>JARJHM010000031.1:600000-810953 GCA_033356055.1 Carex pumila
AGAAATCACAAGCCGAAGAAGGAAGCATTACGTTTTCCACGACTTAAAACCTTTAAACGTTAACAGAGTATTTCTTGGCACACTCTCTCGTCTCTTTCTTGGCAGTCACTTTTTTCTTATTTAGAGAGAAGAATGGTTTATATAAAAACCAATGCACATCTTCATAACGGGTCGACACCTCTTCATAACGGGTTGGGTTTTGGATTCGGGTTTCCCATAATGGACATACCATTTAATAAATCCAACACCTCCCACTCGCACAAAATGGAATACCTTGCTATAAACTAAGAGAACGTAATCTCTTATCTTTGTTAAAATTCATATAAGGAAATAGGCCATGACCAACATATTTTAATTTGAGACCATATGTTGTTATCCAATTGTTAGGTATGTATAACAACATCTAAGTAGAGTAAATATGCAGTACCCCAGATCATCAAGTCACATTTTTTTAAGTATTACATGATCTCTTTTATTTATTGATACAACCATACTTATATATTCACAATTATGTTACATAAATATAATTGGTGCACCAGTGAATATAACCTAATGTAACACTCAAATGATATTTTTCTTTTATCTAGAATTTCTTCATTCCAAATAAATTGCTATCTAGATATGTTCCATTAGATCGTATCATACATGATCATTGGCAACATTCCAAAATAACTAATTGAAAAGAAGCTTTAAGTATTTAGTAAAAAATCGAAGAGTACTATGAGATCTTTTTGATCTCGCATGTCTCACACAACAAAGAAGAAGAGATCATATCTTCTGTTATCCAGTTGGTCAATTACACATATCGTATGAAACATATGTTACGGTATTACTCTCTATTTCTTATGGAGCGTATATCTAAACTAAAATCCAATACAGTATAAGTGATAGTTCAGATATACACAATATCTAACTTGAGTCCACAACTTTACTTATCATATAAATCTAATAACAGGACTCTCACTTGGCATAAAA
The DNA here is from genome assembly GCA_033356055.1 of Carex pumila. NCBI lineage: Eukaryota > Viridiplantae > Streptophyta > Magnoliopsida > Poales > Cyperaceae > Carex > Carex pumila. The sequence goes on from JARJHM010000031.1 coordinate 600,976, forward strand.
TAGTTAAGGTGAATAGTGGATATTTCACCTTCGGTCATAATAGTATATTCATATGACATCATCTTGATTATCTATCAAGGCGATATATATATTTTTAAGCACTTTCTCTCATATTTTGTATCATATCTAGCTTAAAATCAATCTCATTTCTATATTATACTAAGACATAGAAGCGATTGCCTGTATGAGAAGACCAATCACCTGTCTGACATACTTTTTATATCTCATGTGTGCTAAATATATTGGTATTAAATAATTTGTAACAATTATCACATAAATGAATAAGAAAATAACATCCATTGCATTTATCCCACGAATACAAATATACATAATATATTGTTTAATCAAATGCATAATTACAATCTACGTAACCTTAGAGATTTTACATGGCCAATAAACACATCTCTATGTATTGCCTTTGTAAAAGGATCTGCCACCATTTTGTGTGTAGATATGTACTGCATGCAAACTTGCTTTTTCGCCACCATGTCTCTAACGAAGTTATACTTAGTATCAATATGTTTGATTTTTGAGTGATACTTGGGATCTTTTGTATAAGCGATTGCTGCTTGGCTATCGCTGTGTACCAACACTGAGTTAGTTTCATTCTTACCAAAATCCAAGTGATTCAAAAATCTTTTAAGCCAAACTGCTTTCTTGTACTTCTGCTGAGAATGCTACAAATTCAGCTTTCATTGTGGATAAGGATATGCAACTCTGTTTCTTACTACTATAAGAGATAGCTCCATTACTAAGTAAGAAAACATGGCCTGCGGTATATTTTCTTTCATCTAAATCTTCTCCCCAATCAGCATCTGCGTAACCCATGAGTTGCAGATTTTCTCCTTAGAAACACAATGAATAGTTTGCAGTACCTTTCAGATACCTAAGTATTCTTTTTACTACTTTCCAATGAGACTGTCCTGGATTTGCTTGATATCTACTCACCATCCCAACGGCGAAACTGATATCCGGCCTAGTATACATCATAACATACATACGGCTGCCGAAAACACTTGAGTAAGGAACTTTTTCCATTTGTACTTTTCTATTTGGAGTCTTTGAACACATTATTAAACTACGATCTTCGCCTTTTGCTATAGAAGTATCAATGGGTTTATAGTTTTGCATATGAAACTTTGCAAGTACTTTCTTGATGTAATGCTCTTGCGATAAAGCTAACATCTTCTTGAAATGATCTCTTTCAATCTTCACTCCAAGAATGTATGCTGCTTCACCCATATCCTTTATATCAAAATTGAAGGATAACCATTCTTTAATGATTTGCATATACTCTTTGGATCTTTTGACATACACATAGTGGTCTTCATCAATCATTTCGAAATCAAATGATATGATTGCTTGATGAAACCGAATGTACTATTGTCTGAAAGATTGTTTGAGACCATAAATAGATCTCAATAATTTGCACACTTTGTGCTCTTGACCTTCGATAACAAAATCGACAGGTTGTTCCACATATATCTCTTCTTCTAGATTGCCATTTAGAAACATAGTTTTAACATCAATTTGATGCAATTCCAAATCTAAACTGGCAACGATAGCTAGTATCAATCGTATAGAAGTAAATCTAACAACATGAGAAAGTCTCTTCATAGTTTATCCCTTATTGTTGTGTATACCCCTTAGCAACAAAACGTGCCTTATACCTCTGAATCGAGCTGTCAGTTAGACGCTTAATCTTAATAACCCATTTGTTTCCAATTGCCTTGTCTTCAGGGAGATCAACTAATTCCCAAACATTATTTGATCTCATTGACTCAATTTCTTCTTCCATTGCTTTCATCCATTTCTCTTTAGCAGGACAAGTGAGAGCCTCTCGAATATTCCTTGGCTCTTCTTCATCTTGCATGACAATCATGTAAGATTCATTTTCGATTGAAAAATGACGTATAGGAACTCTAACATGATTGCTATGCCTAATTTGTGATTGTGCTGAACTTGGCTCAGCATCATCTATTGACTTGCTCCCACTTGGATGAGATACTGTTGGAGGTTCAAGAATATGCATCAAATGATTTGTAACAATCAAATCATCTGGTTCCTCTACTTCATATAGAGAAAATTCCTGACCTATCTCATCCTTTCTTGGAAATTCATTTCCAAGAAAATGACATCTCGTGACTCAAATTCGGTTACACTCCCACTCGATTATTCACCAATGAACACATAATCTTTGGAATGTTCAGAGTATCGTATAAATATACTCTTTTTACCTCTTGAACCCAATTTACCATGTTGATGAGACGAATCATAAACAAAGGCATTGCATCCCCAAGTTCTCAAATTACTAAGATATGGTTTTCTATTATTCCAAAGTTCGTAAGGAGTTGAAAAAACAGATTTAGAGGGTACCTGATTTAGAATATAGGCAGCAGTCAATAATGCATCACTCCCAAAATTGATTGGTAGATTTGCTTGAGCCATCATGACATAACCATTTCCAAAAGAGTCCGATTTCTCTTTTCAGCCACTCTGTTTTGCTGTGGAGTTGCTGGTATGATTAGTTGCCTAAGTATTCCTTTTTATTTGCACATTTGTTTGAACTCATCAGACAAATATTCGCGACCGCGATCCGTTTGTAAAGCCTTAACCTTTTTTTCTAATTGATTTTCAACCAAGGTTATAAATTTCTTGAAACATGCAATAGCTTCAGATTTATGAGAGATCAAATAGACATGACTGTATCATGTATAATCGTCAGTGAAGGTGATAAAATATCTACTTACATGTCGTGCCCTCACATTCATTGATCCACAAATATCTAAATTAATTAATTGCAACGGAAATTCAGATATGGTTCCTTTTTTGAATGGTTTTCTTGCCATTTTTCCTTTTAAATAATTTTCACATGTTGGTAAACTAACCCGTTCAAGATGGCTTAACATGTCTTCCTTGGCTAATCTATCCATTCATTGCTGTCCAATATGGTATATTCTCATATGCCATACATTCATATTAACATTTTCATCAGCATATGATGTAATTAAAGAAAAATGGGTATTATAAGAAGTCATTATATTAATAATATCCAGAATAATAAAACCATTCGATACATATCCATAACCATAACACACATCATCCAGATACAACTTAATACCAGTGCTACACATGTTCAAAGTAAATTCAAATCTAAGAAGAACAACTACAGATACAAGATTTCGTCGAATGCCAGGTGAAAAGAAAACATCATGTAAGAGGGGGGGTTCGACCATCATGCATATCCAACTTGCATGTGCCTATATCCTTGACTGGTACACGAGAGTTGTTTCCTACATAAAACCATTTTGAAACTTGTAGAATTCAATGAAAATCTACAAACAAGTCATGGTTTTTGGCTACATGGTCTGTTGCTTTTGAGTTTACAGTCCGCAAAGGATGAGAATCAGCTATAAAAATAGAACTGGAAACTTATGAAAAATGTGAAAGTTTTTCTATAATTTGTACCTTGCGAGGCTCTTTGCATTCATGAGCATAGTGACCCTTCTTGCCACAATTGAAACACTTGATCTTGGCTTTATTATGCTTTTTAGTACTGTTCTGAGAAGCCTTTCCCTTTTCACGATCCTGTCCCTTATGCCTTTTCTCTTGTTTGCCTTTTCAACCATAATTTGACTTACACTTTTGGCCTTACCCTCCATGAGAGCTTAATCGGCCAAATGCACAACAATTTTAGTTTCCTGAGGCTTTGATGCCTCAATACAATCTTCTTCAAGTTCCAGATGCTTTGCTGCATCATTGAGAGTTTTAATACTCTTGTTGTGGGTCAGATTCACCTTCATGTGTTCCTATGTATGAGGAAGTGAACAAATCACTGCTTGAAGTTATTGTTCATCAGTCAAAACATGGCCAGCGTCCTTCAACTCACTAATCATATTTGACATCTCCCTGAGATGTTGCCGCATACTATGATTAGGATGCTTCTTGTAAGTGTCAAACTTGATGGTGAGTTGTCTCAATTTTGTAACAGAAGTTCCACCGAACTTTTGCTTCAAAGCAATCCACATATCTTTGGCAAGCTCATATTACCTAAACTCACGCATCACATCATTTTTCATACTACTCAGCAATGTAATGCGAGCAATGGAGTTCTTCTTTTTTCCAAGACTCAATTGTAGCACTGTCACTAATGTGCTTTGCAGTTGTACCTTTTTCTGGTTCGCTTAAATATGATCCAGGACCGTAAGAACATCTTGTTCTTCCAGGACATACTGAATTTTCATGGCCCATTTTTCATAATTCTCACCATTCAGTTTTTCACCCTTATTAAATTCTGTTACAATATTCCTAGATGTAGATGCCATTTTACTAAGAAATTACAATTAAACTAAGTTAAGACATATCACATTTCTGATGACTTAATAGAAATTATTTAATAACTAGCATAACACTTACAGTTTTGCAACAACTGTGAAATAATTTAATAATAATAATACCTATAGATTAAAATCGAATGATCACTAAGTTTCACCGTCATCTTTTAATTTTTATAAATTTTATTATCAGTAATTATTTCACTGTGCAAAACTCCCACTAAAATTATGCAAATAATGCATTTAATGAAAAATTATATGAAAAAAAAATTGATACAAAAAAAATTTATACAACTAATTGTATAAATTTCATAAACAAAATTTCATTAATAACATCAGTACCCTAAAACCGTACTGGAAAAAAAAATATCAATAATAATTTCAAAAAAAATCATTAAAATTATTTGGATCGGAAAAACCACTATTTTGATTTACAAGAAATGGACCAAGTTCATTTAGCCTGAACCGGTACATTTGATTTCTCCATTTCCCACTATAATTAACCCATCCATTACCGATGTTTGAATTAAAAATGGATTCTGTACAATCTGGAAGTATACAAATGATCCACACTAATTACCAACCATCTAATCTGAAAAAAATTCTGAACCAATAATGGTTCATTTGACAGTTATAATTCGTATGGACCAAAAAATTGTCCAACTCAGTTGTACAAGATCCGAGAAAATATCTATAGTTGCTTTGCTTTCATTGTTTTGCAACGCATCTCCAAAAAATGCATTAAAAAAATCTCCAAAACAATGAACACAATTAAATACATTTTTTTTATAAAAAAAACTTCATATTTAGATTTATCAAATTTACAAAAAAATTTGTAAATCAAATCTGAAAATTTCTATACAGAAAAATAATTTGCATCCAAATTTTAAATTTCAAATTATGCATTTATAAACATGAAATTAATTTTAGAAAAAATTCGTATTATGTATTAAAAATACCAGAATACGTGAAATTAGTTTTTTAAAATTGTTCTAATGTAATACTGAAACATAAATCTATGCAAAAATTTGGCTATGCATATGATCACCAGAATCGTATGTATTAAGAACCAGAATACGTGCCATAACCTGGCTCTGATACCAATGTTAATTAACGGATAAAATTTACAAATTACTCCGTTAATCTTCGTGTGGAAGTGGAAGCTGATCTTATGAATGTAGCAGTATTCACTAGTTCTGCAAGAAATTACAAGCCAAAGCCGGAAGCCTTGTATTTTCCATGACATAAAACCTTCAAGTGTTAACAGAGTATTTCTTGGTTCACTCTCTCATTTTCTCTTTCTTGGCAGTCACTTTTTCTTATTTAGAGAGAGAAGGATGGTTTATATAAAAACCAATGCACCTCTTCATAACGAGTCGGCACCTCTTCATAACAGGTTGAGTTTTAAATTCAGATTTCTCATAACGGGCGCACCATTTAATAAATCCAACAACGTATTAATTGGAATTCAAAGGATTGAATCTTGTGACATTTGGTGGTTTTAAAAAGCTAGAGGGACTAAGGAGCAGTCTCTCTATTAATAATTACTATGCTGTACTAAATTCTTGTGAGGCATTTCTTAAGAAGCATTCTTTTATTCATATAAAACAATTAACACAAACACCCAAAAGAGAAAAACAACTCTTAACATATCATCATCTGGAAATGAAAAAAAAAAACAAAATAATTTGTCTTACGAGTAGCTCCTAAATAATATATTAATGACACATTAGGCATGATCCACTCTGGTGTTATGCAGCAGGATGAGGAGGAGACGAGGCATGACAAGGACCCAATTAACCTTCAATTTTGCACAAAAAGTTTATATTTGTGCTTAATTGAGTTTCCATTAGTGATTTACCTTGATTGTAGATAGACAATAGGAAAATAATATATGGCAACATAAGTTCTACAACTACTTACACAACCATGTTATAAAAAGATCTTTTTTGCATCTGTATCAACTAGCTGTTTACTAAAGAGTAAGATTTCACATTTTGCCAGCTTGAATCCTTATAACACCTTTGAACCAATACTCGATCGAGACACTTCTACTAGAAAATCCTGATATGCAAGTGAATAATTTGCTTATGTATTATTAAAAAATAATTAGCTTTTGTACCTAAAAAATAATTTGCAAGGATAGCTAACAGGCCCAACTGTGTTTAAATTGCCTATTGTCGCTTTTTTTTTTGGAGAACAAATCACGATTCGTTTTAAAATGTGCGTATGTATAAAGTGATCAATCTAGACACGTATCTAGAATTGTGTATAATTATTGACACTTGATACACTATTTGCTCTTACACAATTGTGGATCCGTGTGTCCTTTTTTTTTTTTTCTTAAAACCTGAACTGAGGCTACAAAGTGATGAACGGAACTTAAATTCTCGATCTTTAAATATCCAATTGTGATAGGACTTTTTTCCTAGCCACCTTTGATATCCGTGTGTCATTGGTGTTTTTAACCGTGCATAGTCGCCTGTTATGTAGTAGTACTGCAAATATAGACATAATGATAAATACTTTATGTTACATAGATAAATACTTTATATTACATGGATAAATACTTTTTAGACAAAATTGCAACTTTTAGTAAAACATTAATGATAAATACTTCTCAAACATAATGATAAATACTTTAAGTTACATGGATAAATGCTTATGTTACATGGATAAATACTTCTGAAACATAATTGCAATTTTCTTATGTATAGATATTTTCTTATAATTTTGGATGAAAATTTTAACTGAGAATTTTTATTCTCTATTATGTATGTATGGACATATATGTTGATCTTTGTATTTTTACATTGGAGATGCAATTTTGTTGGAGACTTTAACCAAGAGGTATCATGTCAAAATCACATGCACGCTCCTTTTTTGATATGTTGGATCTAATACAACTAAGTATGTATAAAATTTCAGTCAAAATTAGATCATAACCAAGCTTATGAATTTTGGGCCAAAGCTTGATCATATGACTAATAAGTGGTAAGGGCATAACTTCTATAAAAATATTGTATTGGATCTTGAGGAGTATATGTTATGTGTTGGATCACATGAGATTGCATGTACAAAAGGCCATGTATAAATATATGTTGAACGAATTGTAATTGTTAGTATTTTCTATGGTTTTATATGAATTCATATATAATAATCGGCCCAACGGAAGTTTATTGTATATTTTTCATATAAATAATTTAAACCATAGAACATTATTTTTTTAATAATTGGTTGTTATCAATTTTTATCAACTTTAAATTGCATTTTTCAGTAAAATATATGTATGTCAAAGACAACGATAAATACTTCTAAGAAGCAATTAAAAATACTTGTAAGAAACAATGATAAATACTTTCTTGAACATCAATAAACATATAAGCATTTATTAGAGGGGATTGTTATTAGATGACAACATAATTAATGCAGATATAGTTATTAAAGGACAATATAATTAATGCAGGGTTTATTAATAGATGCCAGTATAATTAATGCGGGGATTATAAAATGACAATCTAATTTAAGACAGGGATAAATGAAAATTATTAGCGGAATAAATGAGGGGACAAATGACTATTAAGGAAGTTAATATTGAGAATAGAGAGTGCGGGAAAAAAGGGAGGACAGGAGTGAGAGATTTGTATAATTATTAAAAAATAATAATTAAAGACTTACAAAAATGTGTACGTATAATTTACCTCATCAACAATTGACTTTTTTTTTTATTCATATCAAATATAATAATAATAATAATAATAATAATAATAATAATAATAATAATAATAATAATAAATAATAATAATTCAATTCTTTTTTTTCTAAATATTACACTAGTAGTGTCTCTAGATGGCAAGATAATAGGGCATTTACATCCGTAATACAACTCTCCAATTGAAGATGTGTGGAGCACTCTATTCATGTTTCTATATGGCAAGATAAAATGACATTTACAACCCTAATACAACACTCCTATTGAAGGTGTTTGAAGCACTCTAATAGTGTCTCTATATGGCAAGATAATAAGGCATTTACATCTCTAATACAATACTCCAATTTAAGATGTTTGGAGCACTCTAGTAGTGTCTCTATATAGCAAGATAATAGGACATTTACAACCCTAATACAACACTATAATTGAAAGTGTTTGGAGCACTCTAGTAGTGATATAGCAAGATAATAGGTCATTTACAACCCTAAAACAACACTCCAATTGAAGGTGTTTGGAGCACACTTGTAGTGACTCTATATCACAAGATAATAGAGCATTTACAACCCAAATACAACACTCCAATTGAAGGTGCTTGAGGCACTCTAGTTGGCTCTGGATGACAAGATAATAGGGCACTTACAACCCAAATACAACATTCCAATGGAAGGTGTATGAAGCACTCTAGTAGTGTCTTTATATGGCAAGATAATAAGGCATTTACAACCCAATACAACACTCCAATTGAAGGTGTTTGGAGCACACTTGTAGTGACTCTATATCGCAAGATAATAGAGCATTTACAACCCAAATAACAACCCTAATACAACACTACAATTGAAGGTGTTTGGAGCACTCTAGTAGTGTCTCTATATAGCAAGATAATAGGGCATTTACAACCCTAATACAACACTCCAACTGAAGGTGTTTGGTGTACTCTAGTAGTGTCTTCAGATGGCAAGATAATATGGTATTTACAATCGTAATACAACACTCCAATTCAAGATGTTTGGAGCACTCTAGTCATGTCTCTATATGGCAAGATAAAAGGGTGTTTACAACCCTAATACAACACTCCAATTGAAGGTTTTGGAGCACTCTGGTGGTATCTCTATGTAGCAAGATAATAAGACATTTATAACTCTAATACAACACTCCAATTAAAGGTGTTTGAAACACTCGAGTAGTGTCTATATGGCAAGCTAATTAGGCATTTACAACCTAAATACAACACTCTAATTGATGGTGTTTGGAGAAATCTTGTAGTATCTCCAGATGGCAAGATAATAGGGCATTTACAACCCAAATATAATACACCAACTGAAGGTGTTTGGAGCACTCTAGTAGTGTCTCTCTTTATTGCAAGATAAAAGAGCATTTACAACTCTAATACAACACTCCAACTGAAGGTGTTTTGAGCACTCTAGTAGTGTCTTTATATAGCAAGATAATAGGGCATTTACAACCCTAATACAGTACTCCAATTGAAGGTGTTTGGAGCACTCTAATAGTGTTCTATATGGCAATATACTAGGGTATTTATAACTCTAATACAACAATAAAATTTAAGATGTTGGAGCACTTTAGTGGTGACTCTATATAGCAAGATAATCTGACATTTACAACCCTAATACAACACTCCAATTGAAGCTGTTTGGAGCACTCTAGTAGTGTCTCTATATGGAAAGATAATAGGGCATTTACAACCCTAATACAACACTCCAATTGAGAGTGTCTGAAGAAGTCTGGTAGTGTCTCTAAATGGTAAAATAATAGAGCATTTACAACTGTAATACAATACTCCAATTGAGGGTGTTTGGAGCACTCTAGTCATGTCCCCAGATGGCAAGCTAAAAGGGCGTTTACAACCCTAATACAACACTCCAATTGAAGGTTTTTGGAGCACTCTAGTAGTGTCTATATATGGCAAGATAATAGGACATTTACAACTGTAACACAACACTCCAATTGAAGGTGTTTGGAGCACTCCAGTGGTGTCTCTATATGGCAAGATAACAAGACATTTACAACTCTAGTACAACACCCCAATTGAAGGTTTGGAGCACTCTATTAGTTTCTATATATATAGCAAGATAATAGGGTACTTACAGCCCTAAAACAACACTCCAATTGAAGGTGTTTGGAGCACTCTAGTAGTATCCCTATAAGGCAAGATAATTGGGCATTTACAATCCCAACACTCCAATTGATGGTGTCTGGAGAAATATAGTACTGGCTCCATATGGCAAGATAATAGCATTTACAACCCAAATACAACAATCCAACTGAAGGTGTTTGGCACACTCTAGTAGTGTCAGATGGCAATATAATTGGGCATTTACAACTGTAATACAATACTCCAATTAAAAGTGTTTAGAGCACCCTAGTCATGTCTCTATACGGCAAGATAAAAGGGCATTCCCTAATAAAACTCTCAAATTGAAGATGTTTGGAGCATTCTAGTAGTGAGTCTATATGGCAAGATAATAGGGCATTTACAACCCTAATACAACATCCAATTGAATGTGTTTGGAGTACCCTAGTAGTGACTCTATATAACAAGATAATATGACATTTACAACCCTAATACAGCACTCCAACTGAAGGTGTTTAGAGCACTCTAGTTGTGTTTCCAGATGGCAAGATAATAGGGCATTTACAATCCAAATACAACAGTCGGATTGATGGTGTTTGGAGAAATTTAGTAGTGTCTCAACATGGCAAAAAAACAGACCATTTACAACCCTAATACAACAGTCGAACTGAAAGTGTTTGGTACACTCTAGTAGTGTCTCCAGATGACAAGATAATAAGGCATTTACAAGCTTAATATAGCACTCTAATTCATAGTGTTTGGAGAAATCTAGTAGTGTCTCAAAATGACAAGATAATAAGGCATTTACAATTCTAATAAAACACTCCAATTCAAGGTGTTTGGAGCACTCGAGTAGTGTCTCCAGATTGCAAGATAATAGGGTATTTACAACCTAAATACAACACTCCAATTGATGGTGTTTGAAGCACTCTAGTCATGTCTCTATTTGGCAAGATAAAAGTGCGTTTACAACCCTGATACCACTGTCCAATTGAAGGTGTATGGAGCACTATACTAACGTCTCCATATGGCAAGATATTAGGTCATTTACAACTCTAATACAACACTCCAATTGAAGGTGTTTGAAGCACTCTAGTAACATCTCTATATGACAAGATAATACATCATTTACAACTCTAATACAACACTCCAACTAAAGGTGTTTGGTGCACTCTAGTAGTGTCTCTAGATGACAAGATAATAGGGCATTTACAACCCTAATACAACACTCAAATTGAAGGTGTTTGGAGAACTTGAGTAGTAACTCTAAATAGCTCGATAAGAGGGCATTTAAAACCTTATACAACCTTCCAATTGAAGGTGTTTGGAGCACTTTAATATTGACTCTATACAGGAAGATAATAGGGCATTTACAACCCTAATACTACATTCAATTGAAGGTGTTTCGAGCATTCGAGTAGTTTCTCCAGATGACAAGATAATATGGCATTTACAACCCTAAGACAACACTCCAACTAAAGGTGTTTGGAGCAGTCGAGTAGTGACTATATATAGCAAGATAATAGGGCATTTACAACCCTAATACAACACTCCATTTGAAGGTCTTTGGAGCACTCTAGTAGTGTCTCTATATGGCAAGATAATAGGGCATTTACATCCCTAATGCAACACTCCAGTTGAATGTGTTTGGAGCAATCTAGTAATGACTCTATATAGCAAGATAATAGGGCACTTACAACTCTAATACAACAGTCCAATTGAAGGTGTTTGGAGCTGATACCACCTTATTAGACCTATTATTTCGACTTATTTCCATATAAAAATCTGTGTTTTGAACCAACAAATAGTGCCCTTTACATTGAATATCCATAGAATGTGGTACTGCTTTGTTTTGGTTCTTACTTTGCAGGAATCAGGTGAAATCGGGCAAAATCAGGCAATTAACAGACTTCAGGAAGATTTGATGCGAGTCGCATCACTCATGATGAGAGTCGCATCAAAAGACAAAGCGACCTGCAATGCAACCTTCATTCCAGCCATTGCGACCCATATGATGCGAGTCGCATCCTCCTTGAAGCGAGTCGCATCACTCGCCGCCCAATTCAAATTCAGCCCGATAAGCCCAAGTCAGATCCATTCCATTGCCTATATAAGTAGGTCCTTGGCCAGAATTTCGAGAGTTTTTTCCCTCTACATTCCAGATCACTTAGAGAGCAGAGATCAAGAGAGAAGAGAGAGATTGGAGATTGCTTGGAAGAGGATTACTTGGAGAAGAAGAGAAGATTGCAAGATCATCTCCAATCCACCTTGGATCTTCGAGCTTCATCATGATCTGCTTATTCTCTCTCTCTTTTATGCTTTCTTTTACCATGTTTGAGTAGATCATTAGTTCCTAGGGTTAGGATGTAGTCTCTAAACTTTGTTTTGAATTGCATGTTGTTTTGATCTAAGTTTGAGCTTGTGTGATTCTTTGTTTGAGTATTCATTTGATTGCTTGATCTTGATTGCTTGATTGATTCTTGATTGTCTACTGTTAGATGTCTATAGCATCTCTTCTAGTAATTTGACCTTGATGTATCTTGAAATTGTGATTGAGTATTTGAGGTAGATTTAAGATCAATAGTAGTCGAGAGATGAACTTTCCATTATCGAAAGGTTATGGATATCTCTAGTAAACCAGACAATCAATTTAGGTTAGACACCAGTAGGTGAGAGCTACAGGTTGAAGCCTCGCACAAGAAATCAACTTAGATACGATCACATGTCAGCTCAGCTCGAGGGCAATGCGACCCGCATCAGAGATGATACGAGTCGCATCATAAGGGTCGCATCAGAGATGATGCGAGTCGTATGATAGGTCCAGAGAAGGCAAATTTTGAGATGAAACCTGAAACCCTGGGAACGCCTTTTATCATTGTTCAAAACCAAAACCTTTAATTGCTTTCATTCACTATTAATTGAATCGTCACTTGAAATTAGGAAATATAAACAAACCAAACTCAACTTTTCACACTTCTATTACCTAACTCGGATTAGTAAGAATTTAGAATCGAATTGGACCGTCCCTGAGGATCGATACCTGATATACTATACGATTAGGACTGTGCACTTGCAGTTTTAGTCGAGAGTAGACTCAAGGTTTAAACTGGTACAGCTCGCTGTACCTGAAACTTTGTAGCATACTTTCACGCGAACAGGAGCACTCAAGCAGTATCTCCAGATGGCAAGATAATAGGGCATTTACAACCCTAATACAACACTCCAAGTGAAGGTGTTTGGTGCACTGTAGTAGTGTCTCCAGACAGCAAGATAATAGGGCATTTACAACTGTAATACAACACTCCACTTGAAGATGTGTGGAGCACTCTATTCATGTTTCTATATGGCAAGATAAAATGACATTTACAACCCTAATACAACACTCCAATTGAGGGTGATTGGAGCACTCTAGTAGTGTCTCCAGATGGCAAGATAAAAGGGCGTTTACAACCCTAATACAACACTCCAATTGAAGGTGTTTGGAGCACTCTAGTCATGTCCCTATATGGCTAGATAAAAGAGTGTATATAACCTTAGTACAATACTCCAATTGAAGGTGTTTGGAGACACTAGCAGTGTCTCTCTATAAGGCAAGATAACAAGACATTTACAACTCTAATACAATACTCCAATTGAAGATGTGTCGAGCACTCGAATATTGTCTCTATGTGGCAAGATAATTGGACATTTACAACTCAAATACAACACTCCAATTGATTGTGTTTAGAGCACACTTGTATTGACTCTATATCGCAAGATAATAGAGCATTTACAACCCAAATACAACACTCCAATTGAAGGTGCTTGGGGCACTCTAGTTGGCTATGGATGAAAAGCTAATAGGGCATTTACAACCCAAATACGACACTCCAATGGAAGGTGTATGAAGGTGTTTGGTGTACTCTAGTAGTTTCTCCAGATGGCTGATAAGCATAAATTATATACACATTTAATCTAGGTTTTATTATAAAAACAACCCCAAATATCTTGTATTTTTAATATAAAGTGATTTAAATATACCTAGAATCAAGTTACTACGGTTGTTTGGCTTTTCATTGCAGGAAATGATGAAAAATGGTGAAAATACCCACCAGTGCGGATCAAACCACCCGCAGTGCGGGTCAGCCCAGCCGCACTGAGGACTTAGTCGCATTTTCAACATCCAAGCGCTGCGCAGGAATTTTCCCGAGCCTAGTGCAGATGAAGTTCCACTCGCAGTGCGGATGAGCCCAGCCGCACTCAATACTTAGCCGATTTCAGAACATGTTTCAAAAGAAGAATCCACCCGCAGTGCGGATCAGCCATCCGCACTGTCATCCGCATTCAACTAATTCGCAGAAGTTAAATAAGGAAACTCAGAGCTAGTGCGGATGAGACCACCCGTAGTGCGAATCAGCCATCCGCACTGGAGCCACAGAAATGCCAAATTTACACAGTTTCAACACGGGTTCTATTTTTGGCACTTCATGGACGTGTGTTACAGTTAAATGTGGACAGAGAATCCTGGGAAACAATCCAAATATAACACCCACTAACTCCACTTTCTAGGCTCTTAATTGGGCATGGTCTTTGGCTATAAAAGGGGGTGTTCATTCTCCATTCAGGGGATCCCAGATTCTTTCATTCTCTCTCTACACTCACACACAATTCTTAGCAATAAATTCTGGAGAAAAGGAAAGCTTTCAGCCAAGGAGAAGAAGGGTTTCCTGAGCAAGAAGTCGGCAAGATTGAGGGCTTTGATCAAATAAAGGGTGTAATCATTTCTTTATTTCATTTCTTCTTACTTTTGCCAACTTTTGTAATGGATCTCTCCATGAGGGAGTAGATCTCTCTCTAGGGGTTTAGGTCAATGCATGAACTTGTTTAATTCTATTTTATTCGGTTATTTGTTTTTATTATGATTGTTTTATGGGATTTGATTGTTAATTTCTGTGATTTAATCATTTGTATTAATTACATAGTTAGTACTTGAATTGTAGTATCCCGTTTTGGATTCGAAAGAACCAAAATTGACTGTGATCAATAGGATAGTACCAAACTATGAATGCAAATACCTTAGGTTTAGGTTAAGATTGTAACCAATTTAATCTAAGCCGGAACTATAGAAATTAAGGTTAGGAATTTGGTGAAGAACCTAATCGTGAAGTCAAACCCTAATTAGGACATCTCAATTCAAATCGGGTATTGGTATGATGGACTTAATTGCGAAGTACCAATATTTGAGGAGAGGAGAGACTAACAAGAGCTTATAGGTCTAGGTAGCTAGGGTGGGGAACTTCATTGAGAAGTTCGAGTTACCTAGGCACGTTATTAATTTACGAAAGTAACCCTTAATAACATATTAGGTTAGAAACCTCATCAAATCATACATGAATTCAAACAAATACCGAATTAATAGAGTTAGCAAGGAATTGTAGACCAAAGACTCCTAGATCTCTAAATCTTAAAAGCAAACCAATTCCCTTCTTTTACTTTTATTTACAATTATTATTTCAAACTCCTTTCTTTTGGGTATTGAACCCAACTTTAGGAATTGTTAGAACAAACCCCCCAATTTACTTTTATTGCACTTTACTTTATTTTATTTTCTGAAATTTATTACTAAAGTTTGAACTAAGTTTTTATCGTACTCCCTGTGGATCGATACCTAAAATACTACTTTGATAGAATTGTGCACTTGCAATTTAACTCAAACGTGTGTTAAAGGTTTAAAAGGTACATCTTATTGTACTGAAACTTTGTGCATACGCTTTTGCGCGCATCAATGGCATGATAATATGGCATTTACAATCGTAATACAACACTCCAATTCAAGATGTTTGGAGCACTCTAGTCATGTCTATATATGGCAAGATAAAAGGGTTCTTACAACCCTAATACAACATTCCAATTGAAGGTTTTGGAGCACTCTGGTAGTATATCTATAAGGCAAGATAATAAGACATTTATAAGTCTAATACAACACTCCAATTAATGGTGTTTGAAGCACTCGAGTAGTGTCTCTATATGGCAAGCTAATTAGGCAGTTACAAGCCAAATACAACACTCTAATTGATGGTGCTTGGAGAAATCTAGTAGTATCTCCAGATGGCAAGATAAAAAAGCATTTACAACTCTAATACAACACTTCAACTGAAGGTGTTTTGAGCACTCTAGTAGTGTCTATATGGCAAGATAATAGGGCATTTACAACCCTAATACAGTACTCCAATTGAAGGTGTTTGGAGCACTTTAGTAGTGACTCTATATAGCAAGATAATATGACATTTACAACCCTAATACAACACTCCAATTGAAACTCTTTGGCGCACTCTAGTAGCGTCTCCATATGGAAAGATAATAGGACATTTACAACCCTAATACAACACCCCAATTGATAGTGTTTGAAGAAGTCTAGTAGTGTCTCTAAATGGCAAAATAATAGAGCATTTATAATCGTAATACAACACTCCAATTGAGGGTGATTGGAGCACTCTAGTAGTGTCTCCAGATGGCAAGATAAAATGGCGTTTACAACCATAGTACAATACTCCGATTGATGGAGTTTGGAGCACTCTAGTAGTGTCTCTATATGGCAAGATAACAAGACATTTACAACTCTAATACAATACTCCAATTGAAGATATGTGGAGCACTCGAGTAGTGTCTCTATGTGGCAAGATAATTGGACATTTACAACCCAAATACAACACTCCAATTGATAGTGTTTGGAGAAATCTAGTACTATCTCCATATGACAAGATAATAAGGGCATTTACAACAGTAATATAACACTCCAACTGAAGGTGTTTCGACCACTCTAGTCATGTCTCTATATGACAAGATAAAAGGGCGTTTACAACCCTAATACAATACTCCAATTGAAGGTTTTTGGAGCACTCTAGTAGTTTCTATATATAGCATGATAATAGGGTAGTTATAGCCCTAAAACAACACTCCAATTGAAGGAGTTTGGAGCACTCTAGTAGTGTCCCTATATGGCAAGATAATTTGGCATTTACATTCCCAATACAACACTCCAATTGATGGTGTTTGGAGAAATCTAGTAGTGGCTCCATATGGCAAGATAATAACATTTACAACCCTAATACAACACTCCAACTGAAGGTGTTTGGCGCATTCTAGTAGTGTCTCTACATGGCAATATAATTGGGCATTTACAACTGTAATATAACACTCCAATTAAAGGTGTTTGGAGCACTCTAGTCATGTCTCTATGTGGCAAGATAAAAGGGTGTTCCCTAATACAACTCTCAAATTGAAGATGTTTGGAGCATTCTAGTAGTGACTTTCTATAGCACGATAATAAGGTATTTATAACCCTAATAAAACACTCCAATTGAATGTGTTTGGAGCACTCTAGCAATTACTCTATATAGCAAGATAATAGGGCATTTACAACCCTAATACAACACTCCAATTGAATGTGTTTGGAGAACTCTAGTAGCGACTCTATATAACAAGATAATAGGGCATTTACAACCCTAATACAACACTCCAACTGAAGGTGTTTGGAGCACTCTAGTTGTGTTTCCAGATGGCAAGAATAGGGTATTTACAACCCCAATACAATAGTCCTATTGAAGGTGTTTGGAGCACTCTAGTAGTGACTCGATATAGCAAGATAATAGGCCATTTAGAACCCTAATACAACACTTCTATTGAACTTGTTTGAAGCACTCTAGTAGTATTTCTATTTGGCAAGATAAAAGAGCGTTTACAACCCTAATAAAACATTTCAATTGATGGTGTTTGGAGAAATCTAGTAGTGTCTCAGCATGGCAAGAAAACAGGCTATTTACAACCCTAATACAATACTCGAACTGAAAGTGTTTGGTACACTCTAGTAGTGTCTCCAGATGGCAAGCTTAATACAATACTCTAATTGATGCTGTTTGGAGAAATCTAGTAGTATCTCCAAATGACATGATAATAGGGCATTTACAATCCTAATAAAACACTCCAATTCAAGGTGTTTCGAGCACTCGAGTAGTGTCTCCAGATGGCATGATAATAATAAGGCTTTTACAACCCTAATACAACACTCCAATTGAAGGTGGTTGAAGCACTCTAGTGATGTCTCTATATGGCAAGATAAAAAAGCGTTTACAACCCAATACCACAGTCCAATTGAAGGTGTTTGGCGCACTATAGTAACGTCTCCATATGGCAAGATATTAGGGCATTTACAATTCTAATAAAACACTCCAATTGAATGTGTTTGGAGCACTCGAGTAGTGTCTCCAGATGACAAGATAAGAAAATGTTTACAACTCTAATACAACACTCGAATTGAAGGTGTTTGGAGCACTGTAGTAACATCTCTATATGACATGATAATACATCATTTACAACCCTAATACAACACTAATACAACACTCCAACTGAAGGTGTTTTGTGCACTCTAGTAGTGTTTCTAAATGGCAATATAATAGGGCATTTACAACCCTAATACAACACTGAAATTGAAGATGTTTGGAGAACTCGAGCAGTGACTCTATATAGGCTAGATAATAGGGCATTTGCTACCCTAATACAACACTCCAATTGAAGGTGTTTAGAGCACCATAGTATTGACTCTATATAGGAAAATAACAGGGCATTGACAACCCTAATACTACACTTCAATTGTGTTTCGAGCATTCGAGTAGTGTCTCCAGATGGCAAGATAATATGATATTAACAACACTAAGACAACACTCCAACTAAAGGTGTTTGGAGCACTCGAGTAGTGACTATATATAGCTAGATAATAGGGCTTTTACAACCCTAATACAACACTCCAATTGAAGGTCTTTGGAGCACTCTAGTCACGTCTCTATATGGAAAGATAATAGGGCATTTACAACCCTAATGCAACACTCCAGTTGAATGTGTTTGGAGCAATCTAGTAGTGTCTCCAGATGGCCAAAAAATATGATATTTACAATCGTAATACAACACTCCAATTCAAGATGTTTTGAGCACTCTAGTCATGTCTCTAGATGGAAAGATAAAAGGGTGCTTACAACCCTAATACAACACTCCAATTGAAGGTTTTGGTGCACTTTGGTGGTATCTCTATAGGGCAAGATAATAAGACATTTATAAGTCTAATACAACATTCCAATTAAAGGTGTTTGAAGCACTGGAGTAGTGTCTCTATATGGCAAGCTAATTAGGCAGTTACAACCCAAATACAACACTCTAATTGATGGTGTTTGGAGAAATCTAGTAGTATCTTCAGATGGTAAGATAATAGGGCATTTACAACTCAAATATAACACACGAATTGAAGGTGTTTGGAGTACTCTAGTAGTGTCTCTATATGGCAAGATAAAATGACATTTATAACTCTAATACAACACTCCAACTGAAGGTGTTTTGAGCACTCTAGTAGTGTCTCTATATGGCAAGATAATAGGTCATTTACAACCCTAATACAATACTCCAACTGAAGGTGTTCGGAGCACTTTAGTAGTGACTCTATATAGCAAGATAATATGACATTTACAACGCTGATATAACACTCCAATTGAAGCTGTTTGGAGCACTCTAGTAGTGTTTCTACATGGCAAGATAATAGGGCATTTACAACCCTAATACAACACTCCAATTGATAGTGTTTGAAGAAGTCTAGTAGTGTCTCTCTAAAGGAGAAAATAATAGAGCAATTTACAGCCGTAATACAACACTCCAATTAAGGGTGTTTGGAGCACTCTAGTCATGTCTCCAGATGGCAAGATAAAAGGGTGTTTACAACCCTAATATGAAGGTTTTTGGAGCACTCTACTAGTATCTATATATGGCAAGATAATATGATATTTACAACCGTAATAGAACACTCCAATTGAAGGTGTTTGGAGCACTCTAGTCATGTCTCCATATAGCAAGATAAAATGGTGTATACAACCCTAGTACAATACTCCAATGGAAGGTCTTTGGAGCACTCTAGTAGTGTCTCCATATGGCAAGTTAA
Source organism: Carex pumila (assembly GCA_033356055.1). Lineage (NCBI taxonomy): Eukaryota > Viridiplantae > Streptophyta > Magnoliopsida > Poales > Cyperaceae > Carex > Carex pumila. The sequence goes on from JARJHM010000031.1 coordinate 621,072, forward strand.
CAAGACATTTACAACTCTAATACAACACTCCAATTGAAGATGTGTCAAGCACTCGAGTAGTGCCGCTACGTGGCAAGATAATTGGACATTTACAATCCAAATACAACACTCCAATTGATGGTGTTTGGAGAAATCTAGTACTATCTCCAGATGGCAAGATAATAGGGCATTTACAACCCTAATACAAAAATCCAACTGAAGGTGTTTAGTCCACTCTAGTAGTGTCTCCAGATGGCATTATAATAGGGTGTTTACAACCGTGATACAACACTCCAATTGAAGGTTTTGGAGCACTCTAGTAGTTCCTATATATAGCAAGATAATAAGGAACTTACAGCTCTAAAACAACACTCCAATTGAAGGTGTTTGGAGCATTCTAGTAGTGTCCCTATATGGCAAGATAATTGGGCATTTACAATCCCAATACAACACTCCAATTGATAGTGTTTGGAGAAATCTAATAGTCGCTCCATATGGCAAGATAATAGCATTTACAACCCTAATACAACACTGCAACTGAAGGTGTTTGGCGCACTTTAGTAGTGTCTCTAGATGACAATATAATTGGGCATTTACAACTGTAATACAACACTCTAATTGAAGATGTGTGGAGCACTCTATTCATGTTTCTACATGGCAAGATAAAATGACATTTACAACCCTAATGCAACACTCCTATTGAAGGTGTTTGGAGCACTCTAATAGTGTCTCTATATGGCAAGATAATAAGGCATTTACAACTCTAATACAACACTCCAATTTAAGATGTTTGGAACACTCTAGTAGTGTATATAGGAAGATAATAGGGCATTTACAACCCTAATACAACACTCCAATTGAAGGTGTTTGAAGCACACCTGTAGTGACTCTATATCGCAAGATAATAGAGCATTTACAATCCAAATACAACACTCCAATTTAAGGTGCTTGAGGCACTCTAGTTGGCTCTGGATGACAAGATAATAGGGCACTTACAACCCAAGTAAAACACTCCAATGGAAGGTGTATGAAGCACTCTAGTAGTGTCTCTATATGGCAAGATAATAAGGTATTTACAACCCTAATACAACACTCTAATTGAAGGTGTTTGGAGCACACTTGTAGTGACTCTATATCGCAAGATAATAGAGCATTTACAACGCAAATAACAACCCAAATACTCCAATTGATGGTGTTTGGAGCACACTAGTAGTTACTATATATAGCAAGATAATAGGACATTTACAACCATAATACAACACTCCAATTGAATGTGTTTGGAGTACTCTAGTAGCGACTCTATATAACAAGATAATAGGGCATTCACAACCCTAATACAACACTCCAACTGAAGGTGTTTGGAGCACTCTAGTTGTGTTTCCAGATGGCAAGATAATAGGGCATTTACAACCCTAATACAACAGTTCTATCGAAGGTGTTTGGAGCACTATAGAAATGACTCGATGTAGCAAGATAATAGGGCATTTACAACCCTAATACAACACTTCTATTGATGTTGTTTGGAGCACTCTAGTAGTGTTTCTATTTGGCAAGATAAAAGAGCGTTTACAACCCTAATACAACACTTCAATTAATGGTGTTTGGAGAAATCTAGCAGTGTCTCAACATGGCAAGAATACATGCCATTTACAACTCTAATACAACACTCGAACTGAATGTGTTTCGTACACTCTAGTAGTGTCTCCAGATGGCAAGATAATAAGGCATTTACAAGCTTAATACAACACTCTAATTGATGGTGTTTGGAGAAATCTAGTAGTGTCTCCAAATGACAAGATAATAAGGCATTTACAATCCTTATAAAACACTCCAATTCAAGGTGTTTGGAGCACTCGAGTAGCGTCTCCAGATGGCAAGATAATAGGGCATTTACAACCCTAATACAACACTCCAATTGAAGGTGTTTGAAGCATTCTAGTCATGTCTCAATATGGTAAGATAAAAGAGCGTTTATAACCCTAATACCACAGTCCAATTGAAGGTGTTTGGCACACTATAGTAACATCTACATATGGCAAGATGTTAGGGCATTTACAACTCTAATACAGCACTCCAATTGAATGTGTTTGGAGCACTCGAGTAGTGTCTCCAGATGACAAGATAAAAAACGTTTAAAACTGTAATACAACACTCCAATTGAAGGTGTTTGGAGCACTGTAGTAACATCTCTATATGACAAGATAATACATCATTTACAACCCTAATACATCACTCCAACTGAAGGTGTTTGGTTCACTCTAGTAGTGTCTCTAGACGGCAAGATAATAGGGCATTTACAGTCCTAATACGATACCCAAATTGAAGGTGTTTGGAGATCTTAAATAGTGACTCTATATAGCTAGATAATAGGGCATTTACAACCCTAATACTACACTCCAAATGATGGTGTTTGGAGCACTACAGTATTGACTCTATATAGGAAGATAATAGGGCATTTACAACCCTAATACTACACTTCAATTGAAGGTGTTTCGAGCATTCGAGTAGTTTCTCTAGATGACAAGATAATGAGCATTTACCACATGAATACAACACTCGTATTGAAGGTACTTGGAGCACTCTAGTTGTGTCTCTAGATTGCAAGATAATAGGGCACTTAAAACTCTAATATAACACTCCAATTAAAGGTGTTTGCAGCACTCTAGTAGTGTCTCTATATGGCAAGATAATAGGGCATTTACAACCCTAATACTACACTTCAATTGAAGGTGTTTCGAGCATTCGAGTAGTTTCTCTAGATGACAAGATAATGGACATTTACAACCCTAATACAACACTGTAATTGAAGGCTTTTGGAGCACTCTAGTAGTGTCTCCAGATGGCAAGATAATAGAGCATTTACAACCCTAACTCCAACTGAAAGTTGTTTGGAGCACTCGAGTAGTATCTCCAGATGACAAGATAATAAGGCATTTACAACCCTAAGACAACACTCCAACTGAATGTGTTTGGAGCACTCTTGTAGTGTTTCCAGATGGCAAGATAATATGACATTTAAAACCCTAATAAAATACTCCAATAGAAGGTGTTTGGTGTACTCTAGTAGTGTCTCTATATGGCAAGATAATAGGTCATTTAGAACCCTAAAACAACACTCCAATTGAAGGTGTTTGCGGGACTCTAGTAGGGACTCTATATAGCAAGATAATAGAGCATTTATAACCCTAATACAACACTCCAATTGAAGGTGTTTGGAGCACTCGAGTAGTGTTTCTAGACGGCAAGATAATAGGGCATTTATAGTCCTAATACGATACTCAAATTGAAGGTGTTTGGAGATCTTAAATAGTGACTCTATATAGCTAGATAATAGGGCATTTACAACCCTAATACTACACTCCAAATGATGGTGTTTGGAGCACTATAGTATTGACTCTATATAGGAAGATAATAGGGGGCATTTACAACCCTAATACTACACTACAATTGATGGTGTTTCGAGCATTCGAGTAGTTTCTCTAGATGACAAGATAATGGGCATTTACCACATGAATACAACACTCGTGTTGAAGGTACTTGGAGCACTCTAGTTGTGTCTCTAGATTGCAAGATAATAGGGCACTTAAAACTCTAATATAACACTCCAATTAAAGGTGTTTGCAGCACTCTAGTAGTGTCTCTATATGGAAAGATAATAGGGCATTTACAACTCTCATACAACACTCCAATTGATGGTGTTTGGAGAAATCTAGTAGTGTCTCTAGATGGCAAGATAATAGGTCATTTAGAATCCTAATACAACACTCCAGCTGAAGATGTTTGGTGCACTCTAGTAGTGTCTCCAGATGACAAGATAATAGGACATTTACAACCCTAATACAACACTCCAATTGAATGCGTTTGGAGCACTCTAGTAGTGACTCTATATTGCAAGGTAATAGGGCATTTACAACCCTAATGCAACACTCCAATTGATTGTGTTTGGAGCAAGATAATAGGACATTTATAACTGTAATACAACACTCCAATTCAAGGTGTTTGCCGCACTCTAGTCATGTCTATATATGGCAAGATAAAAGGGTGTTTACAACTCTAATATCACACTCTAATTGAAGGTGTTTGGAGCTAGTCGTGTCTCCATATGACAAGATAATATGGCATTTACAACCCTAATAAAACACTCCAATTGAAGGTCTTTGGAGCACTCTAGTAGTGACTCTATATAGCAAGATAATAGGCCATTTACAACCCTAATACAACAACACTCCAATTGAAGGTGTCTGGAGCACTCTTGTAGTGACTCTATATCGCAAGATAATAAAGCATTTACAAGCCAAATACAATACTCCAATTGAAGGTGCTTGGGGGGCACTCTAATAGTGACTCTATATAGCAAGATAATAGAGCATTTACAACCCTAATACAACACTCAAATTTAAGGTGTTTGGAGCACTCGAGTAGTGTCTCCAGATGACAAGATAATATGGCATTTACAACCCTAATACAACACTCCAATTAAAGGTGTTTGGAGCACTCTAGTCATGTCTCTATACGGCAAGATAAAAGAGCATTTAGAACCCTAGTACAACACTCTAATTGAATGTGTTTGGAGCACTTTAGTTGTGTCTCTATATGGCAAGATAAAGACCAACCTTAATACAATCCTAATACTCCCCTTTGTTCGGTTAGCTATAGTATTTCTGTGGGCATCTCAAAATCTTTTTGATGTAGCTTGGCAAGGAAATTTTGAGTTATGGATAAAGGATCCTTTGCATATAAGACCTGTTGCTCATGCAATTTGGGATCCGCATTTTGGCCAACCAGCTGTAGAAGCCTTTACTCGGGGAGGTGCTACTGGCCCAGTCAATATTGCTTATTCTGGTCTTTATCAGTGGTGGTATACAATCGGATTACGTAGCAATGAAGATCTTTATACTGGAGCTCTTTTTCTATTACTTCTTTCTGCATATAGGATTTTCTATATCCAACTTTTTTTTTACCTCAGAATCCCCTGATCTGCAAAAGAAAAAAAATCGAATACAAACACTCATGAACAATGTGTAACTGCATGCATGTGATCAAAATTTAAGAAAATTAGTTTTAAAATTAGTTTTTTGTCAAGGACATTAGTTTTTTTTTTTTTTTCAAAAGTATGGTTATTTGTAAAATATGGAGTCTTGTACGTTGCTCTGTATTCGTTATAACTTGATTTTACCATCACAAATCCTGCAAAAAACTAGTCAAAACAATTGAAGGGAAAATAGGTTTATGAAGTACCATTTGATAATACAGACAATTTTCAATAAAATCGATAAATCAAATACGTCTCTTGTAATTGTCTAGTTAGAAATCAATACTTGTTAATAAAAAATCAAGGTGGCACAAGTTGAGTTCATTACCACCTCATATTTTTTTTATTATACAATCAGTCACCCAACTTACATAATGTAGCTTACAAAAATTAATACAAATATTCTATTATGTAGCTCTTGGAATACCAAATTGTTAGGTAATGCTCTACACTAACAGGTACATTTCACTAGCGATTTAGATATGATATTACTGTAAACATACAATCAATGTCACATAGTTTATGGATCATGTCACACACATGATCTAGCAAAGTGTTATAAGAATACATCTCCAGTACTCAAATCCGATTAGATGTCTGTTTCTTTTCTCTTCTTTCTCCCTTCCTCCATTCCCCATCTGAAGCAAACCCTTAATATTAGTGCCAAAGTAGATCAGATGTTCGATTCTAAACTCAAAATTTGAATTACTCTAGAGAATCCAAATTCGAGAAGTTGGTATATTTATAATATAATTATATTTAATTGTAAAAATAATTAATTTTAGTTTTTAATAAAAAATATCTAGTTGAAAGCTTTGGTCCGATGCCTATCAGACTAGTTTGAGTCAGCGCTACCGTTTGATTTCATCAAACCAATAGCAGTAGTTTAACAGAGCTGAAAAAAAAAAACAAATTTCATTAAATTCAAAGTTTGAATCTGGTAACCGATTGAACCCACACGGAACTTCAGACTTTTTAGGTCTGTTCGATTGCAGCAACAAAATTACTGTGGGAAAAAAAATTCACTCATTTCCTTTCCCACATGAAAAGTAATTTTTCCAGACTGAATTATTTTTTCCACATGAACAGTAATTTTCATTTCAAAAGTTTTAAAATCCTGTACCCATTCCCTTTCGCCTCGTACCACTGAACAGGCCTTTCATATCCTCTCAGGTCCCGCTCTTTTCTCGCCGCATCGGCTGCTCGCTATGGCAGGCACAACTCCACCGTCTCTATCGTGCGTTCGAGCAACTCCGCCTAGCCTACTTTCTCTCTTTCTCTCTTGGAGGGACTACTCTAGAATTACTGAACCAGCTCCTCTCAAACTCTATCTTGGGTTTTGCCCATTTTATTTCGGTGGCCTGAGCATTTAAGCTAGGGATGGCAAAAAAGCCCAGATGACCTGAAGGCCCGGTCATATCCATTCGGCCCGTGCTTTACCCGATCGGCCCGATGTTGTGATGGGCCAGGTAAGGCCGGGCTTAAAGATGGACCAGGTCAGGCCTGGGCTTAAGTCGAAGCCCACATGTAGCTCGTTGGGCTTATATGTTAATACATCAAATATGAATTTAGGGTTTTATATGGAGGCAGTGCAGCCGCTCTCTCTCTGAGTCTCTTTCACTCTCTCTCTCTATCCATCTCTTAGCCCCCTCTCTCTGTTGGCTCTCTCTGTTAGTCACTCCACCATCGGATAGCCACCGCGGAGCCTCCGCCACCATAGATCTAATCTACCTCCCTCACTCAATCTCTCTCTCTTTGTCACTCTCTCCGACTCTCTTGTCTTTCTCCCTCTCTTCCTGCCACCAGTCCTTGGTCACGGTGCCAGTCCTCAACCACGACGACACCAGTCACGCCCTCAAAACCGATCTGCATCGCTCTTCTATCAGGTTAGTTTGCTCCCTCTCTTTTCCATCGATTGTCATTTGCTTTCATTTTTCTAAACTGAAACTTAGCTCGGCTTAAAGGCTACTGATTCATGCTCGTATAATTAAACTAGAATACTGAAATTGTAGTCACCAATTTAGCATTTTAACTGAGAAGATCAAAACAAATTTTGCTATTGAAATTGTCACGTATGCATCCTTTCTCAATACTAATGATTTATTTTGTTCTTCCCTGTGAAATAAAACAAACATATTAGAAGAAAGGCTTGAAATAACAAACAAACATGGAGAGAAACTTGTTGGCGTGCTGCACAACATTGGTTCTAAGGGGGTTGTGAACTTGTGATCCTTTCTCATGGTTTCAGGTCTAGTAAGGTAATGACTAATAGAATTTGCTTAAACTAGAGTTAAAATTTTTAGGTTGATATGCAGTTTTCGTGGCATTGTCATTATAGTGCTTGTTAGTTGTTATAACACTCAGTCTTAAGAAACAAAATATTGCATTTACTTGTAGACCATGAGTAGGTATCCGTTGCCCATGGTCATGGTGCCAAATCAGTGCTAATAAAATTAAATCTCAAATAACTATTTTTGAATTGTTCACTAAGGGTTTTAATGCCACAAGTTTTAAGACTAGTTGCAAGGACTGCATTTTTCAAATATAAATCTCAAATAGTACTTCTAGTTGCAGGGACTATAGCTGTACCTCTCTCTCTCTGTTTTTTTTTTTTGAATAATTTTTTTCTTCTAATTTCAGGACGATGTTATAATGCTCAACCTTGCAGTAGCAATTACTAAGAAAGGAATTAGTATCTTTCGCTTCGACTTTGCTGGAAATTGGTAAATTTCAATTTTTTTTAAGTACTTAAGTGCTGAATTATGGAAGCCTAGGTTTACATATGGGAGACGTAACAAAGCTGTGTTGTGAATTTCAGTTTATTTCATCCATATAACCAGCAAATGTATTTTCCTATATGTCTATCCATATAGTCATGATATTTTTCATTTTGCATCTTTTTCTTAAATTAGCTTTCTATCCATATGTCTATATATCCATATTGTTGTTGGTTCTGTGATTTGAATGAATACACCAATAAAATGTGGAAATGGCCTCTGATATAGTTATTTATAAAATAAACCCAGTATGATTTTTTAATATGTTTAATATCTGCTGTGATAAATTATATGCTTAAAATATGTACTATTTTGCTTAGGGATGTGCTGTCATATCACCTTGGATATATGTTCACACATAATATATGCTACAAAGTTTCGGTATAGCAAGCTATACCTTTTAAACTTTTGTTATACTCTGTCAAATTAGATAGCAAGTGTACTATCCTATCGATGAGTATGCTCAAGTATCGATTCATAGGGACGGAAGAAAACGACCGGACTTATCCTAAAATGACTCAAGATTCTAGAAGTGAGAGAAATTGGTTTATTTTAGTTCTAACAATTCTACTGATTTATGACAAGTTTAAAAGACAATAAAAGAGAATTAAAGTTGTTTTCAATTCATAAAAAGGCGTTTGCAGGGTTCATATTTCATTTTTGTTCAGCCCCGAGGCATACGGCCCGTACAGATTCCCGTACAGTCTGTATGGGACCCCAAGTTAATGTTGCAGCTACTGTTTTCTGCGTTGATACTAATGTTTAGGGTTTTTATCGACCAGATCTAGATACCTAACCTCAACTTTCGCATTTTTGATTAGTACCCGATTATCGAACTCAAATACTTCCCTCTTAGATGCGTTAAACCTCAACTTTCACATTTTGGCCTAATTTATCTTAGTTACTTGTCGGTTTACTAAAAATATCCAAGGACTTTCACCTCAAGGAAAGTTTCACCTTTCGGGTACTCCTTGGTTTCACCCTACTTCATATACTTTATTGGGTTGGATTAAATGTCATAGACTTGGCTCCTAACACTTAGAAGTGTGCATTCATCTAACGAGATGACTAATCAATTCAAGCAAGCACAAATAAAGCAATCAAAATACTACACAACAAGGTACAAACAAAGCATTCAACACAAAACCCAAGTAGCATACAAACAAAGCCAAACTAAAAACTACATCTTAGCCCTAGAAACAAAGTAAATTAGCTACTCATGTTCAGAAGATAACACAAATAACAAGGGATGAAAGAGTTCATGAAAAAACAGTGAAAATCCGAAGATCCGTTGCAAACTCGCGTTCTTCACTTCTCTTCCTCCTTTCTTCTCCTGTCTCACCTCTAGAAAATCCTCTCCCCCCTTTCCTGCTGTGGAATATCTCCTTTAATGCCTCAGATCACGCCCCCCAGAGGCTTCCTTTTCGGCCTCCTTAAATTATGCTCATTTCGGATTCCAGCTGGATTTTTCGAATTAGCGTCGTACGGTCCGTATGGGATCCGGTACGGACCATATGCCTGTGCTTTGACTTGGAGACTTTGTGCCTCTGTTGTGGAACCTTCTGTGTGGTTGGGAAGATCTTGTACGGTCCGTACAAAATGTCATACGGACCGTATGAAAAGTAGTCAGATCCAATTTTTCGTCCATTTTTTCTGCAAAATACCAAACAGAGCATAGCAATACCACATTTCATCGAAATACAAGTAAAAAGTCCACATTTATAGGCTTTAAAGCACAGGTTTCAGTGTAAATCAGGGTCGTAATTTAGATATAATATGGAGATATCAATATATTTTTTTAATATATGCTTAGTATTAATTTATGCTTTGTTGAACTGTTGATTATACGAAAAATTGTTGTTGGTTTGGTTGGGCATGGCAGGGCCGGGCTGGGTAAGGCAGCCCATAACCCTATGTAGGCAGGCACGGGCAGACCTAGGCCTAGAGGAAAGGCCTATGGGCAGGCCGGGCCTAAATTTTCAAGCCCGTCAGTTTGGGTCAGGCAGACGGGCCATTGATTTTTTAGGGGTAGGCTAGGCCTAGGCTTGACAAAATATCCGTGGGCTCGGCCCATTTCCATCCCTATTTTACGCTAGTGGTCATTACTAAGATTGAGAAGAAGAAGCACGCTTTCTACTGAGACTTGTGATTCATAATATTCCTCTATTTCTTGGTTGATTTCCTTTCCACCTAATTTTAGAGTGTTGAAATTTTGAAATTGAGCAAGTTTAGGTATAGGTTATTTTGTTGAATTGAATAGATAAAATTTGCTTAGTGTCTTTATGAAATTCTTTTAGGCATTATTCGGACTTGGTACAACCATGTAATATTTGTATCAAAAACTGTTACCTGTTTATACTGTTACCTGTTTATCTTTCAATTAAGCCTTTACAATGGTACTAGAGCTTGAAGTGATATGTAAAAGCCAAATTAATGAACTTAATATATTTTCTTTTATCTTTGGTAACTAAGGGTGACGATTTTATATTGCTTTTACACATAATTATTTCCATCTAATTTGCAAGGAGAAAACGGGTCAATGCAAGGATCTAGACTTTGCCTTGGTTTAGATATACTACAATTAAACCAATATATCTAATTTCTCAAGAAAATATATTTTGTTCCAGACCATCTGATTAGAATTTGGACAGGTGGAATGTCTGGAGACCCTTAATTTTAGTGCATATTATGATCGGATGGTGCATATTATGATCTGTAACTAAGGGTACTTTCAGGTACTAGTCAGCTGTCGTGGATGCTTTCATGAGTACAACCCGGCGAGATTGAACGATTCCAAGGATTGCAGATTGGAAGGATTTGAGCCAAAGCCTGTCGGATTAGACTTCAGATCCGACTAAATGCCGGCATTCAAAATCCCAATGGAAGGTCAGAACGATGCCTCGTTAGCACCCCGGTGCATCGGATGTGGCTCACTTGTACGGATGCTATATGTGCAGTACTCCCTTGGCAACATCTGTTTGATGAAATGTGTATGAGAGATTATACTTTCTCCACTCATTCTCTTCTTTTCAATCTGTTATGTTGATTAACCTTTACATACACTTTCATGAAATTGAGAGATCATGTTAATTCTCTTGTCAGGAGAAGTGCAAAGCTGTTGCTGATCCATACATCGAGTGTGAATTTATGGTAAATTTCTTTAAATCTCAGTGAGATGTTTGGTGTTGAGGTGATTGGGTTGATATGTATTACCATATTGCTTGGTACATGCTAGTATAAATCTGCACCACCCTGCTGGTACTTTAATTACCAGTTATTACTTTCAAATTGTGGTAATACAGCTTTATTAGGCCCTAAACAATGCTTAAAATCTAGAAAGCAAAAAATACGGCTTACATTAGGTATGCCTTTGTTAACTATTATTCAAAATTATTTTTCATTTTGTAGATTATCTTGATCGATCTGATTCTGCACAAGGTGGAGGCATATCGACATTTCTTGTTTAACATGCTCTATCTTGATTCAGATGCATACAAGGTAGCCTGAAACAACAATGCATAATAATTTTAGTTTCTCATAATTTCTCCTGCTTCACCTGGCAGTTATTATGGCTATGTGAGATGACCTGTATGGTACAAACAGTTGCTGTACTTACAAAAAAGGATGAAAAGAATGTTTGACTATTTACTAGACAGTTGTAATTGGAGGAGGGTTCAATACCACTGCATTAGAAATAATTTTTCTCAAAATTTCTAGCTAGTAACACCTTCTAATTTATGTGCCACAAATTTTAATATTTTGCGGGGCATATTGCAAAGTTCAGTTCTTGCTTATATTTTCCTCGATGCATGTATCCTCCCAAGCTCTCTTTGTTTTCCAGTAATATTTATAGTCTCTGTTTATGTGACTTGTCAAAGATCCTTGACAATTTTAAGATAAAATTTCTTTCTTGAATGGTGGTGCTTTGGATTCTTTAGATAGTCTACTTTCAGCCATTTGGTGTTGTGCCAAGGTATTTCAATGAGTACGAAACTTTTTGTTGTTGTAGGGATGTGATTGGAAATTATAAGTAGGAAACTATCAAATAGCTCACCATTATGCTATCAAATCATATAGTAAAGCTTTTACCAATTTGGTAAAATAAACTTAAGATTGAATATGAATATTGAAGTTCAAGCTTATTCAACCAATACACATATTTTTAGAGTGATCCTGCATGATCAATCTTCTCACTTATTCATTTGAGCTTTTGTTGCTCACCATATTATCTTTGAGCCTTTAGTGCTCGTGATTCATTCTATGCTCAGTGTTAGTTTGTAATAATTTAGAAGTCAATAATACGATAATTTATTATAAAGCTTTGTTCATGAATTGAATGTTTAATTATATATCATTTTGTTGCCTTGAATATTATTGTATTATGGATCATTTCGAGTTCATGACAGGAATTGTGAAACTCCATAATAAAGATGATATATATTCTTAAGAAGCCACTAACCGAGATAATTAGCAAGAACACTAATTAACCGTTACTAAGTTAGTATGTGGATTAAAATATGGTTAAGTTTTACAAACTATTGACACGAGATGTCATTTTAATCACGTAGATACATGTTCTAGGAACATGGTATTTGACAGACCTCGAATGAAATATTAAATAGAATTGTGTTTGTGTCATTAATGTTTTCATTTAGTGTTAAGTTCTACAGTATGAGGTATTCATCGTTCCTACTAAGAGATGTGTATGTGTAACTGTTATCTAACGCTGTCCGTAAAAAACAGTCATAACAGTAGCACTTCCATATGTATAGCTTAGCTGAGGAAGTGATGGTTTACCAAAAGTACTATTGTCCCTCGTATTTTGTATGAGCTATAGCATCACTGGGCCCCTTGGTAGAGTTAGATTATCTGCATGCGATATAATTACAAGAATAATTATATTTGATAATCTACTCAAGATCAAGAAAATATTAAGTTAGCAAGGATGACACACACCTACCTTAAAACTAATTTGATAGCTATGTGACAAAAAAATTGACACAAGTAAATTGTTTGCTGGATCGTGATATTGTACAGTACAGCATCATCTGTGTAATTGGATGGTCAAGATGTATTCTGCCAGATGCCTCTTGATATCTCCATATTATATCTAATTTACAGCCTTGATTTACACTGAAACCTGTGCTTTAAGGCCTATAAATGTGGACTTTTTACTTGTATTTCAATGAAATGTGGTATTGTTATGCTTTATTTGGTATTTTGCAGGAAAAAGCGCGAAAAACTGGATTTGACAACTTTTCATACGGTCTGTATGACATCCCCTGCGGACCGTACAAGATCTGCCCAACCACACAGAAAGTTCCACAACAGAGGCACAAAGTCTCCAAGACAAAGCACAGGCATACGGCCTGTACGGGGTCCCCTACGGGCCGTACGACGCTAAATCCGGAAAATTCAGCTGGAATCTGAAATGAGCATAATTTAAGGAGGCCGAAAAGGAAACCTCTGCAGGCGCAATCTGGGGCATTAAAGGAGATATTCGACACCAAAAAAAGGGGGATTCACCACTGGGACTTGAACAAGCTTTCTTGGAGCAAAAGACAAGAGGAGGAAAAGAGGAAGAGAGGTGAAAAACGCGAGTTTGCAACAGATCTTCAGATTTTCCACTGTTTTAGCATGAACTCTTTTATTTCTTGTTATTTGTGTGATCTTATGAACATGAGTAGCTAATTTACTTTGTTTCTAGGGCTAAGATGTAGTTTCTAGTTTAGTTTTGTTTGCATGCTACTTGGATTTGTGTTGAATGCTTTGTTTTTACTTTGTTGAGTAGTATTTTGATTGCTTTATTTGTGGTTGCTTGAATTGATTAGTCATCCCATTAGATGAATGCGCACATCTAAGTGTTAGGATCCAAGTCTATGACATTTAATCCAATCCAATAAAGTATATGAAGTAGGGTGAAACCAAGGAGTACCCGAAAGGTGAAACTTTCCTTGAGGCGAAACTCCTTGGATACTTTTAGTAAACCAACAAGTAACTTAGATAAATTAGGCCAAAATGCGAAAGTTGAGGTTTAACGCATCTAAGAGGGAAGTATTTGAGTCCGGTAATCGGGTACTAGGCCAAAATGCGAAAGTTGAGGTTAGGTATCTAGATTTGGTCGATGGAAACCCTAAACATCAGTATCAGCACATAAAACAATAGCAACAACGTTAACTCGGGGTCCCATACGGATACCACTCGTACTTCTGTTGATGCAGTTGCAGGTGGAGCTCTCATGGATCGAGAAGCTACGGAGGCAATGAACTTAATCGATAATATGGCAACCAACCAACAATGGTCCAGTCGAGGGAGCACTCGAGTGACTGGAGGAGGCTGACTTGAGGTAGATCAGATCACCGCTCTCACCGCCAAGATGGATGCCATGCAGAAGGCTTTTGACAAGATGAGTGTCAAAGCGCTTGGTAACCAGAAACCACAACCGTGTGTTATGTGTCGAGACGAGGCGCACGAATATGAGAATTGCCTGCTTGCATAAAGAGATGAAGAGCCCGAGCAGGTTAATTCTCTCAACAATGAGCCATCTTACTTCCCAAAACCTCATTGCAGCCGTACCTACTCCAAGGACCTGATTGAACAACATAATTGGAGGTGGAAGCAAAACAATCCCACACACTTCAACAACAACCCTTTTGACAGCAACAATAACAACTGCAACTTCTACAACAATGCTGCATTCAATAACTCAAACAACCACGCACCATACCTCTGGAGCAAGTCAACAACTCGCTAAGGTATCATTTTGGTTTTTTATCTGATTTGCAGGATGAAACAAGCGAGCTTGAGACGATTTGCATGGCAGACATAACACCTGCTTGTCTGGAAGAACTGCGATACGAGCCGTACCTAGATCATACAGACCGTACACAAAAGGAATTTCAAACAGAGAAGCTGGAGATTGAGAAGGAACCAGAAGCTGAGGCATATGGCCCGCACAAGATCCATACGGACCGTACAACCAGCCAGACAGAGCAGATCACTCTCGAATTAAAACCTCTCCCAGCCACTCTCAGGTATGAATTCCTTGACTCAGATAAGAAATGTCCTATTATTGTAAATGCAGGATTGACCCCTGATCAAACCGCCAAGCTCATGGAGAAGTTGAGAACCCACAAAGGGGCGATTGGATATTCTATCAAAGACTTAAAGGAGATCGATCCAACCATTTGCACACACAGGATCTTGTTAGAAGATGACCACAAGCCTTCAGTTGAACACCAAAGACGACTCAACCCAAATCTGAAAGAGGTAGTAAAGAAAGAAATTTTAAAACTTTACGAAGCAGGTATTATCTACCCGATTTCTGACAGCAAATGGGTGAGCCCTGTCCATGTGGTTCCCAAGAAAGGCGGAGCAACAATGGTGAAGAACGAAAAAGATGAGATGATTAAAACGCGTGTTGCAACCGGTTGGAGGTTGTGCATTGACTACCGGAAGCTCAATGCGGCTACACGCAAGGATCACTTTCCCTTGCCGTTTGTTAATCAACTCCTTGAAAGGCTTGCTAATCACTCATATTTCTGTTATCTTGATGGTTATTCAGGTTTCTTTCAGATTCTCATTCACTCTCAGGACCAAGAGAAAACCACATTCACATGACCATATGGTACCTATGCATAGCGTAGAATGCCATTTGGTCTTTGCAATGCACTTGCGACTTTTCAAAGAGCCATGATGGCTATCTTTTCTAATTTTATTGAGAAAGAAGTTGAAATTTTTATGGATGATTTTTTTGTATATGGTACTTGTTTTGATTCTTGTTTGGCTAATTTGTGTAAGATTTTGCAGAGATGTGAAGAGGTGAATTTAATCCTCAATTGGGAAAAATGTCATTTCATGGTTTAAGAAAGGGTTGTCTTGGGACATGTTGTCACCTCTAGGGGGATTGAGGTTGACAAGGCAAAAATTGAGGTAATGGAGAAACTTGAAATCCCAACAAATGTCAAGGGGGTTCGAAGTTTTCTTGGACATACAGGTTTTTATCGCCGTTTCATAAAGGATTTCTCGAAAATTGCGAAACCATTGACCAATCTACTTATTAAAGACTCTGATTTTGTTTTCACTGATGATTGTGTCATGTCTTTTTACAGTTTAAAGGAAGTCCTTATTTCTGCACCTATCTTACAGCTACCCGATTGGTCACTACCATTTGAGTTGATGTGCGATGCAAACGACTATGCAGTTGGAGCAGTTCTGGGGCAGGGGAAGGACAAGAAGCCGTGTGCTATCTATTATGCTAGCAAGGTGCTGGATCCGGCCCAAATGAACTACACCACAACCGAGAAGGAGCTTCTCGCCCTTGACAAATTCAGATCATATTTGGTGGGCTCGAAGATAGTGGTCTACACAGATCATGCCGCACTAAGGTACCTTTTTGACTAAAAAGAATGCAAAACCAAGACTAATTAGATGGATTCTTCTTTTGCAGAAGTTTGATCATGAGATAAGGGATAAGAAAGGAGTCGAGAACTCTGTGGCGGACCATTTGTCCCGGCTTCATTGGGAGGAGGATGCTACAACTAAGTTCCCAATTAATGACTCATTCCCCGATGAACAACTCCTTGCAATCAGTTCTGACCTGGAGGACATTTATACGGGTCGTACAGAAGTTCATACGGTCTGCATGATCAGCATACGGCCCGTACACATTCTCATACAGGCCATACACAGACCCACCAGAGCAAACAGCAAGTTTCCTGGTATGCCGACATCGTGAATTACCTGGTCTCTGGAGTGTTGCCTAGCACAATGTCCCACCAGCAGAAGAAGAAATTCAAGTCTAACGCCAAGTACTATTTTTGGGATGAGCCCTACCTCTTCAAGATTGGAATTGATGGCATATACCGACGCTGTGTTTCACACGAGGAAACAGGTTCTATCCTTGCACATTGCCACTCATCCGCTTATGGAGGACACTCTTCATACTCCAAAGACCACTGCCAAGGTATTACAATCTGGTTTCTTTTGGCATTCTCTTTTCAAAGATGCAAGATCTTTCGTTCTAACTTGTGACAGGTGCTAAAGAACCGGAAACATGACGAGACGAAGTGAAATGCCTCTCAACTTTATCCTTGAGGTAGAGATTTTTGATGCTTGGGCATCGATTTCATGGGTCCATTCCCTTCTTCTCGAGGGAATGAGTATATTTTGGTGGCAGTTGACTATGTGTCAAAGTGGGTAGAGGCAATGGCATGCCGCAAGGCTGACTCGAATTCGGTAAGAAGGTTTTTCAATGAGATCATTTTCCCTCGTTTTGGGGTGCCGCGAGCTGTCATCAGTGACGGAGGCAAGCACTTCATTAATCGACAATTCAATAATCTCTTGAGCCGACATGGGGTGACTCACAAGGTATCTACTACTTATCACCCTCAAACTAATGGCCAAACTGAGATTTCTAACAGGGAAATCAAGTCGATTTTAGAGAAAACAGTGGCAAGAACAAGGAAGGATTGGGCAAGCTGCATGATGCACTTTGGACCTACCGCATCGCCTTCCAGACACCGATTGGCATGAGTCCTTACAAGCTGGTGTATGGAAAGTCGTGCCACCTTCCTGTCGAAATTGAGCACAAGGCATTCTGGGCCACAAGAGCGATCAACATGGACCTGCTTGCAGCTGGAGAAAAGCGTGTCCTCGACTTGCATGAGTTGGAGGAAATGAGGTTGCATGCATATGAGAATGCCAGGTTTTACAATGAAAGGGTGAAGCGATTGCATGACCGACGTATTTCGCCTCGCCATTTCAAAGAGGGTGATCTTGTACTTTTGTTTAATGCTAGATTGAGAATTTTTTAAGGTAAACTCAAGTCACGATGGTCCGGCCCGTTTCAAGTGAAGAAAGTGTATCCTTTCGGAGCAGTCGATATCTAGAACAAGGAAAGTGGCACCTTCAAGGTGAATGGTCAGCGTCTCAAGCATTACGTTGCTGACCACTTGATAAATGAGCGGAGTGTTTAGTTTCTTTCTGACCCCGCTTCGATTGGAGCTTAATTTGCAAGGTGGCCTAGCTAAGGACCTAAAACAAGCGATTCTTGGGAGGCAACCCAAGCACATTTAAATTTATTTTGTTTAGTCATTTCTTTTATTTCATTTTAATTTCAGTTTTTGAGTATTTAGTTTCATATTAGTTTAATTCTGATTATCAAATTTTTAGTTGTTTTTCAAATCAGACCAGATTGGAGAAGAAAAATCAATTCTGGCGGTTGGTACGGCCCGTACCCATTCCCCTATGGGCTGTAGGGCACTCATTCGGCGCAGACACCCAAGGGACGCTACTCTCTCTCTTCACGTCCTTTGAACTCACCCCTTTACCTTTTTATACCACCCCTCGACAGCACCTGACCCACCTAACCCTATCTTGTTGTCTTCCTCCTACGAGCTGCACGAGAACCCGTATTACCCAAACCCTAGCCGCCGCCATCCTCTCCTCCACTCTCCTCCGCTCGCCTCCACCAGTAGCCGCTCGATCTCCACCCCTACACGAAAGAAGCGCGCCGTTCTCCCCGCTGATCCGACCGCTGCCGTCTGTCTTTCTTCCTCCCTCATCACACCACCTCCACCGCCGGCCGCCTCTCCTTCTTCTTCTCCAAGGTAAGCACCCTTACCTTCCTCCTTTCTTTTTTTACTTATTTTTCTCTATTTTCTGTCATTTTCGCCGAAATTTCTCCGATCTCTCGGCCACCACCACTCAACCTGCCGTAACCCCTCTCTCAGCGAAAACCACCAACCCTACGGCCCGTAACCAAAGCCCTACGGTCCGTAGAATTCTCTGCCGAAACCTACAAAGCTTACCCACCATGCTACGGCCCGTACACACAACCCTACGGCCCATACTAGAGAAACCTAACAACCATGTCTAGTGAACACCGCCGAAAGAGACGCCAAGATCGCTCACCATCCCCACCACCCCATCCAGTCCCTGAGCCATATGACTCTGGTTCTGACCAAACCTACTGTGGCGAGTACACCGACTGAGCTGACCACTTCGCGGTACGGTATTTCGAAATATCCACTCGTCGGATGTACAACAACTTCATTAATCTCCAAAAGAAGACTTTTGAGAACACATCCATGGTCCACGTAGACACACTCCACAATTTTGGAGTGGAGGATGATTTCATCATTCTCACCACCAAGATTGGGTTTAGCCCTATTTTTTGGAATCTCCGACATCCCACCTACGAAATGGACACCAAGGAATTTCTCTCCTCTCTCGAGCTAAAGAGGGACAACCAGGATGTCCCCTTCATCAAATTCCAGTTGTGCAACATAACTCATCGTGTCTATTTCCCTTCTCTACGTGAGTGGTTCGGTTTCCACCCTGAGCCCACTACTGACTCCCTCAATTTCCGTGAGGACTGGGATCGGGATACCTTCTGGGCCATGATCACTGGCTGCCCTCGATCGGCCAGTACTGAGTTCTGAGCCCGCTTCATCCCTCACCCAACTCTCTGTATCATCCAGCGCGCCCTCGCTTCTACCATCTTTGTGCGCGGTGAGACTCTGAACCGCGCCAACACCATTGATCTCATGCTCATGGACACTATGCTCTGTCCCATACCCGAGTATCCGGACTTGGCCCTTCTCATGGTCCACCACTGGATCCAACAGGGTGACAAAAAGAAGAGTGGTGGCAAGATCAAGCTCAGGGCCTATGTTGAGCTAATCAAGCAAAAACTTGGATTAGGAGCGATACCAGGCAGAGAGCCATGCACTGGTCCCACCATTATGGATCCTGAGAGCTACCGCCAGGGCCTTTTCATCTCCATCTCCCGTGGGCCGGCGGGTCACCAGGACTTCTATAACTGGCACTTTGAGAATGGCTCCTCCCGTAGGTTACCATTTGGCCTATCCATCTTACCACATGACCCATCCACCTGGTTGATCTCAGCTTCTTCACCACCGGCCTCTGACGCCCCCAGCTCTTCCACCCAGCCACCTCCGTCACAGTCTGCACGCCCACACCTAGCAGACCCCACTCTTAGGGATCTCTACTCCCTTATGACGGAGATCAGGGATACTCAGGTGGAGCAGGGCCGTCACATCACGGCCATCCAGGAGCAAACAACCCTTCATAGCGATCGCTTGGATGAGCTCAGTGGACACATGTTTGACTATGCTGAGCGCCTTGGTGACATCGAGGACCAGTTTCGTGACTGGCACTTCGACCCCTCCTATGACTACTGATCAGGTTTATTTTCACTACCCTAGCTTTTATCTTTTTTATCTTAGTTTACTTACTTGCATGTCTTGAAGCATTGAGGCCAATGCTCAGACTAAGCTTGGGGGGGGGGGGGGTGATTAGTTGTTTTGTTTAGTTGCATGTAGTTTTATTCTTTTTGTTTTTGTGTTTGCATGTTTTGAGGATAAATTTGTATGAATTGTGTGAATTAGGGACAAATTTGGGAAATTTTGGTTGTGAAATGGTTGAATTTGTGAAATTGGAAATAACCACACATTTGGTTGAAAGAACTGTATACGATATTTTGTTTTGGGACTTTGTAGAATTGAGAATTGAATTGTACCGAGAAAGCATTTGAAACCGAACTGTGCCTTGTAAAAATAGGGAAATGGGATTTGAAAACAATAGAAAGGTTGGGATATCCATTGATATGAGAGAATACCATTGGATATGTGTATTCATGATATGTGCAAATAAAAAAATAAAAAATAAAAAAAAGAAAAAAAAAGATGGAGAAAATAAGAGTACTGGCAATAAGTCCATTAGGGCGCCTTTGAGCTCGTCTCCCAAAAATAAAAAAAAATCTTTGCACATATCAACACATGTAGTCCGCAACTTTCTGACCTAACCTTGTTCCAAGCTTGGGGGAGTATCAAAGAAAAACAAATCACCACAAATGAGGGCATAAACTTGGTAGAAAAATGAACTATTGATGCGTTTGATTACTTGGTTCTTACAAATAGCAATACATTCTTGAATATGGGGTTTTGATTGATTGAATTGTGGGGTGAATCAAAATGGACCAAAGGAAACCAAATCACTATCCAAAATGACTCTGATAGGTTTCTAACGAACGCGAGACCATGCAAATTTCCTCTTGGTAGATTAACTTGCATTTAGGTAAGTCCAACAACCAGAACCACACCTAAGTTAGAATTTTTGCTTGAGGACAAGCAAAGTTCAAGCTTGGGGGAATTTGATATCTCCATATTATATCTAATTTACAGCCCTGATTTACACTGAAACCTGTGCTTTAAGACCTATAAATGTGGACTTTTTACTTGTATTTCAATGAAATGTGGTATTGTTATGCTTTATTTGGTATTTTGCAGGAAAAAGCGCGAAAAACTGGATTTGACAACTTTTCATACGGTCTGTATGGCATCCCCTGCGGACCGTACAAGATCTGCCCAACCACACAGAAAGTTCCACAATAGAAGCACAAAGTCTCCAAGACAAAGCACAGGCATACGGCCCATACAGGGTCCCCTACGGGCCGTACGACGCTAATCTGGAAAATCCGGCTGGAATCTGAAATGAGCATAATTTAAGGAGGCCGAAAAGGAAACCTCTGCAGGTGCGATCTGGGGCATTAAAGGAGATATTCCACACTAAAAAAAAGGGGATTCACCACTGGGACTTGGACAAGCTTTCTTGGAGCAAAAGACAAGAGGAGGAAAAGAGGAAGAGAGGTTAAAAACGTGAGTTTGCAACGAATCTTCGGATTTTTCACTGTTTTGTTATGAACTCTTTTATTTCTTGTTATTTGTGTGATCTTATGAACATGAGTAGCTACTTTACTTTGTTTCTAGGGCTAAGATGTAGTTTCTAGTTTAGTTTTGTTTGCATGCTGCTTGGATTTGTGTTTAATGCTTTGTTTTTACTTTGTTGAGTAGTATTTTGATTGCTTTATTTGTGGTTGCTTGAATTGATTAGTCATCCCATTAGATGAATGCGCACATCTAAGTGTTAGGATCCAAGTCTATGACATTTAATCCAATCCAATAAAGTATATGAAGTAGGGTGAAACCAAGGAGTACCCGAAAGGTGAAACTTTCCTTGAGGCAAAAGTCGTTGGATACTTTTAGTAAACCAACAACTAACTTAGATAAATTAGGCCAAAATGCGAAAGTTAAGGTTTAACGCATCTAAGAGGGAAGTATTTGAGTCCGGTAATCGGGTACTAGGCCAAAATGCGAAAGTTGAGGTTTGGTATCTAGATTTGGTCGATAGAAACCCTAAACATCAGTATCAGCACAGAAAACAGTAGCAGCAACATTAACTCGGGGTCCCATACGGATCGTACGGGAATCTGTACGGGCCGTATGCCTTGGGACTGAGCAGAAATGAAATATGAACCCTGGAAACGCCTTTTTATCAATTGAAAACAACTTTAATTCTCTTTATTTCTTTTTAAACTTGTCATAAATCAGTAGAATTGTTAGAACTAAACCAAACCAATTTCTCTCACTTCTAGAACCTTAAGTAATTTTAGGATAAGTCTGGTCATTTTCTTCCGTCCCTGTGGATCGATACCTGAGCATACTCATCGATAGGATAGTACACTTGCTATCTGATTTGAGAGAGTATAACAAAGGTTTAAAAGATATAGCTTGCTATAATGAAACTTTGTAGCATATATTCTGTGCGAACACCTCTCATGATTATAGAAGTTAAAATAGTTTTAACTCTATTTACCAACATAACACAAATCCTATTGGGTCACACCGTATAGGAGCTAATCGGAGAATCTTACTGATTAATTATAAATTAATTATAATTAATATTAAGATGGTTATAATTAATTATGCGTGATATAATTAAATTATAAATGTCATATAAGATGACAAGCAGAAACAATGGTTAATTTATAAGCGTACTCGATACGTTGTATAAAACCGTACTGAAATCGAACCGTGAGAAATATAATTGTTTAGAACAATTATATATATTTGATTTGGATTTTAAATTTTGAGCTAACAACCATTAGCAAATTAAAACCTTAATTAAAAATTAAAATATAAAAAACTCAATATATATATATAGAGAGAGAGAGAGAGACAGGCTAATATGCTTTCGGCAGCACTTCGGCCGAAGTGCTGCCACCCCATTTTCGATTTTTCAAAATCCAAATAGTCAATCCGAACCATTCATCTTGTTCTCCATATTAATATCTGCTTGGAGACCAAATTTTACATTTTTTGAAATTTTTTTGCTATTTATTAAGCCACTTTGAAAATCGCTGATCCAACGGTGAACCCCTGATTTTACTGTTTGGCAAGCCACCGTTGGATCAGCAATTTTCAAAGTGGCTTAATAAATAGCAAAAAAGTTCCAAAAAATGTAAAATTTGGTCTCCAAGCAGATATTAATATGGAGAACAAGATGAACGGTTCGGATTGACTGTTTGAATTTTGAAAAATTGAAAATGGGGTGGCAGCACTTCGGCCTTCGGCCGAAGTGCTGCCGAAAGCATATTAGCCTGTCTCTCTCTCTCTCTATATATATATATAGGACTTGGCTAAGGTGCTATGGGTAACTAAGAAGCCTCCCGTGCTACGGCTCAATATTTGACTTTTCAAAATTCTAACGGTCGATCCAAACCATTCATCTTGTTCTCCATATTAATATGTGCTTGGAGACCAAATTTTACATTTTTTGGAAATTTTTTACTATTTTTTAAGATTTATTGAAAATCGTTGTTTTTCAGACAAATCTGGACCATAAAAAACAGTGATATTCAATAAATCTAAAAAAATAGCAAATTTTTTTCAAAAAATGTAAAATTTGGTCTCCAAACACATATTAATATGGAGAACATGATGAACAGTTCGGATCAACCGTTAGGATTTTGAAAAGTCGAATATTGAGCCGTAACACGGGAGGTCTCTTAGCTACCCATAGCATATTAGCCAAATCCTATATATATATATATATCAATTAAATACATGTCGGCCAAAGTGATTAAAATCAATTGAATTTGATTCATGGTCGGCCATGAGTGGAGAAAATCAAATTGATTTTCTCAATTTCAAAACTGCCAACAAAATGGCATATATTGTAAATATGCCAAACTTTGGGGGCATTTCGGTAATCGGGCATTCACGTGTTATCGGATTGTCTGATCAGTTCGTTAATTATATTTAATCTCTTTCTCAGTTTACGGTTTGTTGTTTAGTGTTCACGAGATCGGTGAATAGTGTTATCATGAAACCCCACGTGTTTAGGAATCACATGCTTGTGAAAAACCTTGACATCTAGCGGAGCGTGACTAATACTATTTCGTCTTTTCTCGGTAAATAGTATTTTTGTATAATTTCGTGGTTTTCGGTATTTCTGGCAAAAGAAATAAACCGCTCTCCGGTTAGTCCTGGTGGATAACCAATAGAGGTATCATTTGTTTTATACTCCGAGGCAACCATTTCTGATCGATCTTCTCACTCAGCTACATTCCAACTAAGATTTGGAAACGAGGTATAAACATGTTATATTAATCTATTTAATTGGTAAATATATTTAAACCTTTTAGAAAAAAATTATGGAATAGATATGTAAAAGAATTAAATGAGGTTTTAATGTCGAAGGAATACTGAAGGTGGACCGTCTTAGAAAGTTTCCTAACATACCCCGTTTAATTCTTAGCTGAACTTAATTGTAAAATTTTGTTTTACACACTTTCTGCAATTAAGCTAAACCAATGGGTTTGAACTGTCAAAACTCAACACTCAGGCCATGTGACTTTCTAGAAAATTGTAAGAGCTCACCAGTTCCACCTTGTAATCATTTCTCATTAAGTAAAGAAAGGTGCACCATCTCGAAGGTCGCGAGCTCCTGAAACGTTGACGTTAGTGTCGAACACCGTAAATAACTCTCGTGTAAAGCCCTCCCTATTAAATAAAATAAATAAGGAACTGGATTTCTCCGATGAAGTGGATCCAATGAGATGAAGATGTTCCCATCCTGGTGGTTGCAAATAAAATTCCAAACGAAATCTTAAATAGCGAGCCTGATTGAACACCCAATGTTAGAGTTCCACCAGCAAAGGCATAGATCGGCACTAGATGAAAACAATTGAGAGAAATCGGGGAAAACACGTTGAACCAGAAAGTGCCGATTATTTCTATTATGTCAAGTGTTTCTAAATTCTATTTTTTATTTTATTACATTTTAGTTTATGATTAAGTTATTTGAATTTTCGCCAATAATAACTTCAAGACACATTAGTTAAATTAGTTAATTTAACTTAGATTAAAAATTTAAAAATATCATATTCATCCTCCCTCTAAGTGCCTTTGAGATCAACAACCAAAATAATCCAAACCTAGAATTAATTATTTTTAGATCTTTAATACTATATCATTGTGGATCGACACTCTAATCTATACTATATGAGATATTCATGTGCTTATGAATTATTCGTAAAGTAGATAATTAGGATTATAAATATTATTAGCTATGATTTTGATCCATCAGTGGTCCACCTCAAGACTTAGCCGCCTCACAGGTGGGCAGTTTACTTCCTGACCCAGCCACTCCATAGTGAGACGGTTTGATTTTAGCTATAAATGGAGGGGTAGGGGTGACGGTTTGGGCATATTTCATTCCAAAATTTTGTACACCCTCTCTCTCACTTTCTCTCTTTCTCTAGCAGATCGTCCATACAATTGCATGTAAGTCCTTTAATTTTTTATATTTATATTTTACTTCAAAATTGTTTAGAAATTGTTAGGAATTGTTAGGAAGTAATATAAATTTAGGAATGAGTGAGTCTATGATAATATGCATATTACGATTTGTTACTGTGCTATGGCTCTATATTTGAGTTTTTAAATTCTAACGGTTGATCCAAACCGTTCATCTTGTTCTACATATTAATATGTGTTTGGAGACCAAATTTTACATTTTTTGAAATTTTTTTACTATTTTTTTAGATTTATTGAAAATCACTGTTTTGGATGGTTCAAAATTTTCAGATCAAGTGATTTTCTAAATATCTAAAAACATAGTAAAAATTTTCAAAAAATGTAAAATTTGGTCTCCAAACACATATTAATATGGAGAACAAGGTGAATGGTTCGGATCGACTGTTAAGATTTGAAAACTCAAATATAGAACTGTAGCACAGTAACAACCCGTGTTATGCATAGTATCATAGACTCACTCTTTAGGAATTACTATAATCGTTTGAAATTGTTTAAAAATAATTAATAATAATAATAATTTTGAGATTAATATAAATTATATTTTATTTTTATTTTAGTTTGTAATAGTATTTTTTATTAATTATTATAAATTGTATTAATATGTTAGAAATTCTTAGGAACTGTTAGGAATACAAAAATTAAGATTTTAAAAATACCATACATGATTCATAAATACCATAAATTTTTTAATCAGTGATTCAAATATCAAAATTAAGGTTTTAAAAATATCAGACGTGGTTTAGAAATGCCGTAACTTTCTAATTAATTAGTGGTCCAAACACCAAAATTAAGGCTTTAAAAATACCCAATATGTGGTTCATAATTGCCATAACATTTTAGTCTATGGTCCAAACACCAAAATGATCGTTTTAAAATACCATACATTGGCGTAACTTGATATTTTCTGACTAGAGATGCCTCTAGACCTAGACAGGGATGATCATGCCTGTCATGAGATACAGCAGATACAGAAGAGAATCATGACGAGATTGAGGACATTTATGTGTTTTTTTTATTCGCGACGGTATTTTTTATGACAGAGTCCCGTCATAAATATATTTTTTTTCCTTATGAAAAATGTCTACTTTTCATGACGAAGTCCCGTCATAAACTAGCTACTTTGTTGATGCATATATATACATCAGCAAGGCAGATCTACAAGAAAGTTATAAATACCTAGACATTGTATAATTTTCAAATTTGATTTAATCATTGTATATATATTGAAACTTGTTTTAGGTTTTTGATATAATACCTCACTTATAAAATACTAAATGTATGCTTATAGTCAAAAGTTTAGTAGTTAAAATTTTATTTTATGATTGTTGAGATATATTCAAGTTCAAATTCCAGATGTCGCACATTATGTATTTTATATTTTAGCCCTAAAATTTAAAATTTCTAATTTTGCCGCTCTTGAACATGGTACTGCATATGCATGACTCGTGAAGTAATGGAATTAACATACATCTGTAAATTAGAAATATTTATGAGGAAATAAGAATTAATGACCTAGATAATCAGTGATAACATTGTACCAAAAATTAATGACCTATAAAATTTTAAAGATGATAACATTGTACCAAAAATTATTTTCTTATCAAGAATTGGTGACGTTAATTAAGTACATATTACCACCATAATAAAACGAAACTAACAAAATTCAAACTTGTACAATATATAATCAGTGATTTCTGCATATTAAATCAAGCAGAATCAAATATCAGTTATATAACTAAACACATGGATATGATTTATCTTTTATAGTTTATTCGTTTGATTTATCTTATATGGTTTATTTATTTCATTTTCTTCTTTAAAAAAAATGTTATTATTATTATTATTATTTAAAATGGCATCATTTGTTCTTTTAATTCTTTATTACAAGAATCAAAATAAGTTCTTAAATATGTTGCCACTATATAATGGCTATAAATACTAGAAAAAGAGTTGTTATAACTCTCATAAGTTAATTGACTTTGACAATAATAGGTGTAGTGCAGCATCTGCACGACTGCACGGTATCTAAAACAAAAAAGACAATCCAACCACATGAAATCTGCACGGTATCTCGACATGAAAGCCAACCACATGAAATCTGCACGGTATCTCCACATGAAATCCAACCACAGAGAGTCTGATCTATGAGAAGTCGCATTTAGCCTTTAGCCTACATGATATCGAATGGAGAAAGCGAAAGTAGAAGTGAGATGGAGCTAGATTTTTTAATTATGCAGGTTAAATATATATTGTACAATTAATTATATAATTTTTTTAATACTGAGTAGAGATTAATTTTACAATATACATAATATTTTACTCAAAAAGTTAAACTATATATAAAAAATGTATAAGTATAGAAATTATGAAAATAAATGAGAATCATTTTTTTTCCTTGTTCTTTTTTTTTTCCGAGTTTTTCTGTTGGACACTGCAAGTAACTGTAAATCTATAATGTTTTAATAATGAATAAATTATCCCATCATCACATCATCAATTCAAAAAATTATTTAGTTGTGAATTCACCCGTGGAATATCTTTGAATTTTTTACGCAATTTTTTTTAAGTTCAGTTAGCATGCTTACCGACTATTTCATTAAAGAAAATAAAGTGTTGTACATAAATATTTACACCTCATGAATCAGAAAATGAATTTAAAAATTATATTGAGAATAAAATGCTAATGAAAATGGAAAAGACCGAATCATAATTGAACCCCCTCATCTTTCAAATGACCTCCAGTCGTTGTTGTATTTGTTGTTTAGTATCAGCCATTAGGCGAATGATAGTCCTCTCTTCTCCCGCAAACGTCATTTGTTCCTTTCTCGCCATAATTATTAAAAATGCATGTTTGTCGTTTTGAAATTCCATATTTTATGTTCAAACTATCCTTAAATGCGTGTTCCAGAGAAGGGGAGAACCCCCTTCATTAACGGAAAATATGAAAGTTCATCTTCTTCTCTTTTAACTTTTAGTCAATGTATAAGTTGTAGGCCTATATTAAGGCATGTAATAATCTCTTTCATTTAATACAAAACTAAGAATGAAAAACCTAAATACAAAACTGAATACTCTATTATTTTATGGTATCAGAGCGAATGGCCGATGTCGTCGAAACCTCTTTTGCGTAACCACCACTTCCACCCCTAATTACACAACCTCCTCCAATAATAGATCCAATAGTTCACCTAAATTACCCCATCTCTACCAAGCTTAACCAAAACAATTATCTTATATGAAAATCTCAAATTCAACCCATTATTCATGGTTTCAATCTTAACCAGTTCCTAGATGCACCACCACCTAAGAAGACCATCTCCAACGATGCCAGTGTGAAGAATGACAACCCGACATTTCACTTGTGGGATAGACATGACCAATTTCTTCTAGGTTGGATCTAATCTTCTATGATAGAGGCAATTTCGGGTCAAGTTTCTTCGTGCTCTACCACCAGCAAGCTATGGTCTTCTCTCAAACAGACCTACTCGACCACCTCGTGAGCACGCCTCACTGACCTGCGTCAACAGATCCAAACCACCATCAAGGGATTGTCATCTTTCTCTGACTATATTCAGACGATACGCCACCTCGCCGATGAACTCACATTCATCGGAACTCCTTATTTCGATGACAACCTTGTCATGGTGATACTCAATGGACTCAGACCGGAGTACAATTCATTCATCATTTCTTTCACTATCTCTGGCCAGCACTCTCCCTTTACCTTTGCCGATCTCCATGTCCACCTTCTCTGCCACGAATCAAGACTTCAAGGTCAGGTGTCTTTTTCTAATGATTCTCTTCCTTCCCCAATTAATCCTATTGCTTTTATTGCTGGACCTAGACCCAAACATCAAACCTGACCCGTTAACACCTACTAGACCTGACCTGTTAACAACTACTAGCCTCGAACCAATAATTCCTACCAGCCCCGCCCCACTAATTCCCACCAACCTAGACCTGCCAACCCTTCTAAATTTCACCTAAACCCATCAAGACCAAACTAGTCTCAACCTCCTCTTGTCTAGTAGCAATTCAACCAATACCAAAGGCCTAGAGCTCCCTTCAATGGTGATAAACTGACTTACCAAAACAATTCCAGGCCTCAATGCCAACTTTGTGCAAAATTTAGTCACATTGCTAAAGAATGTTGTTTTCGATATGAAGCCGACCCCTCCTACCAAGGCTAGCCACCCTCTAACTTTTAAGCATATGTTGTTAATCCGTCTTCCTTAACCAATTCTTTCGCCAATTAGGTGCTTGATTCGAGGGCTACCAATCTTGTCACTAATGAGCTAAACAACTTATCATCTTTTTTCATTCTATTTCTTTAAACAATGTTCTACATGTTTCTAGTTTTTCTAGGAATCTCCTAATCATCTCTCAACTCTTATTTGATAACCCTTAACTAATTCTTGAATTTTCTTTTTCCTCTTGCTTTTTTAAGGACTACTTCACCAAGACTACAATCTTTCAAGTTCCACATACTAGTGGCATCTTCCCATTCTCTCCACCTCGCTTCACTCAACCATAGGCTCTTCTTGGTGTTCGAGCTTTCGCCGACACATGGCATGCTCGTTTTAGGCATCCCTCATCTTCCACTACTTTACATTTACTTCAAAACTCAAATTTACCATGTCATTCTTATAAGTTGAGCATCTGCCATGATTGTTTTTTGGTCAAGTCTCACAAATTACCCTTTGCTCATCTTTTTTCTACTACTTTCTCTCTAGAACTTGTTCACTTGGATGTTTGGGGACCTTCTCCCATTACTTATTTTAGTGGTTTTCACTTTTATATGATTTTTGTGGATGACATTACTTCACATGGATTTATTTTATGAAACACAAAAGTGAGGTGCCTCATTTATTTTCCCTCTTCAAAGCTCAAACCAAAAACTTGCTCTCTACAATAATCAAGACACTATGAACCGATGGTGGAACCGAATACCTTTTCATTACCAAACCACTTGCCCATACACATCCCAACAAAATGGTCTAGCCGAACGAAAACATAGATACATTATTGAACTAACCTTAGTTACGGATAAGTTAGCAACGTCACCCTATCCAGCCACCTAAACAGGTCGGTCTGGCAAATTCATAACAGGTCAAACGCATAAGTCAGCAGCGTCACCCTATCCAGCCACCTAAACAGGTCAGTCTGGCAAATTCGAACAGATCAACGCATAAGTCAGCAGCGTCACCTTATCCAGCCACCTAAACAGGTCGGCCTGGAAAATTCATAAACATAGGTCATCGTTACCTTATCCAGCCACCTAAACAGGTCGGCCTGGCAGATTCATTCACATCAAGAACAATTAATATAACTAATCAAATAATAACCATACCAATATTCCAATTAACCTTAACCAAACAATTCAAATCATTATCATTTATGCAAGAATCAATATGCAGCATGAATTCCAAAATATGCAATAATTAATCATTCAACATGACAAACGAATAAACAGTTTAATTCCTGAAAATAAAGTACCAAACAAGTCCAAGAATCCCGCACCTATTTAAGACGAGCGTACCACTTAGTTACGGATCGGGTGTCTCGAATTGCCTCGCTAATTCTTGCTCGACCGAGCCTACACCTATATTACACGTATACTAGGTTTAATTTGAGTTCAGTGGTCTATACATTTACTTAGGATTTGTACAGTCATAAATCAATTCTTATGTTTTGGTATCGATTCTTTTCGATTCCTTCTTTCTTATTAAAAATCTCATATAACAGTGCACAATTGCATCTAGGCCCTCTAGCCATATACCATTTCACCTTGGTAACCATCAATCACCGTTTCACTACTTTGGTTCTCGGATCAATTCAATTTACTGATTGGTTAAACCCTAATTTAGTCAAAACCTCAAATTAACCATTAAACGTTCTAAAAATCCAAGATCAGGAAGTAACCCTACCGATTACAAGTCTAATTGGTCGGGTTAAACAAATCAAATCACGATTATGCCAACTTTCAGTTTTGGCACGAAACCCTAGAAATCCAAAATCAACAAATCGGAAGAAATTGGGAAAAAGATTGACAAATAAACAGGCAAGGAGTGTAGAGGAACTAGTCCTTGAGCAATTCGAACACAAATCTCGAGTTTAAAGCGAGAATATGAGAAATTGAGAAATCTGAGATTTTCGAGAGAATTAGAAAGGAAAAGAAATACCAAATAGGAGAGCTAGGAGAGATCCACGGCCGCTTATTCGGTCCTGACTTCGATTTCTCGCAACAATCGGGGTTTGAGAGGGAACAAAAACTCTCTTTCTTTTTCTTCTCTCTTGGCGGAAATTCACTTGAAAATGGTGAAAAGAACGAAGTGGGAGAGAGAGAGAAATTGGATTTGAGTTTTAGGGCAAAAATCGCCCTGAGTGCGGATTAACCAATCCGCACTGCGGGTGGCTTGACCCGCACTCAGCACTTAGTCGGTTTTCAGAACATGAAGTTTAACACAGAAACAATTCGCAGTGCATGTCACTTCACCTGCAGTGGGAACTTAGTAAATTCTTGACAGAATTTCAGAAAAAGTCTGAGCCTAATGCGGATGCATTCCACCCGCAGTGCGGGTCAATCCATCCGCACTGAGGACTTAGAAGAATTTCATAAAAGTTCAGGTCAATACAAAAATTCATGAGTGCGGCCGAACCCATCAGCAATGCGGGTCACTCACCCGCACTCAGCACTTAGTCAATTTTTCATAATTTCAAATCAACACATGTTTTCATGAGTGCGGATGCACCCACCCGCAGTGCGGGTCAACCAATCTGCACTCAACCTATAAAATCTCAAATTCTCAAAATTTTAACGCGATTTTGATTCACACTTAACTTACTTATTTAGGGGAACCTTAATTAAGGTTTAAACTTCTATTTTGTTAGCATGATTTATCTATTCTTACCTTTAAATCATTTAAATTTAATTGTAAACATTTCGTAACGTAACAGGTAGAGTATGAAGAAACTTGACCCTCAATTGCCTATGTCAGAGAAGATCAGATCCAACCTAGAAGAAGTTGGTCATGTCTATCCCAGGGGTGAAATGCGGGGTTGTCAATCATTACACCGGTGTCGTTGGAGATATTCTTCTTAGGTGGTGGTGCATTTGGGAACTGGGTAAGATTGAAACCATGAATAATGAGTTGGATTTGGGATTTCCATGTAAGATAATTGTTTTGGTAAGCTTGGTAGGGATGGGGTAATTTAGGGGAACTATTGGATCTGTCATTGGAGGAGATTGTGTAATTAGGGGTGGAGGTGATGGTTGCGCAAAGGATGTTTTGGCGGCGTCGTCCATTCACTCTGATACAATAAAATCACAGAGTATTCGGTTTTGTATTTAGGTTTTTCATTATCAGTTTTGTATTAAATGAAAGAGATGATTACATGCCTTAATATAAACCGACAACTTATACATTGACTAAAAATTAAAATAGAAGAAGATGAGCTGTAACCAAATTATTCTCTAGAAACTAATTCTGGTGTTCTTTGCAGTAAGCAATTCTCAAGTTTTAC
Source organism: Carex pumila (assembly GCA_033356055.1). Taxonomy (NCBI): domain Eukaryota; kingdom Viridiplantae; phylum Streptophyta; class Magnoliopsida; order Poales; family Cyperaceae; genus Carex; species Carex pumila. The sequence continues at coordinate 654,068 of JARJHM010000031.1, forward strand.
TGCAAAGAACATCAAAATTTGTTTCTAGAAATTAATTCAGCTAAACTTGAGAATTGCTTATTGCAAAGAACACCAAAATTTGTTTCTAGAAAATAATTCGTTTAGAGTTCATCTTCTTCTATTTTAACTTTTAGTCAATGTATAAGCTGTAGGACTATATTAAGACATTTAATCATTTCTTTCATTTAAGATAAAACTGAGAATAAAAACCTAAATACAACCAAATACTCTCTGATTTTATAAATGAATAAATAAAAATAAAAAGTATAAAAAATATTAAAAAATCAAAAACAAAATATATTTTTTGCTCCTTATCTGAATGACCTCATCTGCACACATGATATTTCGCAACGCTAATCATTTCCTGTGTCGGTGGTCATTCCAGTTTTTCAAGCCACCGCATTAGTATTACGGTATAATCTGCACACTTTTGACTTTATATTATATTATGTTGTCAGATAAATGGTATTTAAAACGTATTTCTAAGTTATATTTTGCCAAGCTTCATCCACAACTAATCAATATATGAATAATTGCACAATTTAAATATGTTTGTTATGTACTGGATTGACAACTGACAAACAAAAAAATAAATAGTCAAAATTTGCGATGCGTATCTGTCGATCGAAGTCCTTTTACAAACGGAATAAATTTTTGCCAGTTTGTATGTTTCTTTTCTTAATCAAGGTGCTTGATCATTATTTTACTTTCTCTGATCAATGAATTTTGAGGAGTTGATCCTCTAACTCGTCTAAAAATAAAAATAATTTAATACAGGATATATTTCAGAATCAAAGGGAAAACAAAAATCTTTGACAGAGATCATAAAGCATCTTTAAACGAGATACTCCAGCGATGTAATAAAAACCTCTAATGTGCAGACTTTATGTGAAATAGAATGAGAAAATTCACAAAGTGTCATTTTTTTTTTAAAACATAGAATAAAATACTGTCTTTCTAAAAACTTTAACAAAATGTTCTTGTAAACTCCACTTGTTCCTTCTCTTTGCCTCCCTCTCACTCTTTCCTATTTACTCTCATTTATTATTTGCTTAAGTAAAATATACAATTTTGATTTCATTCCCATTGAGTAATTTTTTAATTTTTATGTGCATAACTGATTTAGGGTTAAAAAAAATTAAGTGTGAAATTTTATTTGTTAAAATGAGAAACATAAAGTATAACATTAGCGTAAATGTAAGGTATTTTCAACATATGGATCTTTAAAAAAATATTGTATTATAAGACATGATATTAACTTATTTCATAAAAAAAAAATCTAGCATATAAATGTTTTTAACATACGCATTTATATAGTTTATTCGGTATAAAATTTTATATTCTTAGTTTTCACAACTATAAGACTTTTATCATATCACATGTTAAGAACAATTTAGTGAGGTACTTATACTTCAATAAAAAAAATACTAATTGTGTATTTGATATAATCTTAAGAAATTAAGAAATAAAAAATCAATGCAAGAAATATTGAGTTCAAATACTATAGCAATGAGTGGTGTAGATGGTTTGGGATACATTTTTTACACCTTGAAGTGCATATCTAGTTCGAATAATTACCAAATTTAACAAAGTTTAATTAAAAAATTTTCTCCATAATGTAATCACTGGTGAGTCACGGGTCCAAGTATGCCAACCCAAGCAGACAATCTCTCAGACCTTTCCCCAATTGAAAAGGGTTTACTTGCATTGTAACTCATTCAAAGCCGCTGGCATTATTTCTTGCATTGGTTATTTATTTCTTAATTTCTTAAGATTATATCATATAAAAAATTAGTATATTTTTAAAATTTAAGTATCTCACTAAATTGATCTTAATATGTGATGTGGTAAAATTCTTATAATTGCAAAAACCATAAATATGAAATTTTATACCAAATAAACTAGATAAAATGTGTATGTTAAAATTATTATATGTTACTTAAAACGATTTTATAAAATAAGTTAATACCATATCTTATAATAATTTTTAAAAAGGCCCATATATTAAAAATATCTGATTTTAGCAAATAAAATTTCACAATAAAATTTTTTATTCTAAATTATTTATACACATAAAAAATAAACATTATTCAAAATATAGATGAGATCACAATTATATATTTTACATAAGCAAAGAATAAATGAGAATAAATAGAGAGTGAGAGAGAGGGAAAGAGAGGGAACAAGTGGGGTTCACAATAGCATTTTGTTAAGAAATTTAAGAGGATGGTACTTCTGTGTTTTGAAAAAGAAAGGTACTTTGTAAAATTTTCCGAAATAGAATGTCGGGGGAGGGGGTCCACATCTTATGCATTAACTCAACTTCTGAGTTAATTAATGCACCTGGGCCGTTTGATCCATATCTGAGCCAATCCAGTTCGAGATGAAACTCACAGAGCATCCTTAATATTTGTGTAAATACTGATCGGACTGTTCAAATTCACTTTGCATTAACTCATTTAATGCAAAGGATATGAATTCGGGGTGTGGGGGGTGGGGGATGGAAAGATCATATTTTCAATTTAGTCTAAAATGTGATATGATTTTTTTAAAAATAAAAGATGGAAATCAAAACTATTAATTTTAAGAATTCATAAAAAAAAATGACCTGACTTTTGAACATCGATCTTATATTGCGCTCATTTGATAATCAGATGTCGTAATTAATGGCATGATCTACTGACAAAGATAATGTGTTTCCGTGTAGAAAGTCACATGCCAGAAATATGATTTTTTTTTTTTTTTTTGCATATATTCAATAGTTAAATAGCTTGATTTTTAATCTTTAAAATAAAATTATCATGGTCCTTAACATTCGGTACTTGCATTGCTTTTCACTAGCAGCAATGTTAGCAACTATCAAAAGTACATTAAATTATTTTTTGATGAACAAGCGATAACATACTTTAAGAGAAAGACAGAACACTTGACAACCTATGTGATGATGGGTAATTATTGTGGGACACATACATCAAAAATGAGAAAAATTGTAATTTTCTAGGGACTAGTAGTGCGTATTTTATGGTCGGATAGCTAATCTGCTAATGGCAATGCAATATGAACAATAGACTATGTAACTAAATATGATAATATGGTATAAAAACATTGACAAAGGACAAAAGCTAAATGCTCCTTTTTACCGAAAAACCAATTAATCATATATAAGATTTGTATGCTCATCTCTTGATTTATGGCAATAGGTTTGGAAAAAATTAGAAAATTAGTTATTACTACTGATTTGTATATTATGACTTGATGGGTTACAGTTGTTCTGGTTTCTTTAAATCGTTAAATCATTTTGATAATATAGAAAGTTTCATGATTTGATAAAAATCGTCAATGTGGCTTCTTTACAAGAAATGAGATCCTAAATTCCTAGCAAAAGAAAATTGAAGCAAAAAAGACTGATATGAAGATCTCACATGTGAGAATCCGGTTTTGAATGGGATTAGGTCAATTGCAATTTCAAAACTGGTATAGCTTTGATGATGCAAATGGTTATGCATTGAATCTACCAGAAACTGATATAAACGTTTTTGTTGGTTCTCAATGAGCAGTTTGTAGGTGAATTTGGAAGTCAAGAAAATAATATTTCTTCAGCTAAAAGGTACTCCTAAATTGACAAGGTATTTAGTGAAACTCATTTGTTATGTTATTCCTTTCTGGGCAGATGCAATTGATCAGAAGTTCAAGTATCTCATTGCAAAAGTTGATGCCACCTGATTTCGATGAAATATCAATCCAGATGATAGCCCCAGCTGCTCATATGGTACCACTGGTACCAGTTCTAGAAGGCTAAAGCCTAAAAGCATGCTTAAACAAAAAAAAAAACAACGTGTGCTTCAATTTTTGTTTTGTGCCGTTATAATATTGATAAATGTGATTTATAGAGAATCTTGTAATAGTAATCACTTGTGTGAGTTAGTAGCTAGGTTTATAATGCTGATATCAAGCTTTGGTATAAAGTTTGAGGATTTCATATTAAAGGTACTGGACTGAGAATAGTCAGTACATAACTTTAGGTACCCAGTTATTTCCCCCAACAGTTCCTCCATGTTCTTATGTTTTTCTGTGAAAGACCTGGCACATCGCTCTCTCCACATAATGAAATTCACTATCAGCAAAGCCAATTGTTGCGTTTTGCTTAACTTGCCTGTCCCGACTAGTTAGTTATGTATTTTCACGAATCTCAAAGCGGTCCTGTAAGTCTAAACATGCTTGAATTTCTTATCCGACTCGGATGGAAGCTAACTGCTAACTTGACCGCTTTGGATACCACATAGGATGAGTACTCCTTGGTTGATGATGCAAAAATTGGGTTGAAATCAATCGCGGAGCCATATTGAACCAGTGTTTATCTTTGAATTTTAAAAACCGGATATGAGTTTATGTAAAATTAGGTTGTTGTCTACTTCTGCACAAAATTTGGTCTACTCCTGAACAATCCACAGTCTAAATTAGTTAATTCATTGTAATTCGTAACTTGCTAGTTGTACCAACAATTTTTTTTTACCTACTCTTGATAAAAATCCTAGTTATGCTCTTGATAAAAACCCTAGTTATGCTCATGATTGAAATCGTGGCAACAGCTCTGATAGAAATTATGGCAACTTTTTTATTGAAATAGGTATATAGGTTACTGCGAAGGATCCATAATGTGGGGGTTTTTATTAATTTTGTAGTGTATACTTTGTTGCGTTTTAATTAAACAGACATTGCTTTTCTTTAAAAATAATACTTCGAGCGCAAAAGGCTCCGATTTTTTTATTTATATTCAAAAATTAAATCAAATTACAAAAAATAACCGAAGCAGTGTTGAAATTCGAAAACTACCCAATCCAGTTATCCAATAACCAGATTTAGGATAAATGTCAAGTTATCCAATAACCGAACTCATCAAATATAACCGGTTATTCACTAACAGGAAAGTTTTTTTTTTGTTTTTTGAAACCGGTTAATGACTAACCGGAAAGTTTTTTTTTTTTTTTTTAAACAGAAATTTCGAATTTTTTTATTTTTTGTATTAAAATATTAGAAATCTTGAATATATTTCTTTGAAAATAGATGGAATACAAATATAATTTGATTTATTAGAAAGACTGCAATAAATAACCCGGATCAGTATTTTTTAGGCCGGATTTTTCGCGGCTGTAAGAAAAATTAATATATTTTTTTATGTGTTATTGGAAAAAAAATAAAAATGCTTAGATTCTGAGTTGTTGATCCCGGTTCAAAAGTCACTTCTAGGTAATCTAGAAAAAATTGTGATCCATCTAGTAAATTTAATTAATAAAAAGTTGTTTCTATTTTGAGAATTCTTTTTGAAAAATAATTATTAAATAAATTAAAGTTTTTATTTTTTTTTTCAAAAATAGAAACAACTTTTTATTAATTAAATGTACTAGATGGATCACAATATTTTTTAGATTATCTAGAAGTGACTTTTGAACCGGGATCAATAACTCAGAATCTAAGCATTTTTATTTTTTTCCAATAACACATAAAGAAATATATTAATTTTTCTTACAGCTGCGAAAAATCCAGCCTGAAAAATACTGATCCGGGTTATTTGTTGCAGTCTTTCTAATAAATCAAATTATATTTTATTTCATCTATTTTCAAAGAAATATATTCAAGATTTTTAATATTTTAAACAAAAAATAAAAAAAATTTGAAATTTCTGTTTTTTTAACAAAAAAAAACTAAAACTTTCTGGTTAGTCATTAACCAGTTTCAAAAAATAAATAAATAAATAAATAAAACATAACTTTCCGGTTAGTGAATAACCGGTTATATTTGTTGAGTTCGGTTATTGGATAACCGGACATTTATCCCAAATCCGGTTATTGGATAACCGGATTGGGTAAAAATCGAAATTCAACGGTGCTTTGGTTATTTTTTGTAATTTAATTTAATTTTTGGATATATATAAAAAAATCGGCAAAAGGCTTGTGTCTTTATATTCCAAGTTCTTGAGCTATTATATTTCGAATTGGAGTCTTAATCCTTCAAATCCATCAATTTTACTTATCAAAAACATAAATATAAAGATTTTTCGTCTTCAAAACGATGTGGAATTTGTATGGTAAGTTAACATGACGCTATAACTAGGTGGAGATATAATAAATAGAGCGAGTAGAACTGGGGTGTTTTTAAGTTTATCATGATTTTCTAATGAGCTAAATTTTAAAATTTATCAGAACAATTTTAAACAGCAAATTCAAATCATTGTAAACAATCTACTTCAGGAGTGATGCGTTTATACAACAAATTTATAAATTTTTGACTTAATTTAGTATAAAGCAATGATTTAAATAGCGTTTATCGCGTAATAGTGGCCGGGTTAAAAAAATTGCGCTATACCCAAATAGCGGCGCTATTTGGATATAGCGCCATAGTTTTTTTAGAAGAAAAACGCTATAGCGTGCTATTTAGAACATTGGTATAAAGTCAAACTGTACAAAAATAAAGATTCATAAGTTAATTTTAATGTGTTTATTTTTCATTATTTTTTTTACTACCTGATTTTATATTAAATTAATTGAAAAACTTATAATTTAAAATATGAATACATATGATGTACCATTTCAAAAAAGAATACATATGAAGTAGATCAATTTTAATGGTTCGCTTTCGTCATTTGAAGTCAATCCGACAAATTTAAAATTAAACTCATAAAGAACTAGATGAACTTAACAACACTCAATTCTACTCAAATAAAGCAATCTTAGAAGACCAAAAGGAATGCTTAAGTTAGACCCAAAACAAGAATTGCCAAACTTTCAAGGGATAACTTTTTTAATTTACTTTAACAAGCAAAGAAAATTGTACTATGAGGAGAGCAGTCAAATGGTCTCCTCCTTTTATGTCTTAGCAAGTATCCTTTTTAATAGTGGCCTTCACCGACCTTAGCGTGAAATAATGCTCCCAAACAAATTGTACTTAGTGTGCTACGTACAATCAATTGCATGTAACCCTTTTTGCTAAAACAGCATCACGCCCAAATCCAACCGTATACATTACGAAAACCTAGTTCTGATTGGTATACAAAATTTTGAATATTTTCCATGTAAATCTAATGTAATAATACCATTACTAGGAAATACAATTTTTTATGGGCATATTAAATAAATAAATAAATATCAGAGACTACAAAATATTGGCACTTTTCGCGATGATAAAAAGTGATTTTTTGCAATGGAGTACCGTTATAAATATATTTTTTCTGTTTGCGACAGATTACCGTCATAAATGTGTTTTTTCTCTCGCGAAAAGTGCCTACTTTGTTGTTGTAATTTCATTTTATTTCTTTTGTTTCATTCCTGCACGTCTACTAAAAATGTGTTGAAAATTAGATATATGATTATATATGTACTAAGCAGATGGTTCCCTTTAAAAAATGCAACAAAGATGTTGAATTGTTAATGATATAAATATTTAAGGTATATAAAAATACGGATGTTATATGGATCTCTGGAATTTTTTTTTTAAATTATAATATTCGGTTTAGAGGTCTATATATTCTTTTTGAAATGGCAATTTAGGTTCAATTATATTAGGATTTGTGCTTTGCTATTAGACCCTGGGTTTGAGAATTGCTGGAATAAGGGTCTATTCGGCGTCTCTGTTAGGAATAGGAATAGAAATAGGAACTGAAAATTACTATTTACATGGGAAAAAAAAAATTAGTCTGAGGCCCTATTCGGCGCATCAATGGGAACGGGTGTGGACATAGAAAAAGTGAAAATTTGAATTGTTTTTTACTGTTCTTGTGGGAAAAAAAATGAAATTTTTTTTTCCCACAGGAACAATAACGCGGCCGAACAGTGCCAGTGAAATTTTTTTCACACGTGAATAGTAATATGTCAAACAGGACCTAAGGGAACAGCATTCAGGGATGGAGCTAGTACGGTCCATGGGGAGATTATAATAATATATGCATACTTGTATGTTCTATTCCACCCTATTGTATTTTCTTTTTCCATCCCCAGATGGTATTGTTGATGGATGGTTACATGATTGAGAGAATAGCAAGGATCCGAGTAAAGAGTATATATGATAACAAGCATATTCTTTAATAGAATTGGATTATTGAATTAATTGATGAGAGAGATGTGCGGTCATTTTTATTAATATCCAAAAAATAAAATTTAATTTTAAAAATAACCATTAGTTCTGTGTTTTTTCAAAAATAACCTAACCGCCAGGCCCACGGGCGGCCCACTTGAAAACCAAACCGCCCTGTGGACGGGCGGGCCAAGTCCAAGCAAACCGCCACTGTGACGGGCGGTCTGGTTATTATAAAATAATGGCACTATTTGATGCCAACTGTTTCTTGATCCCGTTTCTCTTGACCAGTGCAGTGATCCTGTGACCCTATTAAATAATAAAATTATTTCCTACACCCGTGACCCACTCCCTCCACTCTCACTCACCTTTGCTCTCTGTCTCTCCACGCCAAAGTAAATTAAAACAAGAAATCGCAGCAGAAGAGGAGAAGAGGAAGAGCAAGAAGGAAAAAAAAAAGTTCAGCACTCTCTCAATCATTGTTCTGCTAACTTTCTCATTCTCGCCCTCTACTTTGTCGGTGCTCCTCCGTCGTATTCGTCAGTTCTCTTTGTCGGGTATGTTTTTAATTCGAATCGATTGAATGTTAAGTTGTGTAATTGTTGAATTCGATACGATTCGAATTGATTCGATACGATTCAAATTGATTCGAATCGATTCGATATGTTTCGAATCAAATCGTTTGAATGTGATTGAATGCAATTAAATGTGAATAGGATTGTGATTGCGATTATGATTAAATTAATAATTGTAATTAAAAAAAATGTTAGGATTTTGAAAAATAAATGTTAGGAATTATTTAGTCGGAAATAAATAAATAATTGTAATTAAACAAACAGTTTGGTTAGTTTTTTAAATTTATATATTTTTTTGGATATAAATAAAAAATCGAAATTATTTAGTCGTAGGGCGGGAATTTATATATTTTTAAATTTTATATTTTTTTTGGTTAGTTTTCTAAAAGTTTAGCACGACATTCAAGTTTGAACGATCTGAGAAAATCTAAAAAAGCTCAGCGATCAAATTTAAAAATGCTCAGAAGTGAAGCGTAGATAGGGGTGAAAACGAAGCGGATACGGAGCGGATAGTGCTGATACCATATCCGCATCCGTCGGATAATGAGCGGATACGAATACGGATACGGATAGTAAACGAATATCAAAATTCAAAACCAAATCCGTCTTAAACGGATATGGATACAGAACGAATAGTCTACGGATACGGATTCGAATACGGATATAAAACGAATAATAGTCGGATAATTAAGATATATGAACTTTTAAGATACAAATATTAATTAAAACATTAAATATAAATATTAATGAACTTATAAGAGATGGGAGATAATCTATTCATATAATATATATATATCAAATAAGTGTATGGTAACAAAAGATGTTGTGGTGTAGTGGTTTGAAGTTTAGTCTAAAGGTATTGAGATGGGAGGACATGGGTTCAAATCCCACCTATAGCAAATATTTATTCCTTTTTTATATGGGTCCGGCCAAACTATCCGAATCCGGATATCCGCTCCGTTTAGGACTCCGTATCCGAATCCGTATCCGTATCCGGATCTTTTATGGATTTCTGAAAATTATCCGAATCCGTATCCGGAAATTATCCGAATCCGGATTATCCGGATTCAGATTATATCCGGATACGGAGCGGATATCCGCCGGATAATCCGACTCCGTTTTCACCCCTAAGCGTAGAGCTTGAAAGATTTTAGGAAGTTCTCGGAAAAAATGAAAAGGAAAATCCTGAAATTTTAGAGATCAAAACTGAAAGTTATAAATTAAAAACAGTGTACATGTTCCAGACCATGTGGAAATATTATAGTATTATACAATACAAGATTAATTCTATTTTATCCTACTGTTATCATTTAATGTGATAATTTCAGGAAAAAATATTTCATTTTGGCTACTAGACTCGTTATATACTGTACTTTTAAAAATCAAATAAAATGAAATAATAATGCTTTGGCAGAGGGTTATGGTCAAATTGATATTATATAATTATTGCATAGATCAAGTTATGGCCTATATTATATAATTATTATAATAATTATTATATAATTATAGTGATTATTAATATATTAATATGTTATATTGTTAATATATGAAGTAATTAATATAATAATAATTATTGTAGTTATATTATAATTATCAAGTTATATAATTATTAAGTTATATTATATTTTTTTGGTAAAAGTAGTATGTCCAGAGAGCGTAGACGATGGGGAGCACAAGCTGCGTCTGCAGCTGGTCCAGATGCTATTGATCCGGCTGGAGCGAGCGGATCCTCGGTGGATCTGACTGTAGCGGGCACGTCCTCGGTGGATCTTACTGGAGAGGGCCCGTCGTCATATGAGGATACGACTGGTAGGAGATTTGAGGATCCTATTGGAGCGGGTTCGTCGTCTCAGGCCGGTTTTACAGATGGCGTGCATAATCCTGACACATTTAGTCCTCTTCTATGGACCCATCATGTTAAGCACCGCGTCTCATTGGCATCTCTTGAGGTACGTGATTTTTATACTTAATGTAAAAATTACTAAAAAAAGATACAATTTGAGTCTGACAAATTGGTAGTAAATACAGGATGATGTCATGCTTACGGTGAGGCACCGCAGGTCTGAGATTCCATTCGTTCCCCATAAAGAAATGCATCGATACATCTTGAACCTTGGGTTGTATCAGCTTGCAATGATGCCGCAGAGTAAGATCGATCAGTCTTTAATACATGGTCTAGTAGAGAGATGGCGACCCGAGACCCATACATTTCATCTCCCGGTTGGGGAGATGACAGTCACCCTTGGTGATGTGAGCGCCTTATGGGGTTTACGTATCGATGGCAACCCCATAGGTGGCATCTCAGACCATCTAGACCTGCAGAGGATGATACCGGAGTTGTTAGGGTGTGATCCGAAGACACTGCAGAAGAAATATAAGAAGAAGAAGGGGGAGGAGGAGGAGTTCCGCTATTCCGGGTACTGTATTTCTCTAAAGGCACTCCGGTCTCACTTCTTCCAGAATCAGATATTCCCTGAGACTGATGACATTGAGGCGGTCAGGAGGTAACATTGCACTCTTTAAAGTAACTTAGTAATTCATCAACAAACTCAATTATTTATATTAATTATTTTATATTGCAGGTACACTAGGGCGTATGTGCTGGATCTGTGTGGAGCTGTCATGTTCGAGGATTCCAGTGGTGATGCGGTTCCGATTATGTTTCTCTCCCTGCTGAGGAACTTGGAGAGAGAATCGAGATATAACTAGGGTGGAGCTGTCCTCATCCACTTATACAGAGGCCTATGTCATGCTTGTCTGGTAAGTCTCTACTAATATATATTGTTATTTACAGTGGAATAAGAAGCACCGAGATCTTATTTTAAGCTACATTTTCAGGTGAGGAACAAACAGATTTATGGACCACTTTTTCTGCTCCAGCATTGGCCGTGGTCACATCTACCCGTAAATCGGCCAGTTATACCATTGCCACATCCACGGTGGGGAGAGCCTGACTCCGACACATGCCCCGCGTATGGTGCCATATGGGGCCGTGCTCATGATCATGAAGAGAAGGGCAAGGGGATTTCTTACGTACGGGGTCAGCTCCAGATGCTCCGAGATGAGAATATCGACTAGTTTCCGTATCGCGCATGGTACCGGCGTAGATGGCTGAGCCGATTGACATTAGAGCAGACACGACTATGGTTTTATCGGGGACCAGTCATTTGTTTCTGGATAGTGAAGTACCACTACCCTGACCGGGTGTCTCGACAGTTTGGCTTGGATGCTTTCATCCCGAAGCACCCACTGATGGGTAAGGATGATACCGACAAGTTTCATAAGTACTACCTACTTCATTTCATTATCACTTTAATAATGTCATCATTTGTCTCATTTCTAATTAATTGTAATTGCAGGACGTCGCATAGTAAGGCCAAAGTCGACTGGAGCCAGCATAACCTTGAATTATTTAGCTCCCTCTATTAGTACTCCGTCTTTATCAAAAAAAGGGACATGCCATCGCTCATATACGGTGCCGACATTTGTACTTGCCATGGCCTGGAGCAATGGTGCCAGATAACCATATGAATCCTTCCAACTACCGAATATTCTGCAAACCGCAAGTTCACGACCTCTCCACAGCCTGTTGTATTTTGGGATTACATATTTGTATTTGTGTCTGATGGTCATAGCTACCGCCTTGATGCTCATCGATGGATCCAGCTTAATGTCCTCCTCAATTGCATCGGCACTTAATGATGCCGTCAGCTGCGCATGGTCTGTCCTTGTGGACGCAGACTTGCATGTGTGAGGTGGTTCACACTTCTTAATCATCCATGCTTCCCCTGAACCCGCAGGGGTTGCATAAAGGCGGAACTCGCACCGCGGGTGAGTTTTACACAGCACAACTAACCTTGTTCGCTCCCTTTTGTGTATTATACATTCCCAGTTGCCGTGAACATGAGTCTCATTTATTTTCTTTACAAGTTCGTCTATGTTGGTATAAACTTGCCCTGTGGCAAGTTCTTTATTGTATTCAACACGAGGACCGAAGAAACTAATGTCTGCCTCTTCGAAAGCTGTGGTGTCGTTGAATGTGGCGACTGGATGCTTACTTCCCCGACCTGTAATCGGGAATTTTTCTGCCCTGGATAAACCTGGTACATTTGCATCACCATCTGATAAGTCATCAGCTTCCCAAACCCCTTGGTATACATATTGCTACAGTAATTTATGTTGCTACAGTTATAATAATTAAAAAAAATGCAACAGTTACAGTAAATTTGTACAGTAATCAATGGCAAATTAGAAAATTTTAAAAATAAATTACATATTGCTACAGTAATTTATGTTGCTACAGTTATAATAATTAAAAAAAATGCAACAGTTACAGTAAATTTGTACAGTAATCAATGGCAAATTAGAAAATTTTAAAAATAAATTACATATTGCTACAGTAATTTATGTTGCTACAGTTATAATAATTAAAAAAATGCAACAGTTACAGTAAATTTGTACAATGATCAATGGCAAATTAGAAAATTAAAAAAAAATTTACATATTGCTACAGTAATTTATATTGCTACAGTTATAATAATTAAAAAAATTGCAGCAGTTACAGTAAATTTGTACAGTAATTGCAACAGTTAAACACATTAATTAATAATTAGCAAATAATAAACAAGAAACTAAAAAAAAAACCTGTTGCTACAGTAAAATCGCCTTTCAATCGCCAGAGCTCTCTCTCCCAAATAGTAAAATCGCAGCACAGTAAAATTTTGGTTTATAGAATGGTTGGAGTGGGCAGGCGAGAGAAAAAATCGGGTTAAATACCTATAGAGGACCGCCCATGGGGGGGGCGGTTTGGTCCCATAGGAAACCGCCCGTGGGCCAGGCGGTTTGGCATTTAACTGGGCCGCCCGTGGGCCTAGGGGTTAGGTTAGATTTGAAAAAAAATTAAATACAGGATTAATTTTAAAATTACCTTTTTTTTTTAGGGTATTAATAAAAATGCCCGAGAGATGTGCATGCGGCATCTATTGTACACTTTTCACTAATATCTAAATATTTTATATAAAAAAAAAACTAATATCTAAATATATACGTTCACTGAAATAAAAAAATAAAATGCATACGTTCACACATAATGGAGGAACTCATATGGACCCATAAATATGCTTTCATGCATTTTTCTCGGAACACACACATAAAAACCTCTAATTTTGTAATTTATTATAAAGTATGAACATGTGCTAATTAGATGTGGTTGTGTACGCTGTAATTACTACCATTTGCCTCATGTATTGCCGAAATTTTTATTAATACCATTTTTAAAAAAATAAAAATAAAATACCATTGAAATTGAGAAATTCGAAAAATACAAGGGTTTCCAATTCAATCTGTGGCATCATTCTTAGGGGAGAGCAAATTGAATTGGAGGCCCTCCAAAAATCTAAATATCAGTATATTACAGTGCATTTTTTAGTTTTCAGGGGATCTCTAATTCAATCTGCGACCTCCTAAAAATGGAGCTACATATTGAATTAGAAACCCTGGTATTTTTTTGAATTCTCCATAGTTTGTTATATTATTTTTTTTTCCTTTTTTGACCGTGGTATTAATAAAAATTTCGGCATGTATTGTTCAAACTAAATGAAAATTTGAGACCTTTTTTTTTTAGAAAAAAAAAAAAAAAAGATAGATGTCGGGCCTTTAAATTTTATTTATAAAAGACACATCAGTGATGTCAGTTTTACGAGTGTTTGATCTTTTTAATGTTGCCTTATGATTCCTATAGTTCCTGCACTTCACCAACTTAGTCCTAAGCTTTATAGGCTTTCGTCATTCTGTCTCTTTGCAACTTATATAATTTTTTGTACCAAATTTAATAAACATTAGAAACATAGATATATATTATGTAGTCTCTGCGCGCTAAATAAAAAAACACTCAAAGAGAGGAGATGAAAAAAGCACTCAAAGATAAAAGGGCTTGTAAGCTCTTCAAGATAAAGGATGCATGTTTAAAGCAAAGTCATGTTTATCTTCTCTAATTTCAATTATGAGCAACTTAATTAAATATAATTGTATGCACCCGTGTACAGCCAATAAAGAATGGGTCAATAGCCGACTGTTATGTAAGGTTACGTTATCATATTAGAAGGAATATATGCATCCATTCTTTATTGCAGTGGGCTATTGACCCATTCTTTGTTGGCTGTATACACGGGTGCATGCAATTATATTTAATTAAGTTGCTGATAATTTAGATTAGAGAAGATAAACATGACTTTGCTTTAAACATATTAAGGTTACGTCAATAGACCACTTTTATCTCTACTCTCTACCATTCCATCACCTAATACTCACCATGAAATTTGACATGCTAACCTAATTACTTGTGTTGATTTTAATGCAGAAATGAACCGAAGTGCAAACTTGCATAAACTTAAATTTGTACATTTTATATTTAACAGAAAAATAAGTGTGAATATTTTTTTCTTGGTAAGTTTGTACCCTATATAAATTTCAACTTGTGCAAAAAATTGTCTTTTGTTTCAACCGATTTGAACATGATTAACATTAATTTCTAACTATTTTGCACATCAAAAACTACACATTAATTGCATTGGTGTATAATAAGACGAAAATTTTATATTCATTTAAATAAATTTAAGCATTTAATTTTGTAATCTCTTTGATCAGAACAATACATATTTATTATATTAACCTATTTTTAAGGACCATTTAAAAAAATGGTACTAAAAGTAATTTAAATTGGATGACAATCTATTAAAAAATACCAAAAGGTTATTAAACACAATAATAATAATCGTTAAGATGGTGTTTGGTTGTGGCCTAAGTTTAATGAGGTTTAAGTTAATTGGTTATTCCAATTTAAGTTGGTCAAAGTTATTTATGTTTGTTTGAGATCTAAAGTTAAGTTATAACGTATTTTATTTCTTATTTAGTTATAGTTTGTGGTTTAAATTATGACTAGCCAAATTTATTTGTATTATGTTTCATATAATTTTTTTTGCTAATTTATGATAAAATTAATTTATTTAACATTTTATATAGATTCATAATCAGTAATTTTTTACAAAATTGATGTATACAATATATTATCATTTCTTTAGTTAATAATTTATATCTTTTAAAATAATTTAAAAGGGGATTAAAAATTATAAATGGTATAGAAAATAATAAAATTTATATTTTTATGATATTAAGCATTTGATGTACTTATCAATGTATATATTTATTTTCTATATTTTTGAATTAAATTGTATGTTATCAATCTATTCGCTAATTAACATTAATATTTGTTTCATTTGGAGCGTAATACATGTGTAGTGATCCGATAAAAATTTACAGAATGTGCGTTAACAAATTAGTTAATTTGTAAAAAATAAAATGTGAATCAAGTTGACAAGAATAGATTAGATCAAATTTGATGTGAAATATTAAAATAGTAAAATATACTTACTATCAAAGTACAATTTAGTTAGATTTGAAATCGAAATTTTTATTTCTACTATTTACTGAAAAAAAAAAATCTCTTTTACTATATACTACTACGACCATAGTATGTCGATGCAGCCCAATTTACTGAGGTCCGGCATTGCACTATGTTGATGCAGCACCGTTTATTTTTTTCTAACAGTATAAGAGATAGAAACGTGACAAACGTCTATTTGAGGTGGGTCCTTCATAAGACCAAATTCACGTTGGCATTTTGTTCTTCCCTAATTTTTAAATGAACCCGGCTCATCGTTTTATCATTAATTGACATGAAATAACGTTCCCTCTCTGCGGGTCCCACATTTCAGTTGATTACTTCGCTTCAACGTGTACAATTGTGGCACGGATCCATAACCCTTGTACTCAGAGAGACTCGCTGGATCAAGCACCTATGATCTTCTGTAATTTGTTGTAAGTATATAAATATGTTACCATGATAGCAAATTGGTGATACGGACTTACGCTAAAATATGTATACAGAGAATCAAATACATTAAATGAGTTATTTTAACTACACAGCTTACAAATTCCAATATGATTTAAACTACGCAGCTTTCGGAAAAAAAGGGACTTCAGCATAGTGCGGATCTATATCCGGAACTGTATAGTACGAACTTCAGCATTTAAGTCCGCATCGGTATTTTACGGCCCTATTAGAAATTAAATTTTTAAAAAAAAAAAAAATTTTAAATGCTAGAAATAAAAATTTTGGAATTTGAAACTCAAACGTTCACTGAAACATTTAATACAATATATATATATAGAGGAGGGATCAAGTTACAACATTTTTTGAGTTACAACAAGTTACAACAAGCATTTTCTACATTTTGAAAGTTCAAATCGTCGATCCAAACCGTTAGATGTGATCTCTATAATAAAATGTGCTTGGAGACCAAATTTTACATTTTTTGGAAATTTTTTTACTATTTATTAAGATGGGTACAAAATTCAATGGTATGAATTTGACTAGTTTTTGTAACCATCTTAATAAATAGTAAAAAAATTCCAAAAAATGTAAAATTTGGTCTCCAAGCATATTTTATTGTAGAGATCACATCTAACGGTTTGGATCGACGATTTGGACTTTCAAAATGTAGAAAATGCTTGTTGTAACTTGTTGTAACTCAAAAAATGTTGTAACTTGATCCCTCCTCATATATATATATATATATATATATATATATATATATATATATATATATATATATATATATATGGTCTGTCTAAATTGCTGCTGGCAGCATTTCAACAGAGGTGCCGCCGGGACTATATTTAGTCGTGTGATGTCCAAACAACAAATCCAAACCGTTAGATGTTTAATCAATATTATAATCTACTTGGAGACCAAATTTTACATTTTTTTTGGAATTCTTTTACTATATATTAAGCTGATTTGAAAACTGCTGATTTCAGTCAATTTCTGCAGCACTGAAATCAGTAGTTTTCAAACCAGCTTAATATATAGTAAAAAAATTTCAAAAAATGTAAAATTTGATCTCCAAGTAGATTATAATATAGATTAAACATCTAACGGTTTGGATTTATTGTTTGAACATCACAAAATAAAAAAAAAACAACGGCAACACTGCCGACAACAAATTAGCCATAACCTATAAAATCTTATAGAGAATCAAATTATGTATTTATGATAGTTGAAAAAAAAAAGATTTCTCTGACAAACTCGACTGCCGAATATACAATTATTTTTGAATAATTTTTGGATTTTGCATCTATAAAATTCTTCAGTTCTACAAAATTAAAGTTAGAAATGAGTTCCTTATTTAGACAAATATATAAACTAATTGTAATTTGAGAATCATACAATCTGTAGATACATAAATTATATTATACTTAATATTTGAAAGCTTAAGTCACAGACGTGAACTAAACATTAAACTATATCTTGATAGGTGGCTTAACTTTTACGTTTTAAGTCGGTTTATAAATCTGTTTATATATTATTTTTGTCCGGCTCAAGTGAATCACGTTTGACGGTTTAAATGAAGCCTAAACTCTTTATTCCATAGTTAATAGCTTAACTTTTTATGTTTTAGAATTAATTTATGCCATTTTAGTCTGTTGTGTATTTGACTACTTGATCAATGTACCTATTTTGTTATAAAATTATTAACTGAATATCACAATTGCCTTTATTAGTTATATATCATGAATGAAATTAAGTTTTTCGCGGAGTATTATTGCATGGGGTGTATGATTAAAGGCATAAAGAATATAATAATGTTTAATGCATCTCTTTAGGGGATAGCTTGTTTGTTGTTCTCAATCTTTTTTAGAGATGGATTAGTGGCTTGTTCAGCATTATAGATTTTGATGTATGATTAAAGCCACGACTATATATTAATTTTGGGGTAGGTTAAGACTGTTTAGCAGTTAGCACCAACCATTCAATTAATGCATGCCATCAACAATTGTTGGATATAAATCCATAAATCTAACCTAAACAATTATAGTTGAACTATCCCCAACGCATGTAGGCGATGATTTAGGAGGTTTATTATACGGTATTCTCACGCGTCTAAATCTCTTAAAAAAACTTATAGAAAAATGTATTATATTCATCAACAAACTACTCTCAATGAGTCCAATTATTGTATAAAATTTAATCCAAATTATGTCAAGAATTGTAATAAAATGGAACTCTTACTTAGAGATCACGGTACATATTTAATCACCAATATTATAGGGTACGTTTGGATGCACGAGATAGCGTTGTTCTCATAATAGTAACACTATTATGAATAATTATCAATCCAAACAAGTTGAGTGCTATTCGAAATAGTATTGAATAGCCTTGTCCTTCTAACTCCACCAAAAGATGGAATAGCTTTCAGACAAAAGAAAAAAGAGTAGCATGAGGAGAGAAAGATTACTTCTCATTTTTTTTTATTACTTTCACCTAACAGTCATTGAAACGAGAGAGAGAAAAAAGGAAAGATAGAGACAAGATTGAAACCCAGATTTCTATCGATATAGCCGACGATTGAGAGAAAAATTGTTGGTTTTGACCTCTCCACGTCAAAACGAACAGTTAAAATCGAAAGTCCCCTCTCCTCTCCTTAGTATAAATAATATCATATTAGTAGAACTAGAGTGCTTTGTATAAATAATATCTTGTTTTATTTTGATTTTAACTGAATTAAACTGATGAACACCCTAGTCATCACAAAGCTGCTGCCAACTTGCCACATAAAAATCAATTTGCTACATGACTCAGCTACAAAACTGTAGCCACATAAACTGTATATATATAGTAACATGAAAAATTTTAATTAATCCGGTACAATATAAGAAAATTAACAGATAAACACACTTAATTCATTAAAATTTTACAAAAGATACTTACATTAAACCTTTCTCCGATTCAAAGTATCCAGTTCCAGATCTGAATTATTTAGAACATTAATAAGTGTTGTGTTGGCATTCCAATACGATGTGGATCAGCGTCTGGCTTGTTTATTTAGAGTAAAAACTTATGTGCAAGTGGTCCTGCTCCAAATTATAATTTTTGCAAATTGCCTGAACAACATTTAGCAGAGAGATGGTGCATGGCAAGATTTCTCAGGAAAATTATCTCACGTGGAGTGTGAGACAGTTGATTCAGTGATGCCCATTTCATTAACTTTCTTCTATTTAATTTTGTCTTAATTC
Source organism: Carex pumila (assembly GCA_033356055.1). NCBI lineage: Eukaryota > Viridiplantae > Streptophyta > Magnoliopsida > Poales > Cyperaceae > Carex > Carex pumila. The sequence goes on from JARJHM010000031.1 coordinate 673,843, forward strand.
GTTTTATCTCTTTACTGATCCTCAGTGGGCCTCGCCCTTGGATTCCATAGTTACTAATAATTGTATATGGCCCTACGTTTTATGGGTAAATATCTGAGTTATTAAATGCTGAAAGAAAACAGGACTAATGAAAAACAAAAACCAAAAAAATGTAAAATTGAGGATTTGGATATATATGCATAGGGTATACTCCTTTATCTGTTTATCCGATCCATGCTATATTCGATAAGATATATACGGATAAGGTTTTTTTACACTACATTATTGGATATGAATAGTTTTTTTTTTTTTTTTTTTTTAACATAATAGATAAGAGTACAAAATAAAACTATTTCTTACTCGTTATATACAATAATTATTAAAAACAAAAATTATAAAATTTTATATCTTATATATTTATATCGAGATGATGAATGATATAATAAAGTTGTATTCATGGCTCATCTATATCTATTCAATGAGCATTTTTTTATCTGTTTATCTAATTTGTATCGTATTTGATAAGACATGTATGATTAAGAACTATTTTTATTTAACTAATCGGGTGTGGACAAAACAAGATTCTCTTACTTTTTTTCTTTCCCATCCTCTATTCTGGCTCAAGAACACACTCTAAAAAAGAAATTACGATATATATACTAAATCCTTGTAGTAAAATTGGTTACATACTCTACCTCAAAAAAAAAAAAATTGTTACACTTACATATGTGATAAATTTATGTTAGGTTCTTTCATCTTTATTCAGATCGATAATTTTTTAATTTTTTAAATTTTATTCGAGGGCAGATTTATAAAGAAGGGAGACAAGCTAGATTGCTCGCTCTATAGATAAATAAAAATGTAATTTTCATGTATATTTTTTGTTGTGTTTAAGTTTTATAGTTAACTTAGTATTGACATTTAAAAGGAGTCTTCATTTTTTTTTTTTTTTGTGTCTCTATCATGTTTTCATGTGTTCATTTTCTATCTTTTAATAACAAAAATTTTAAAATTTATATGTAGATAAAAGACTTTGAGATGTGATTTATATTATTTTCTCTACATGGTCACAAAAAATTATCACTTTTCGATTTTAATTATATATAAATCAATAAGTCAAAAAATCGACGTTCATAATTTATTTATACAGGTGTATTTTTTGCAACTTATCGATACTAATGAAAACAAAATTAATATGTCATGATGTTTTACATGTGCACAAAAAACAAAAATTATATCTAACGATTTTATTTTCATTTTAAATTTCTAAATATTAAGTTATTTTAGTTCTAAAACTAAAAGTACGATGAAAACAAAAAAAAAATGAAGATATTTGACTCTGATATTTATTTTCCAGAAAATTGATTTCACACAAATCATCTCAAAAAAATAAATTGAAAATACCAATACTTAAATTAAAATTAACAGTTTGAAGTCAAACCATCAATTATGTATTTTAAATTACGAACATCCTGAGTGAGTTTAAACACTCACAATAATATTACTTTGAACCAAAAAAAATATCGGATCAGATAAATCAAGAATTAATTTCTAGAAAAAGAAGTAAAAAAAAAAAATACTTTCTTAAATAGGAAAGCAGCAGCGAGAATCCAGGCCCCGGACGTAAATTGACTCACTGAAACCAAGAACACTTGAAAAAGACAAAAAACAAAACAGAAGAAAAATATAAGCTGTTAAAACAGAAGAGTATGTGGTGAATAGTTAGAGCGAAATGTGTGAAGATGAATTTAATCAATATTTAAATAGAAAATGCAAGCATTGGATGCTCCTCCGACAGAGGGACGTGGCGGCGGAAATTTTTTATTAATAGAAATTAATAAAAAAGTTGAGAGAGAAAAAAAAAGAGTACAATCGGTATAAATTTTATCGATTCTAAAAATTAAAAGAGTTTAAATCGGTAAGAATTCCACCGATTAAAAATTGATCTTTTGTTATATTAAAATATGTGTTTGATTTGACTATGTTATTGTTATAGTTTGAATTATATACCCAGCTGTCACAACTATTCATTTAAACAATATTTATATATGTTGTATCGGTAAATAAATTACCGATTAAAACCTTCAACCAATTATTTCATTTTGAGAAATTCAAGATGTGTATACATGGACCAATGCATGGCATGTATTGACAGAATTTGAATGTTTAAATCGGTGGAATTCTTACTGATCTAAACTCTTTTAATTTTTAAGATCGATAAAATTTATACCGATCTTTCTATCAATATAAAAAGCATTCTACTCTTTTTGTTTCTCTCAATACCTTTTTTTTAATTTTTATGAATAAAAAATTTCCCGTGGCGGCGATGCAAGATTACGTGGTGCCGCCTGGTGCAGCTCTCTCTGCCATCTCGGTAAATTCATTTGTTTTTTCCTGCGGAGTTTTCTGGTAAAAAAATTTATTCTACTGTTTCTTTTAATCTGACACTAAATTAATTTTCAAATGATAAATTAAAATAAAACCGTGGTCAGCGGCGTGTCCTGCGCTCCCTCGACACCTTCTCTATTTCAAAAATTTCAGCCCCCTTATTCAATCACTCACGTGTGTGCCTGCGTGTAATATCTAGATGTGATTCCAAAGCAACTCGTCTCGTACCAGTAATTACCAGTGTACAGCGATTAACCAACTATAATGTTGCAAATTTCTGTAATTGTTACATAGTGGTTAGTTTTGACCTGGGTTAATGTTGAGTTGTCAACAGAGGAAGTGTCGGTGGGAACTGAGAAGAGGTGGGACACGTGGAGACCTCTTTGATTCCTGGCCGCTCCAGTTCTGGCGACGGCCTTCTTTCCAGTACGCAATTCAGAGAAAAATATTTTGGGGTGATGACTGACCTGACTTTAAATCATAGATTTTGTTCATCAAATGACAAAAATGTTAATTTTTTATTAAAAAAATAGTACGGCTGGATCCTCTATGAACAATATTGATGCAATGTCCAATTTATGTTTAACTCAAAAACATATTAATATAGAATATGACTAATATAGTATCAGTGTCATTTAAGTCTATATAACACCAATTTCAAAACCTATAAAATCGAGTTCAAATAGTGAATCCAAACCGATATATTTCATTAGTTGTGCGTTTACATGTAAAATTTATAAGTTTTTGAGTTTATTTTGTATCAAGTCAAGCGGTCAAATTTGTGAGTTTTTAAGTTAATTTAATACATTCATTTTTCCAATTTTTTTGCCGCTTGATTTGATACTAAAATTACTCGAAAATATAAAAAGTTTGCATGTAAACGCATCACTCATAAAGTAAATTAGTTTGAATGATTTGGATTCGCTATTTGAACTCAATTTGATAGATTTTGAAGTTGGTGTTATATAGACTTAAATGATACTAATGTTATATTAGCCATACTCATCAATATATTGAATTGATTTTAAAAGACAAATTCGAACCATATGTTTGTATGTAAAATTTATTTTTTTTAATATATTTAGTATAAAGTCAAACGGCTAAAATTGATAAAAATAAAATAAAATTTACTTAGAAACTTCTTCTTTTTTACTGCTTGATTTTATACTAAATTAATTCAAAAAGTTATAAATGTTGCATATAAATAGATCATTACTCGTATAATATATCAATTTTAATAGTTTGAATACGTCATTTAAAATTAATTCAATAGACTTTAAAATTCAGCTTATCAAGAATATTGCGGTGAATTTCAAAACACCCTAGTTCTACACTATATTTAATAAATATTTTCCTAAATGTCAGAAAAATGGTCTACCTTAAAATACTACAAAAGTTACATTGGATTATTTACAAAGCTAAAGAACATAATAAGAAAAAGAGAGAAAAAAAACAATCAAAACAAATCTAAACCAAAATGACGAGAAGAAAACTTGACAATCATATTAGAGTAACAAATCTAATCAAAGAAAGGGAGAGGGAGAATTAATATCACCTCAAGGACATCATCGTTTGAGTTTGAATTCGGTTCGTTTGTTATATAGTAATACAAATCTTAAAGGGGTCCCATACATTACAGATTTGGATCGAATTTGTCTGAATTCTGATTAGATGGTTCGAATTAAAGCTCAAATGGTGAAGTAATGCAGAGGATCCGATCTCAGAGAGGGATTCTGGATGCTGTGGAGTCTCGAATTCAGATCCAGTGAAGTAACTCAAAGGTTGGATTTTAGATTGGGACCGTTCGATTCGAATCCATGATAATTCATTCGAAGTGGAGCGTACACATTCCGAGTAACAAATTCGAATTTCAAAGCAATCTCAAACGACATATTTGAATCGAACGGTCTCACAAAAGTTGGGTTACTTCAGGAGATCCGGACCCGTGGAGTCTCGACCTTATACTGATGTTCATAACGAGTCTGGAGCCACTAACATTATTAGGACAATCTTCGTCTTCTATCTTTGTTGGAAAATCATGTTGTTTTCGTTCTTTCCATGTAGATTTGACGTGTAAGATATGATTATGTTTGTCGTTAGAGCAACAAATCAACAATAGAAGTGATCATCCAAAGATCTTGACTGCAAGCTAGCGATGCTTTGATTTTCTATAAGATCATATACGGGAAAAATAATAATGTTGCATCTGAGGGTATCATGATCATATATGCCCTTTTGGATGAGACGAAGTTCATCTAATTTTAGATAATATATATCCCTTATTTTGAAGAAATTAAATTGTTCACAAAGAGCATATATTATTGTTAGAATATCTCATAGGAAATCGGGTGTGGTCCTCAAAATGAAGAGGTGGATCGACTGATCGAGTCTTTTGATCTATAAAGTGATTGATTATATATTATTCGAACGTAATTTTTAGTAAGAACGATGTTTGTTCATAGATAGAAAAAAACTAAAATATAATAAACATAGAGGTTGTCCTTTTAAGTCTTCATATATCCACAAAATCCTCTAACCATTGCGTTACATGAAGGGCAGGTGGATAAATTGTTTTGGAGATGGAAGACAATGGGTGATTATAGCGCTAAATCCATCTATCAGACTTTGGCAATGGGTGGCCGAGTTAAATGGGAATTCAATGTCACATGGAGATATGAAATTCCACCTTCTGTTAAGATCTTTGTATTCCTTCTATTGAAAGACAAGCTCTTGACAAGAGAAGTTCTAATGCGTAGGAATTTTAATCTGCCAGACAGTTCATGCCCACTGTGCAATACAGGGGTTCTAGAAACTTCACTACACCTGTTTTTCCAATGTCAGTACAGTGAAAGAATTTGGGGTAAAGTGGCGCAACTGGTGAATAATAATATACTGGTACAGGGTGGTTCGGTAAAGCAGGTATGGCGCAGATCATCAAATTTGGTCAGACATTGTAAAGGTCTGACAAGAAAATGGCAGTGTATCTTTAGTTCAGCTTGCTGGTCCATTTGGAGATTGAGGAACAGTACTGTGTTTGAAGGCAAAAAACACCCGGTTGACTGGATAGCTTTGTGGATTGTGAGGCAGGCAACGTTGTGGGAAAATTCGTGTACAAAGAAAGAAACAGACAGAGAGGTTAATACAAACGTAGTTACACAGTCTTTTATTTGATGTTGTTTGTTTAGTGAAGCTGTTGGTCTGTTGTGTTTGTTTACTGAGTACAGGTAGGTTAGTGAGCAGGTTATGGATCTGTACTAATTTGTAAAAGGCTGTGTACTCTTCTTTCATTTTCTTAATACAAAACCGGGCAGCCACTGCTTGGTATTCAAAAAAAAGTCTTCATATATCCCGAACCGTCCCCAACTAGCTCAATTTTCAATTTGTCTAAAAAAATGAAAGATTATTTTTTATCCATTTTTTTTTAGAACATTCTCATCCATTTCGCAACAATCTATGATGGACTTTGCGAATCTACAAATGTGAATGTATTATACTCGATTTTTTTTTTCAAATGAGATCTATAATGAAGTTTTTTTTTAATTATATTTATGTTGTGTGTTTTTTTTTTCCTTTTTTAGATTTACTATGTATAAAAATTGGATATGTTAGATTCAAAGACTTCATACGCTAGGTTTAAGGATTTCATATGTTATGTATAAATATTGCACTTTGAAAAGTTATGTGTAAGATTTAAAGACCTGACACGAGTATTTTAAAAGATTGTAGACAGAGGTTAAAAGACTTGAAAAATTAAATTTAAAGTGCCTACCAACTTTTACTGTCCAAAATGAATTTGACAAGTTATGTGTAAAGTTTAAAAACTTGACACGAGTACTTTAAAGGATTGTATACATATGTAAAAGCTTGAGAAACAAAATTTAAAATGCCTACGGGCTTTTAACCATTCAAAAATATTTGATTAAGTTACATGTAAAGTTTAAAGGTTTAACACGAGTACTTTAAGGGTTGTAGACGGAGGTCTAAAGGTTTGAGAAGCAACAAAAAAATTGAAAAAAATTGATAAGTTACATGTAAGGTTTAAAGGCTTGACACGATTACTTTAAATGGTGGTAGACAAAGATTTAAAGGCTTTAGACACAAAATTTAAAGTGCATATGGATTTTTATTGTAAAAAAAATGATAAGTTACATATTAGGTTTAGAGGCTTGGCATGAGTACTTTAAAGCATTGTAGACAGAGGTTAATTTAAAAATTTCACACGAGTGCTTTAAAGGATTTTGTATACATAGGTTTAAAAGTTTAAGAAGCAAAATTTAAAGTGGCTCCGGTCTTTTACTGTAAAATATGTATGAGAATGAATCAGAGAAAAAAAAAAGAGTGGAGGGGGAATAATATTTCATTTTTGGCTTGGAGACAAATTGAAAAAAATTAGTTAAGAGTTGAACTAGTTAGATTTTTAGATCTGAAAGCTTTGTAGTGGTATTTTAAATAATTGTAGGCAAAGCTTTGAAGAGTTAGACGGAACATTAGATAAGTGATAGTTTGAGAATGTTTCTGAGATTGGGTTTGAGAGACAATTAGTTTTTCCCTTTAATAAAAATACTTATTGTCTTCTCATTTAGGTTGGTAAATTTATGAATAATTTTCTCTTTTATATTTCCTACAAAATGTGGCAAAATTATTGTTCATTTAATTATGATAGATATTAAATTAAGAAGCCATTAAAATCAACCTTTGATCTAATGGTAAAGGTAATGACCTCCTCCATGTAAGATATCCCACGTTCAAAATTCAAATATGTAATCCATTATAAATATTAAATAGTTTTGGATGACTTGACTTCTAATTTTTATTATAAAAAAATAAGAAGTCATTTTTCATCTTCTTTTTAGAACATGTTTCAAATATGAGTGTGTTTGGATGACTTCGGAATAGTAAAAAGTTTGAATTAGCTCTGAAATAGCAAAAAATAGCTTGTTATTCCGTATTTTGGTGAAAAAAAAGTTGTTGTTTTGAACTATTGAGTTAGCTTGGATTAGCTTACTATTTTGATATTTTATTAATTTGTTAGGTGGTTGTTTCGAATGTTAAGTTAGATGTTAACCTCGTTATTTCATTGATTCATTTAAATGCACTTGCATGTCTCGTACATAAAGAAAATATATCTTACAACACATATAGTTTACTCGTAATACACATGTTTTTTTAGTTAAGATTGGAGAATAAGTCATCCAACTATTTTAATATCCACAATGAATTCATTCATTCGTATTTCAAATTTGCGACCTTCCTCATATATACAAGTTTTAATTCTACTAATTTATTACGATATTTTTTTCTATAATTTGCATTAAATATTTCATTACTTTTATTTTGTTCTTAATAACAATCCGGTGTTTCTAAATCCACGTTCTAACATTAGATTCATAGTCACTTAAAAGAAACAATGTATTGTTTGTACTCATAAAATTCAGTTCCGAATGCTGATCATCACATGCATTCTGTAATGAAAAGTACAATCTCGTACGCCCGACTGAATTTAAAATGTATTTTAACCTCTCTTTTTTAATGAAGTGTTTTTTCTTTCTAATTCCATAACCAAACAATTAGCAGAGTCAATGCAGAATACCTCACACAGGTCCAGGTACCATGCGCCAATACAAATGGATACTGTGTACCTATTCCTCTTCTATCTATCTATGCAATTTCGTACCCTCTGAACCGAATCCATTGTTGACTAATAAAAAGGGCAGAACAAATCGTATTTCCAAAAAGTATATTATTTTGTTGAAGAACCCACATAATGCTCCCAACTCATCTAAAAACAGATTGTTATATACCAATTCAAAAAAGAAAAATAATCCAATTAGTACCTCCCAAATATCTCGTTCAAAATTGATTCAGAAAAAAAAAAAAAAAAGCAACAACTGGCTTTGTTTTGTTTAGGCGAAATAAAATAGCTAGCAGCTATGGAAACATAAATTATAAAACTCGTTAACACTTTTCTGTGAATGTAACACACGGAGGCACGAACGTCGATTAACATTTGCCCCCACAGCACTAACTATTTCATATTTTCTATTTTCAATGGACCATGCGTCCATGCCTGCCAAAAGTGTAATGATAATAGTATGAAAACGAGCGAGACGACTATACCAAGCGCCTAAGTCCCATAGCCTCTGCTCCAATCCCTCCCTCAGTCTATTTAAAACCACCCTTGCATCCTTGAAAAACTTCATAAAACCACCCCCGCACGTCCTCCCTTCTCTTCCCTCCCCTCTCCAATGGCAACCACCACAGCCTCCCCACCACCACCATCATCCATTCTCGACCCTTCCTTCGATGTCGACAAACTCAGCTACGAGATCTTCTCTATTCTCGAATCGAAATTCCTCTTCGGGTATGATGATCCCAAGCTCTTCCTCCCATCGCTCCCTCCGACTCCTACTTATTCCCCTTCCCCTCTCACCACCCCACGCAATCGCCCTTCTCCCGGGAAAGTGTGCATTCTCTCTATCGATGGCGGGGGCCGTGCTGCTGATGGCCTCCTGGCCGGTGCGGCCCTGGCCCGCCTTGAATCCTCACTACGGACCCGCTCTGGTGACCCGTCAGCTCGCATTTCTGATTTTTTTGATGTGCTTGCTGGGTCGGGAGCAGGTGGCGTGCTCGCATGCATGCTGTCTGCTCGCTCTCCTCATGGACGCCCCCTCTTCTCAGCTGAGGAGGCGTTGCAATTCCTGATAAAGAATCTAAAAAAGACATGGTCGAAGAAACGAAAGGGTCTGATTTTTCGCAATTCAAGCGGGAGGGTGAAAAGTTTCAAAAAGTTGTTCGGGGAAATGACACTGAAGGATACGGTCAGGCCGGTGCTGGTACCTTGTTACGACCTCACCACAGGGTCCGCATTTTTGTTCTCCCGGGCAGATGCAATTGAAAATGAAGGGTATGATTTTAAGGTCCGGGAGGTGTGCGAGGCAACATGTTGTGACGGGATTGATGGAGGGATAGAGGCAAAGTCGGTGGATGGCAAAAGAAGGGTAGTGGCTGTTGGTGGTGGGGTCGCAATGGGGAACCCAACTGCAGCTGCCATAACACATGTCTTGAATAACAAAAAGGAGTTCCCGCTTGCGGGAGGGGTCGACGATTTGCTAGTTGTTTCTATTGGAAGTAGCGATGCCGGGTGCCCGAAAGCGGCTGGGGAAGCCAGCGAGGGTGAAATCGTGCGAATTGCAGCGGAGGGTGTGGCTGATATGGTAAGTGCTTGTGTATGTTGGTTAATACATTTTGTTTCTCTGTTTTATTTTTTATTTTTAAGGTTTATAGTGGTTTACTGTTTTAATTCCTTGGTCATGAATGTACCTTAAGACTTTCTTGATTTTACAATTTGGGTTCTGGCATTTGGTATCTGCATGTTTAGATATTGAGTTCTCAAAGGTGATAAAACATGTCCCAGACAGGAAGTTTCTTGCTTTTCTTTTCCCTGTTTTATTTTATTTTCTACTTTTGACTTTTTTGGGGTTTTTTACAAAACTTGCTACTATTGATTAGGAATAGAATAGTCGGTTGCATTCTTGTTCTAATGTTTACGAGCAGGCCAATTCTCTTTAATTTCAGTGCAGCCTCTAAAAGTAAATGAATTGAAGGCGATTTATTAGTCAGGTCCCCTCATAAAAGAACTTTTGTTTTCGACCCATGGGTCCTGTAAGATAATGCAATGTTTGGAGTTCTACCGACACTACTATTTTAAGCTCTCTTTTGAAAAAAAATAAGTTCCAATTTTGTATGGGTATATTTGAACTTGTGGTGTGATCCTTTCCCTTTCAATCTGTACCAGGTAGATCAGGCAGTTGCAATGGCATTTGGACGAAGCAGGGCAAGCAACTACATCCGCATTCAGGTACCATCAAATGTCTTTTTATTTGATTCTTGAATAAATCATGTACAAGTATATGTCCCTTTTGTATATTCCCTTTTCATGTTTTTCACAATTACAGACCTCTTTTTTACCTGAATTTGTAATCTCAGTTTTGGTGTTATTGCTAGCTTAGTACCAAAGGTTGGGTAACTTGTGTTCTTTGATGCACCTTTGACCAAACCAGGAGTATAATTAACTTTTACTGACAAGTGATAAGTAGAATTTTTTGTAAAAAGCAGAGAAGCTCTGCTATGCATTTCGTATTTTCCAATTATTTATGAAATTAATTGAATCTAATAGGCGTCAGGGCCTTCTCTTGCAAAATCAAAGATGGCCAACAGTAGTTTCAGTGACATGAAGAAAGTGGTCGGGGAGGCCGAGGATATGCTGTCGCAGAGAAATATCGAATCTGTGCTCTTTCGAGGGAAAAAGCTAGCCGACCAAACAAATGCAGAGAAACTAGAATGGTTTGCGCACGAGTTAATGAAAGAACACGACCGAAGAAAGGCGAGCCCCCTACCGACAGTTCTTGTCAAGCAACAACCGACCACACCACTCCAGCCAATGACTCCTATCACACCAACAACTGCTACAACCTCAGCTGCCACCACACCAGCACGAACTGCTGCAAATACACCGGCACGAACTGCTGCAACCACACCTGCACGAACAGCCGCATCTTCCCCATCCTACTCAAACCTCGTCGGTCAAATGCTGACAACGATTTTATAGAGGATATCAGTTGTCAAATTGAATGAGTTTGTTACAGCATACACGCTGGTTGTATCTATATTGAATCTGTTCTAGCCTCCAGAATAGTAGATGTCTTGATCGATTTAGGCGGTGTAATTAGAGGTTAGAGTTTGGGGCAATGCTACAATTAGGGTTTGGTTAAAGGTTGAATCAAAAATTTAAGTTGCTGATTTTTGTACATGTAATTAATTATCTAGTTGTTTTGCATGTTAACTCCTGTTGCTTCCCTGTAAAAGATTTGATTTTGGCGGGAAGCGGTTAAAGCATCAGCTAGCTAATTCCTCTAATTTTGTCAAAACAAAGATGCATATGATTTGTGCATTGCATTAAACCAAAACTACTCTCTTAAAATCTTTACCCAAAAAATGCCTTCTCTGCCTATTAACTTCTGCTGCTATAGAAACGGGCAAGAATACCATTTACTTTTATATATATGTTTTTCTTAATATTAAAATTAATTGAGCAAGCCTGTCTTTATATCTCGTATTATACTTATGTGAGTATCCCAAAGTTGCTTGCACGTCCCATGCAAGTTAATGATATTTATGAGGAATTGAGGATTGAAATTTCAATGTGAGGTGACCACATCAACTCTCTGTTTTCTCTTTATTTGAAATATCAATTTAGCCCAGCAATGCGCAGGCTAGTTATGACTTATGACACAGTTTTTAATTAGTTTAAATGTCAAGTTATTGAACCCTTCTACTTGTCATGTCAATTAAATAATTTATTGGTAAATTTATCTAAAATGATAATTCAAAACCTAAACAGCTAAACATAAGAAATTCATTTCTTTGATAATTTATTCGTCTAAAATCTAAATTGGTTGAGTAGCAGAGTGACAGTTTGTCCATCTCTTTATATCTTTGTAGGCCTTGTAGTATGCGAATTTAAATTAACTATTATCAAAATATCTTAAATTAACAAGGGGCTGATACACAGTCAGGAACATTAAATTCAGATTAAAATAAAAAATAAGTACTTACTATTCTTAGTGAGGTATATAAAGCTGTTATGATCTCAGAGGTCAGAATCCTACCAGTGCCAAGACCAAATAATGTACGCAGTTAATTAATTTAATTCTCGGATTAAATTGGGGTGCATGAATTGCATGCAGCGCAATCAATTAATTGGTGGATTGACATTTTCAGAAGAACTGATCACGGGTCCATTCATGCATGAATCTATCAAAATTAGTAACCAATGAGACCTGTTTTTTTCTGTCACTGTTGGGACCTCTATATCTGGCTTGTTTCAATTCAGTATGAGTCAAATGGTAAATCCATGGTCCGCCAGTAGAGGTCCAATTAGGAATAGTATCCTCTGCGGAGTTGTTCCGTGCAAAGTTTTTAATCTAATATGTTCGTTTTGAATCGGACAGAACAAATCAGATCTTGTTCAAATTGAAAAAAAAAAAAAAATCTCAAAATTTGCAAAGCTTTTAATCGGATCCGTCCAATCTAAAACGAACAGACCAGATTAAAAGCTCCGCATACCTCCACACGGAACGACTCCGCAAAGGATACGCTTCCGGTCCAATCAGGTGTGTTGGGGACAGATTATTTACAGAAATTTTTATTTTAATAAATTAATTAAAATTTAAAAATAATATAGAAAAGTGGATGGATGGCGGTGGTGTTTTGTTGTCATAAAATTTGTTTAGGCAATTTTAAAATAACCGAGTTAGTGATTCGATTTTTTTTGTACCTTTTATTTTATTTCAAACCCGTATGTAGATTCATTTTTTTGCATGAACGAGTTAATGATTGGATTTTTTGTGTCATAGAATTTATTTATGTTTTTGGTGTACTGCCCATTGTAAATGCATCGAATTTCCTATACTATTTTGTAATAAATTTCTACAAATTAAGTTTTTGGATTGTATATGTAGGTTTCAGATCGATATACTTTCTATTGACATTGGTTTTATGTTAACATTTATTCTATATGGTTATATTTGTATTTCATTTTGTAAGAATACTATCCAAGTAATTTCCCGTGCACTGACATTTGTCTGTCTCATGTATCATGTATGGCAGTATGGCAGCACAAAAAACTATATCCCGCCCAATTTGTTCAACTCATCCAACCCAATTCGTTTTTACTAAGTTAATATGCAATAGGGTCGAATACTAGGCTTTTCTTTTTTTTACTATGACTTGACCGTTAGTTTATATTTGGTTATAATTTTAGTCTAAAAGTTAGTCTAATTAACTCGATCCATTGTCTTGATTACAGTATCATATTATCTTAACTGTTAAAAGCAAAAGTCTGATTTGTGAATCTGAGACGACCTTAAATCCGATACGATCCGAAATTAAAAACCCAAAACTCAAAACGCATGAGATCAAAGACAAAGTACTTAAATTTCAGAAAATATGAATATGTAAACTGGAATCCAAAAAATGGCTCAAATTCTAGATGATTCAAATTCGAGAGAAACAGTAGCATGAAATGATGATGGAACCAATCTGACCTTATCAGTCTTAATTCAAACCAAACCTATAAACTAAACTTCAAATTATTATCAATCTAAAACAACTCGAATGCAATTCATACATATATCTAAGTATACAACCTCTTTCTTATTTTATGGTTGCTAATATTGTCACTAATTAATGTCTGTTGTCCTTACCTAGTGGCATGTCAATTTCTGTGAAATAAATGAAAATTATGAAATTTAATAAAGATGCATGGTACCGGAACTAGTAGATGAAAAACTAGAAAGTAATAGATATATATAGGTCATTCAGAAGTCCATTTCACTATAAAAGATGTCTCCCACAAATGCTAAAATATTTATTTGTGAAAGCCCAATAATTTTTGTTCCAAAAGAGAAAAATTAATGCCCTAAAAATTCAGTACAATAAAGAGAATTGATGTTTTTGGCATAGGATTCTCTCATAGGAAAGAGTAAACAATGGAATATTATATTTTCTTTTTAAAGTTTTTATCCTTTACACACTTTACTATTTTTAGTTAAATTTAAAAATAATAATAATAAGCAAGTGTGTATATTGTAATAATCGAGTGTGAATTATACAATAGTCAGGATTGATGAAAGCAATAATCATTCAAAACCAAAATAATAACAACACGTTACCGTGAATGATATTCATTGGTATTACATTTTTTTTAATTCTAATATTTCATGGAATGATTGATAGCTCGAACCGAACTCTCCATATTAAATGTGCGATAGATTTTAGCAATTGTTTAATACTGAAATAAGTAAGTATGAGTTATTTAATAGATAAATCGTGTACTTTATAATAGCCGAATGTACATTAAACAATAAATAAATGTGTATTTTATAAGTAAGTCGAAAATTAAGTGAGAAACATTTAAGATGTGAATTTGTAGTAATAATTATTAGGTCAGGCGAAGATTTTATTTTACGTAATTCTAGATGTATATGGTAGTAAATAAAAATATAAGAAATTGAAGAAATAGTGCATACATTACCTCGGCGTTAGATTTAATTGTGGTGACGATTTATCTATGTTTATACAAATATTATACCTCTCCATTTACAAAAACAGCGGACACGTCTGAGTATTAAATGATTGCTGCTGTAGCCCGTATGTCTAGATACCTCCTTTTCAACTAATAAATGGAGACGATTTACCACCGACTATCGCGTTGACTATGTGATAACAGGTCCCACACGGTGGTTACTTTTCCAGTGTTTCGCAAATCGCGATCCTGCGTGATTAGCGGTACCACCGGTACGCGGGTGGTCTCTCTGTGAGACTGTGACCTCCGTACCGTGCCCGTTAGGCTTCTTGTCTATATTTTTTTTAATATATACGAAGTGTCAACGCGGTGTCCGTCGGGTCTGGTGTGCACAATCTGTGGGGATTGCGAATTTGGAACTTCAAAATCTGATTTTTTTTTTTTTTTTTTTTTTTAGTACTATCAAAAAATTATCAATAAATGAAAGGAGTGTTTTGATTTTTCGATTTCATAAAAAATTGAAAAATTAATTCAGTTTTTTTAGGACATTTATTTCCTGTAATTGTCACACTATTACACATATGCCTAAGGACTTGAAATTTAAAAAAAAAAATTTATTGAATGTGTCTAAAGAAATCAAATAAATAATTTCATTTTCCGAAAAAATTCTCAAAACTGTTCATCTATTTTTTTATATAATTTTTAAAGAATTTTTTTTTGAGAAGAAATGTGGAGGTTTAATCTTCAAATTTTAGGAGAACGGACTACTTTTGAATCTAATGAGCTCTGTAACTGTTCGATTCATCGTAAAATTTGTGTCCACATAAATTGAAGTAGAATTATGAAGCAGAACGCACAAGTTTTAAAGCAGATTGGACGGTGTTTGAACCGTCAAATCGAAGTAGGTCCCTACTAAGTTTTCAAAAAAAAATCAAAGTAGGTCCAATGAATGTCGAACTTACTCTCAAGTCAAATTTTATTGATACCTAAACACCAATACACAGTAGTGTTAAAAAATTCATTTTTAGAATTTAAAAAATCATCAAAATAAAAAATTCTGTATAGAAATTACATAAGCTATGAATTGTGATCCTCTCATTTTTAAATATTACTATGTGTATCTTTTTATTTCGAGTTCAAAACCAGGAGCGGAAGGGATCCATATTCTCTCTAAACCGCACGATGAAACTCACAACTTTATAGTAATATTTATTTTTAGTCGGATCAAACTCAACCCCATATCTATTTAGATTTTAAAAGTTCTCTTTAAAATTCGTGTCAGATTAAAAAAAAAACAGTTCGGATCATTTCATTTCATTTTACATAATAGTACCTGTGCTGTATATTAGAATACGCATTCCGAGCAGGAATTAGATCCCCTGTCCCCTGGGATGCATGAAATTTCTGCTCCCAGAGTCACTGCGGAGTGGGTCCGATTATTGTTAAAGGGTTTAGGGTTAAAATAATTTTGAATTTAGAGTTAAATAAAGACCCACTTTGCAGTGACTCTGAGAGTAAAAGATTTTTGTCTCCAGAAAAGCAGATGATTCAATTCCTTCGAAGCAGAACCAAAGCCCACAGGCAATATATATATATATATATATATATATATATATATATATATATATATATATATATATATATATTTTAGAGGAGGGATCAAATGACACCATTTTTTGGTGACATCGGATGACACCGTCCATTTTCAAAGTCCAAACAGTCGATCCAAACCGTTCAACTTGATGGATATGTTAAAATGTGCTTGCAGATCAAATTTTACATTTTTCTGAATTTTTTTTGGATTTATTTAGAGGGGTTCAAAAATTCAACGGTTTGAATATAGCGATTTTGTTAAATACTTAATAAATAGTAAAAAATTCAGAAAAATATAAAATTTGATTTCCAAGTTACTCTTAATATATTTATCATATTGAACAGTTTGAATTGACTATTTAAATTTTAAAATTTTGAAAATAGACATTGTCACACAATGTCACCAAAAAAATAGTATAATCCAATCCCTCCTCTATTTTTTAAACTCTTGGGCAATCAATTGAATTAACCTGACAAGACCGCTCAAATAAGATTTTAAAAAAAAGTAGCTAACATGAATATTTTTTTTTTTCGAAAAATGCTTGACTAGAAATCGAGAATCACGCGTGAATGCGGGAGTAGCACGTGTCATTACAAGCCTTTCTTCTGTGGACGGTTTGGTCAACTATGGTTGGTTGACTATTTAATTAATAAAGAATCCCGGAAGGAGTACAGCTCTCAAAGTATATGATTGTTTTTTTTGAAATTTTACATACATAAATATATATATTTTGCAAATTAAAGTGGATGTTTTAATTTGTACTCATATCTCTAACTTAAAAGTTTAAAATCTTAATCTGAATCGTTTAAATTGATATCCATATTAAATTGTGCTTAGCGACCAAATTTTATATTTTTTTTGAAATTTTTTATTTATTTTTTATAATTTTTCAAAATCATTATTTTTTATCGTTCATAATTTTTTGAAAAACACTGATTTTGAAAAAATTTCAAAAAATAGTAAAAAAATTTCAAAAAATATAAAATTTGGTCTCCAAGCACAATTTAATATGAATATTTATTTAAACAATTCAGATCGAATTTTGAACTTTAAAACTAAAGATATAGGCGCAAATTAAAATACTCACCTTAATTTACAAAGCATGATAGCATTACTCTCTCTATATATGTGTGTGTATGTTTTAAATCAAATAAAAAATATTAAAAAAGTAGTTCTATGATAAAAGCAAAAAATGTTTTGTTAGCAGTAACTTATTTAACGTTAAAATATATGATAATTCAGTTTTTTTATTATATATTAAAAATAACTGGTTGTTAAAGCCAATTAATACGTGTTTACAATTACAAATAGAAGGATTTCTGTTAACAAAAAACATAAAGGTACATGACAGCCTCTCTTCTCCCTTTCGACCCTACCTCTCTGGATAGAATGGAGAATGAGAAAGAGCCAAAGAAGGAATCAGAACCGATTGAAGTCAAGAGCGCCGTATCATCGGAGTGTGGAGCATAGAATTTATATATATTTTGATCGGAGTGTGACGGTGCTATGATTCAAACATTCAGTTATCAGAGGGTAGTAGCGGTTAAAAGAGCGAATCTGATTGTAGTAAGAGATGATGATAGAATATTAAAGTGATTAAGAGTGTATATAAGTAGAATTAGAGAATTAATATAATTTAGTGTAGTTTAGAGAATGCCGTGAGATAAAAATAGTAAATTACGAATTAAAATCATTTAACTTGTTATAATAGTAAAAAAAATTAGATAGATAGAAAATCAAATATCTGAATGGTAAATTATATCAAGTGATTTTCTACCTATTTAAAATAATAGTTAGATATCTACGTCTAAACTTTACTGAAAAAATATGTTGTATTTTATTTTTCCGACTAAATAAAAAAAAAAACAATTTTTCCGCAGAGTTCCGGAAACGAGAATTTTTTATTTGTAGAAAATATTAAAAAAGTAAAGAGAGAACTAGAAAAGGTATTGTTAGATTTTTATTAGTAGAAAAACCAGTAAAATTTATACCGATAAAAAAATATTCGAAGTTTGAATAACTCATATTTTTTTTCTTTGAAATTATTATTTTTATATAATGAAAAGTGGAGCCCACACTATTTGATTAATATAAAACCAGACCTATGACCTCATTTTCGTCAGAGGGAACAAGATGGACTAATCTCTTGTATCATTATATGGATAAAAAAATAAAAGAGAGAATTGAGATAGAATTGAGATCGAGTACACAATTTACCGGTCCTTCTCATGCATATGACAAAACAAATACTCTTTCTACGATGGCCTGCTGCTTCCTTTTCATATATATCCGGTGCAGTACTTCTGTTAGATGACCTGTTAGGCTGTTAGGCTGTTACGTGTTAACTCGGTCAAAGTGACCCGCTGCACATTCATCGGTTGTGAACTTTTCATACAGACTACGATGTGAACTTTTTCCTGAACAATTAGAGATGAATCGGTACCGCTTGATCAAACTTTAAGCCCGAATTTTAAGTAAATCTAACGATAGAGGACAACTTAGTGACTCAACATTGGCGCTGTCATGTCAAGCTACAGTGGAGACCGGGAGAGAATCCTCAGTGCATAGGTGGAATAACTTTCACAAAAATATCTTTTAACATTGAGGGTGAAGTGATTTAACTGTTTGAGTAAGGTTGCGGTGCTATCAATTGCACAGAGGACTACGTTGCTACGATTTAATATTTAAATTTTTAAAATTTTAATAGTCAATCTGAATTGTTTATTTTGTTTTTCATATTAATATGTGTTTAAAAATCAAATTTTATATTTTTTTTAAAAAAATTTATTATTATTTTAGATAGATAAAAAATCACTTGATCTAAAAAATTATGTACCATTCATATATAAATTTCACACATAAATTTCAAAAAAAAATGGTATATAGAAATTCATTAAATATTATTTTGGCAACATGATTGGTGATTTTGTAAATTATCGGTTTTAGATTATTCTCATTATTCATCGGTTGTTATTTCTTTGCTAGTAAATTTATGATCTAAGTATAATTTGATTAATATTGAGGACGCCAATCCTATAAGGGAAAAACAATTAACATCCAATTTATGTTAATAACACACCTAATTAAATTTAAACTGGGCACATTTTATATATATAACATGCTGGTCTATTAGTCATTATACCTAGCTCTAGTTAATAGCTGAGAAATCTAGTTTAATGTTTACGGCGGGTGGTACAGCTTTATTTATTTAATTAATGCATGAAATTTGTAGCCTTTTGGAGCACATTATCATTTTGGAAATTTTGTTGGGATAATAAAATTGGAACATTTTCTATCAGGCGTATGTATTGCTTATTCGTGGTACTTGGGGGAGTAAGATTTTCAAACTATACAGATCAATCGTACAAAATTATTTTTACAAAAAATAAGATCAAGTTTACAGTATCATAATATTATACTCTAAATTATAAAGAAATCATACATAAATACAAAATTGTATTGAAAAGTAAAAGTTTATTGACTCCATTCCTTTTACTTATCTGCCTCTGACCAAACTATATGATGATGATCATCAATTTTCAGCAGCTCAAATAAATTTCTAAATAACTATTAACTATTTTTTAGAAATTAAAGTCTCTAAAGTTTCTAATTCAATACTTCTTGAAATTAATTTTAAAGTTTTCATTAAACTACATAAGTAATTAATTAAAAATGAGAAATAATTTGAGCCAATTATTTGACCAGTATAGAGTTTATAAACAATTTATTGATATAAAAAAATTGTATTGCATAGTTTCTAAATAAGAAACTCTCTCACATATCTAAAACTGAATTAGAAACTCTAATAATACTAACGATGTAGATGCTCTAAGTAACTTTTGAAGACGGATATTATGTCTGATTGAGGAGATGAATAATAGAAATTAATAAGAAAAATACAAGTCTGCACGCTAAATAATAATACTATTAAATTGAATATTAAGAATTATAGTGATACTAGTAGCAACAAATACTTTATATATATATGATCCCTCTCAAAAGAAATTAAGACGTCAAAACTGGGTCACTATGATCAAAGGTATCGCACTTTTTAAATATGTATTCTCTTTTAGGTCTTAGAGACCGGTAGTACTTTTCGAATGATCAGGCAACGCTTCTTTTTGCATGCTCAGACAATGTTTCACACCCATTTCACACCCAAAATTCTTTAAAAAGGGCAAAGGAAGGTATGATGATGTGGGGAAGAGATAAGCAATTTTTTTTATAAATTAAACAAATCAGATCTTTTAAAAAGGGTTATGTTGCAATCGAATAGTTCGATCCGATCCATTGGAGTATGAGAATAGTTTGGGTCCAATGGTCATTGGATTCAAACTGGTTCCAATGAGTTCGCTCACTATCGGATTTACTTTAGAATTTGTGCGCACGAATTTTAAAGCAAACATAAAAGTGCTGGTGCAAATCTTAAAGCAGATTCGATGGTGAGCGAATCCATTAAAACCAGTTTGAGTTCAATAGCCATCGGACCCAAATTGTTTTCTTGGAGTATATACTAGAGCCAGAATTTATAGTTCGATTTCGGTATTTTTTTTTGAAGTTGTAGCGTGTTTTGGTCATAGAATTCGAGTAGTAGTAGAATCGAACTGTTGCTTCGGTTCTAGTAGAACCTATGAATTTAGTGTATGAATATATTTCATTTGAGCAGATTAATAGTTTGGTCCTATTGAGAACAGGCCAATGCAATAGTTTGATTTCATTAATTTTTCACACTATGTGGTTGTCAGTATGAAAATAAGTTCGGTGTATCCGTGTATGTCTTCAATAGAATCAAACATTAGTTCGATTTCATTCATTCATTAAAAATAAAAGAAAAAAAACAACTCATGTTATTTCTGATAATTCAATTTTTCTTTTTTATTTCTAAAAAAATGGAGAGATGCGACATCTGTTGAAGGCGATGGTCAATTCAGCTTGGCTATAACATATTAAAGAGCAGTAATCGTCGAGGAAACGATACCATTAAAATATTGACCGCACTTAAGAAGATTGTATTGTGACATCAATTCTAGCAATTTGTCCCCCCGTAGGATACACTTAACTATATTGAAAAAAAAAATTAGAGTATTAATTTTATGAAAGCTAACATGTTTAATGACATCTACTTTCCCGCTCCAATATTTTTTCTTTACTCAACCATAAAAAATAAAAAAAAACTTTTTCTATACTCGATCACTAATCTATAATAAAAAAAATAAAAACTATAGAAAAAAATATATCTATATATTTAGTTTAAAAAATAGAAAGAAATATTGTAGTCCTCTTAAAGTTAGGTATATGGTTAATATTGTGGTTCTAATTAACAGCATAGGTAAAGCCATAAAGACAAGCGGAGTCAGGGGTGAACACTTGTTAATCCCCACACAATTTTTTTTTTTAAATATGTTTATCTTATTATGATTTTTTTTCAAAAAAAAATTACAAAAATATACTTAAGCTTTAGAAAATATAAATTTGCCTACTTCTAAAATTTTCCTAGAATATACTTTTATATCTGATTTTCAGAAAAAAAATATTTATTATTTAATATTCAAAATAATAATAAAATTATGTCTCACTCAAAGATTATTCTCCGCCTACTAATCATCCTGCCTCAACCCTAATTATTTGTAGAATTTTTGTTGCCCTTCATCTGTTGAAGTAATTTTTTTTTTTTTTAAAAAAAGAGAGCATCTGTTGAAGTCTTAATTGATAAATTATCTTTTCTGTGCATAATGTCGTTGGTATTTACATTCCACATATATTCTTTTAAATATGTTTCTAAATATTAAAAAAAAAACAAATTACAAATTGCACGCATTATTAATTAAAGTTTATAATCAACTCTAATCCAAACATTAAATTTTAAATCTACATCTTTTTTTATTGAAGACAATACATTAAAATTAAGTGTGCTAAACATTTCTTTATAAAGATACTTTTGATGTCGCTTTAGAATTCTAATGTGTTCCTCTCGAATTGAGGAGGCATGGTGCATTAATTAGAGAAAGGAATCAATCAATATATAAGAACTTGTGAAGTTACAAGTTACAATACAAATCTGTTGTCTTGTATACTCGAATTATCAAAAAAAGCCTTAAATATCAAGAAAGCCTCAATCAATGTGCAAGAAGGTGAAACCATTCATAAATTCTCTATTATTGCCTCGGATTTGTTTTTTTTTTTTTTTTGTTGAGTAAAGATTGAGGAATCGGAGACGGTTAGATGGACATCGAACTAAATTCAATACGATATTTGATAAGAGCTGTTCGATTTATATTTTGATTTGCGTACATTTATTTAAATTTGTGTGTATAAAATTTGATGCCGATTAAACAACTCTAATCAGACATTGGACCGCCGCCAATTTTAAAGAATAAATTGCAATCGATTTTCAAAATATTTAATATCTACAAAAAAATTATCATCTGGTTTTTAAAGTTACGACCTTCCACACAGAATAAATTGCCTGCCTCTGATTTTGTTATAAAATTACGTAGAAAAAACTTCTTTTTCGTACTTGAAATTATGATTAGAAAGAAAAAAAAAATAAAGAGCGTCGCTATAGATTATTAGTTAAGTTTATTATTATTATTTTTTTAAAGGCATAGTTAGGTTTATTTTTATAGAAGGAAAAAGCTTTGTGAGCTTTTATAAAGCCTCGACAAGCTTGATAATCATTAACTATAAAATGAAATAAGAAAATGATGAAATTTAATAAATTCTTTTATTACAAATTTGAGAATAGATAGATATCTTTTTTTTTTTATTATACTTTTGAGTCTAAACAAGTTACACTAATATAGTATTTTTCTTAATATATAATATTAAATAAAAACCAAAATATTTACTAATATAGTATTTTTCGTGATAACTACGCTATTTATTACGTTTTTGCGATAACGCAACAGTCGCTATCTAAAACCTTTTGCAGGATACAACACTGAGTTAGAGAATTAAAAATGTGTTGCGCTTCTTCTGGTAATAATAAATCAACTTCTCAAAAGTGCCAAGGATAGAGCATATTTTATTTTTTAAGCTTAAATTCGATCCCTAGCTTCCAAAGCTATCAATTGGTTAAAGGCCCACTAACAATTGTTCCTTGGATCATTATCATTTCGAGAAATGTATGGTATACTTTTTTAGAGGACCTTCTTCTTTCCACTGTTTAGATTTCTTTTCTTTTTCTTTGGGTAAATCATATCAATTGCAAAATAAAAGGATTAAAATAAATGTCATATATATACCTTTTTTAAAATCTAAAGGTCAATTTTTGGGTTATTTATAAATCATATTTTCAGGTACTAGTCTTTTTTTTTTTTTGCAAAGCATATATTTTTTTTTGCAATTTCAAAATTTTGTGGGTTTTTGGATTGGCAAAAATGTGGATTGCAATTATAAACACATGTAGTCATAATCCAATATAAATGCTGTTTTTAACTATACAAATGCTGGTTATAATTTGACATCCATTCAGAAATTAAATCTTGTCAAAATTTTCAAGTGAGCGTATAAATAGGTCCATAAATGCCAATCGCAAAAGAGATCCATGTCCATAATTCTCCCCTGTGCATTGTGCTTTAATTTAAAGGTACCATACACGAGAAAAATGCAATGGTGGTCCAAAGGAATTGGCCTCATTATCGCTAGAATTTAGAGAAAAAAAATGATTCCAGCTTTCGGATATGGTGCATTTTTCTCTTCCTTTTTCGTATTTTAAATATTATCCTATTTCGCATCAGTGCACGTATGTCAAAATAGTAGGGATGTAAACGGTCAGATATGAATCGGATAGTGACCAAACCGTATCACTATTTGTCATAATTTTTTAAATACGGATATGGTATCAACATTATACTTTAGTTATAAATGTATATTACTCTATATCGGACTTAAAAGAGAATATTCCCGATGTTTACCTTGATCGATAATCACAGCTTAATTTCTGTATTCAATAAAGAACCGATTATTCTTAATAAAAATCAAGAATGAACCTGTTTGACATTACAAGTCAACTCTGTTATAAAATTTGTGCAAATAATATTTGGCGTAAAATTTACCCAATAACATATTGTTAGAAACTGGTAAATCTCACCTCATTTAACTTCGATTGAAGAGAAATTAATAATTCGGCAGTCCTATGATTTCTCTAGGACGAGTTCAAATTTTCTAGACTTTGGCACCAGATCTACAATTAGTCAATATACCAGTGATCTAATATAAATAAATAAAAGTAAGTATCTGTAAAGCGCAATTTCTAATGGCAAGTTACTTTCTCTTCTAGGGCTAGGAGCAAATCACCCACCAGTCAACCCTCTCCTTTGAATTCAATCTAGGAGCACATCTCCTCTTAACTGTAAATTGATTCTGTTCAACAAACGAGGCAGATTTTTCAAAACCAAAGTTTTGTAGTGTTTACTTTTGTCCCTCTTAGACACTTCTTAAAACTTCACTGTTTAAATTAAAGTACAAAGTGACACCAATGCAAGAACAACACTGAAATATAGGCTAACTTTTCCCTGTGATTACCTTTTTCATTTCTCTCTAATACCCACAAACACAAAAGCTATCCGGAATTTGAGGCATGCGCCAACACAACTTGATTTAGATCATAGAAAATTATTCCAAGGAAAAGAGGCAATAACTAGATATTGTTTCTAGGCACTTGGTTTGCTTTTGGATACTAGCTCAATCTTTTATTATGCTAAAGTAGTTGTCAGGAATAGTTATTTATACGCAATAGTAAAGGTCAAAGTGGGCTCAAAATGAAGCTTCCTGGTATCTCATTTTTGTTTAGACCCTATATAACGGACTTTATTAGCTCAATGATTGCAGCCTCCAACTTAGGAATTGTTGCTGAGCAAACGAATTTATCAACCCCACCTAACTTATCAAACAATAACAAAATTATTTCTAATTTAATTTTGACAAATTCATTGTCAACTTCTTTTTTCAATATCAAGTGATCCATGTTCTTGTTTATATTTCTATATCATTTTGACCAAACTTACTACAGTGAACTATCATAGCATAGCAATCACTTGCAGGAAAAAGAAAAAAAGAAAAAAAGAAGAAGAACGTTACAGGTATATTAGCTCCACGAACTGTATCATTCAAAAACATAAATAAACCATCAAAATCAATTTATTTCATGCTCTAGCATATTTAGTGAACTTGCAAGAATGTCAAATTTGATTAGGAAAAACAAAACAACAATGTAAAAAACCTGATAAGGGCTTAAAGTCCACATGAGATTTTCAAACTCGTCAAGAATTTAGAAGCGGCTCTAATGCCACTAAGAATTGCACCTTCCACATTTGGGCTTACGCAAAAATCTCCACATATTGCTAACTTTGTATCATTGTCCCAAAGGCATTTTTCCTCAGGGCTAACAGCCAAAGCTGGAAATGCACTTCCCCTGCGAAAACACAAAACAAAAATAAAGAATGAAAAATTACCAAGGCAGGCAGGCAACTCTCGTACTTTGCTTTACGAATGATGTCATTTTATTTTCAAAACAATCAAATTTGCTGAAGTCATGAATAAATAGGCCCAATTTACCTCAAGCCCAAAAAAGGTGACCCAAGTAAGTAACAGGTACAACTATATCTTCAGTTATGCAACCAAGCCTCAAATTAGGAATCTTTGGATACAGATCTCAAGTTTGCAATTGAGATTGAATTTGCTCTAATTCTAAAAACCTCCACTAGACATCTAAAAGGGTCCACAAAATGCAGGACCAAATAATAAAATGCATCTTAGCTTCAACTGCGCAATTAAGCCTTAATTTCAACTTTCCATCAAATAACTCTCCATTTGTATTCACCCTCATTTCATCCAACTAAGCATCAATTTAACCCTAGTTGTAAAATATATTGAAATACTAACCATCTATGAGCCTTCATGAAAAGCGGCTTTGGTATGTTCAACCCTGTGGCTTTAAATTCTTGAAATAGCTCGTCTGCTATTTTTAACAGAACTTCATTTGATGGCTTCTTTAAGCTGCTTTTTTCTATGACAGACATCGCATATTCACTTGTAGAGTGCAATACCCAAGATTGACTAGACAGTAGACACACATTCAGGAGATATTATGAACGATGTGGCAATGATGTATCAAGGTATAGTTCCACTTCTCAGTAAACCCCAAGTTTGCCAATTAAGTGTTGGGAAGTCAAGCCTCAATTCAACCCAACTTGGCATAAATAACTAAATCTCAGGTGCACAACTTCAGTTGTCCTAATTTAATCAAATTTAACCTCAATGCAATGAAACCACAAATAATCCCAAAAAGGAAATTATTTCTAGAATTTTTTTGCCAAACCAGTACAGGACTAAGTGAAATGGTAAATCTTGAAATATGCTTGAGCAACTCTAGTTAAGTTGAAAATAGTATATTTACCCATTTGGAGGTACATGAGCTCGGCTTGGCTTACTACTATCCCAAAATGCATAGCTTAGTATGTCTGAGTTCTGGAAAGAAATCCCTTTCCCTTTCACCTGACAATTGTAAAAGATGATCTTAAACTACTTGAAACAAATGACCATTCGCACTTTTAGCATCAAATGTTTAATCTGAAACAGTAATGCTAAAAAATGTAATGGTAAATACAGCATAAATATCAACCAGCAGGTGTGAACTTGTATGTTCAACCTGATTGAAGGGATCAGATTGCTTGATAATAGTTTATGTCCACAGTATTGACAATATTTTTCAAACGCAGTCAGAAAATTCCAACAGTAAATTATAAGTTTGTAGACTGTTCCTAAGCAAAAAGAGCTTATCTTTCAAATTTCATACAATTTAGTTGTGATCTTTAAAATTGCTCTATGGAGGCCTAGAGGGCATGAGCTTCCAATCTCAATACTTTTTCCCATATGCATTATATATAAATTCTACAAATAACAAACGGAGTTGTTGGGTTTTATATTTAGATTTATTTATGATTATTATCAAGATTGACAGGCTAAATCTGTTGTCAAGTGATCTTACCCTGTCTGAATACTGTTTAGCCATCTCTTCTATTTTTCTCAGATCTGACGGTGCTTAGTCACCCTATTAAGGATGTCCACTCAGCCAATTTGAGTAAGTTTTAGCTTAACTGAGATTTTAATTGCAGAACTGAGGCAATATTGTCTAAATACTGAGGTTTTATATTGAACAAGTAGAAATAAATTAATGCTGAATTGGATACTTTTGCACGATAGAAGAAATATAGGTCGCCAAAGCATTTCTTACCAAAGAAAGAGGTTCTGAAAAAGCTACCATAAGAGCAAAGCATGGTCGAACAGGGAGTCCTTGTGATAAAACCGAGAAACCTCTGTATGGTGATACATCTGACAATACAAAATATATGAATATACTAAATAAATACATTATTCAAGACCTTTCCAATCTATAAAGGAAAAATGTATAGAAGAACCACAAGTTCTCTACCTGCTTGAGTGGACATTTAATCTTGCTTATGGGCATCATTTTATTTAAATTGAGATGTATGAAGTAATTAAGGTTTATTTCTAGGCTTACGTAAGACGTAAATATATAGAAATTACCAACTTACACGCAGTCCCCTATGCCAACCATTACCTTTTTACGGTTGACGCGAAAGTATTTTGAAATAATGAAGGGAATATTAGCAATACTGCTGAAAGAATGATAAAATGAACGGACCAAGAGGAGGCGGTACCCCATGGACTTTGCTAAATCGCGGTGAAACCAAGTTTTTATCTGATGCAACAACACCGTCAAAGTGGCCTAGTTCTTTTCCATCTAACCCAATTAAGGACCATGAGCTCCTGTCATGAATCCAATTCATTTTCCCAACTGTGACCCCAAATTTGGCCTCGACGCCTAAATGGCAAAGAAAAAGAAAAAAAAGATAAGCGCATATTAATTAGATAATCCCCAAAGGTAAACATAATTTTTTTTTTCTTGACACTTGGAAAAATCTCAGTACCGCACTTGGTAACCAAATAGTATGCTAGTCACTCCCATGATTGTAAAAGCAAGCACAACTTAACCAAGCTAAGCCTCAATTATGTGAGTGGTCCTTCATTGACTTTGATTTTTCAACCTGAACTATCCTCTTATTATCAGCAATTTTGCACTTGAGGGCCAAAGAAACAAATCAAAACACAAAATTGCAACACAAAATGGTTTCGTCTGGTATTGCACTTGGTACTGTATCATAATTCTACTGCATGTTTCCCAATTATACAATCTTGAATTTAATCCAATTATGCCTCTTTTGAGACACAGTGACAACTATTCCTAAATTAAGCTTGCGGTTGTACTCAATTTAACAAAACGTATCCTTGACTTACTAACAATGGTGAAATTAAGCACCAAAGAAGAGAAACACAAAAGGAGAACAGACAGAGGTTCAGAAATGGTACAACATATTATTAACCTAAAAAGTATAGTACTAGAATCAAGAGGTTATAATCCCTGCGGCTAACCATCTTCTTGGCAGAGTGCTTTGCAAATTGAATTCATAGCTGGTACACCGACATATTTTGTTGTCTTGTCCTGAGGAAAAAAAAAGTAAATGAAGTTTGCTTATGCACATTTTATAGTTTTAATAAATTGTACTGTATATGATATTTTCAAAATGGCTGAACACTTTATGTGTTATTTGTCGAACTATATCCAACCAAATACAGACTAATGTGGCCCTAACTTTTTCATACCAGACTGATGAAAATGATTCCTATTTTGCCCATACAAAAACTTTACAAATCCACATGCTTTGGTTCTAGCCCAATTTGCACTTACAAAGGGAAAAGAACAGAATTACTAGTTGCAGTTATCAACAAGATTGTCATATATAATAGGATGTACCTTTTAGAAATTAACATCACAATCAGATGCTACTTGTAATTGTCTCAAAAATAGCTGGTGTACTGATACCACATAGTGGGTCATTTTCAAACATATCAAAATGTGTAGGCATTATTTGAAGAAAATCAATTTACTAATAATGAACATTTATTTGAGTCTTTTTCACAGGGACTCCTCAAGAAAGGTTCCAGGAGGCCATTCTCTGCATAGTTTATTTGCCAAGTTACATAATTACATTATATCATCGGAATTTATTTTGTGAAAAATTTCACATAATGATCCACAAAGATGTATTGCATTATATCTAGGTACTAAGACAATTTTGAACCTGTGACTTCCAAATATTATCTTTACCACTAGATCAAAGGCTGGTTATCACTAAGACAATTTCTCAAATTGAATTATAATTTATGATGAAATAAAAAGAACCATTTTATAAGTAGGATAATTCTAGCATACTTCTAACTTCTATGGTAGATCCAATGGATTTTTTCAAAATATTGTTTAAACTTTAAACTAAAAAATTAAAATATTATGTGCATTATTCATTATGGTGGATCCAATTGAGGTTTTAACTTCTTTTTTAATAAAGGATCAATCAAACTCCAAATTAACTCAAATTTGTTACACCATATCTAAATGATGGAGAACATGTCTATAATTTTAAATGAGCAATGTAATTCAAAATATCGAAATATCAAATGGATGTAACATAAAAGTAGGGCATACACTAGAATTATTCTTTTAAAAGAATCTCCATATTGGTTAAATAAATGCTATCAGGACTGGTCTGGCTACCAGTCAATCATTCAGAATATTATTTAAAGAGGAACAGAGAAACTACCTTCTCACCATCAACTAATTTGTTTGTCCTTTTATCAAAAACACCAAATCTCGCATCCCATTCAGCAACTATGCCTCGAGACTCCCATGACCTCACAATTTTCACTACCTCATCGTGGCTAGTTGTGAAATAAGGCACGCCGTGATCAAAACAAAGCTCAGTACCATCTTCCATTCTTTCTCTATGTCAACACAAAATGAAACTGAAAATTTAAAGTTGAAAGGGTTTCCAATGCACTCTTTGCATGAGCATCTACCGATTTGTATAGTTTATCAATAACCTTCTTACTGGCAATGCTGCTAAGTTTATTGACCTTCATGTATAGTGAGAAAAAAATCAATAAATGTTCTCTATATTGCCCAGGCAAGTAAATGGAGATAAAAAGCCTCTTGGACTTCAAAAAAAAAAAATCATAAATTTATTAGGTTTGGTGTTCTTACATAGGCAAATTACATCTTTCCATGTACTGTATGCCTAAAATGTCTTTCCTGAATATTTATATCAACGTACACCCAGAATATGATGATTAAACTGAAAATTAACTTTCTGTATGAGTTCCCAGTGCATGCTCAAATCGTCGTCAGCAACAGTATGCACGCAGAACCATCTTATTTTAGTAATGCGACTAGGGTATTTGTCTAAAATCCTTTTTCCATAGGTACGAAAGCCAATGTAAATAGAAATTATGCTTAGACACGAGGAGGAAGTATAATAAATCAAATCAAATAAATAATAAATAAATAACCTCCTGCTAGACATTCTTCCCCCAGGTCCTCTTCCGGACTCGAAGATTGTTACGGAAATTCCTTTAGAAGCAAGAATCGAAGCGCACACAGCTCCAGAAACTGTAAATTAATTCAAAAGAAGAGAAAAACTGAGATCCGGGAAAGGGAAACACGATGCTATTTTCAGTATCAGAGGAGAAAATAGGAGACAAGCTTACTTCCGCTTCCTATCACTGCAATTTTCGCCATTTGCACGAGAGAAAGATGTGATCACAGGAGAGAAAACTATGGCAGAGTGTCGTGGGAGTAATGGTCGTATCCTGTGGTGAATAAATAGGTGACGTAGCACTTGCCGCTCTATCAAGACACGGTTGCAAATTGCAATCAGTCCGCATCAGAATTCGGACGGATAGGCCCACGCCTGTAAAGGACGGTCACTTTAAGATACGTGTTAGTATGTGATGAACGGATTGGATTTAAACGATTCGTTGATGCAGTTGATATGAATAGTTCGGATGGAATGCTGAGTGCTAACTATCCCTGTCATACTCAATTCAATAATCCTTATCTTTCTGTGGATTCGTAAAACATCTACGAAGAATACTATTTTTATCATATTGTCAAAATTTTTTATGTCATCTACAGTCGGACAATTTCAACTGTGGACCTACTGATATAAAAATAACGAACTTCATAGTTAGTAATATTTCAAATTATACAATTAATTATTAATTATTTGTATTATTTTGAACAACGTTAGATTGATATTTTTTTCACACTATTCGGACTAGCATTTCTTGAATCATTTTTTTTGGACTTGGTTCCGAAATAAAAATATGTATCGTAGAAACAATTAAATATAGTCTTTAAATTGAGACTACGACTTATCAAAATATAATAACAACACTGGAAATGCACATTAAATTAAATTTGACAAGAACCGCATAATATGGTAAATCATTTCATGCATTGCAATTAGATAGACTCGTGAATTGATGAACATGTATTGGGTGAAAATTAACTTATTTTCAGCCTATGCTGTCATTTTTATTAATATCCCTGAAACAATTGAAAATTTTACAAATGACTCTGTCTCTAATTTTTTTTTTAATTATGCCATGACCGCCTGAGCCCAGGGTGGCCCATATACCCTGTGAGGCGCCCCATTAGCACAAGTGAGACGCCTCACATAGTAGCGCTCCATACCCCCCTTTGACCTGCCCCCTATAGTGGCGCCCCACTACCCAGCATTTAACCCCCCCAGTGCCATCTCTCTGTCTCTCCCTTCTGCCTTTCACCCGCCCAGAAACCCCCCCCCCCCCCAAAAAAAAAAAAAACCCTAGCGCCCCCCCTGCCCCCACCCCATCCAAGCCCCACTGGCCACCCTAATCGCCGCCCTAGCTCCGCACCACGCACCTCTACCTCGCACGACATCCGGCCTCGATTCGCTTCTCCCTCGATTGAACAAGTAAGTTTTATTTATTTTTGATTCGATTAGAGTTTAGGTTTTAGATTAAATGTGATTGAATTGTGTAATGTGATTCGGTTTGATTCGATTCGATATTTAGGGTTGAATGTGAGTAATTAGTTGAATTAATTAAATTGGTCGAATTGGTTCGATTGGATGCTTGAATTGTGGCAATGACATGAATTGGTTCGATTGGATGTTCGAATTGGATCGATTGGATGCTTGAATTGGTCAAATTGGTTCGATTGGTCGAATTGGTTCAGTTTGGTTCGGTTTTGTTCGATTGGATGCTTGAATTAGATGGTTGAATTGCTTGATTGCTTGAATTGGATGCTTGAATTGCTTGAATTGGTTCAATTGCTTAAATTTAGGATTATGATTTATGGTAAAATTGCTTGAATGTCATATGGTTTAATTTAGGGTTTATAGTTGTGAATTGTGAATTTTTTTAAAATTTAGGGTTTATAGTTAAATTTAGGGTTTATGTTTATGAATTGTGAATTACTTAAAAATTTAGGATTTACGGTTCAATTTAGGGTTAGAATTTATGGTTCAAATGGTTGAACTGTTTAAGAATTTAGTTGTTGGGTTTATCATTTAAAAATATGCATATTTATTTTTTGAAAATTATTTTTGTGATAGTTCATGAAAAACATGTATATATGAATACAAAAGATTTGAAGTAAAACTAATTATTTTCAAGTATATCAATATTTATTTAAAAATGATATATATATATTTTTATTGTAAGTAAATTGTATGTATATCTCATTTTTTTAATTTTAAAATTTAGGTCTGCAAATATTTTAAAATTAATTTTTTTTTTTGTAAAAGTTCATTTGTTTACAAAAAAAATGCATATACATGCAAAAATAATTTTGTAAACAAATTGCATATACACCTAAAAAATAAATCCAGAATTGTATATGCATTTTTTTTGTAAAGTTTATTTATTTTCAACAAAATTAATTTCTGTAAAAAAAAAAATGCATATGCATGCAATTTACTTACATGCAAAGTGTAAATTAATTGTATATACATGCAAATGCATATGCATGCAACAAAATTAATTGTATATGCATGAACATCATATACATGCAATTATTTTGTGATTATATACATGCAATTCTTATTAAAAAAAATTATATAAATTGTATGTTTTGATTAATATTTTTTTGTAAATGTAGTATGCCTAGAGTTAGACGGTGGGGAGTACGAGCTGAACCTGCAGCGAATGCAGATGCTGTGGATCCGAGTGGAGCGGGCACGTCCTCGGTGGATTCGACTGGAGAGGACCCGTCGTCTCAGGCCGATACGACTGGCAGGGGCTTTGAGGATCCGATTGGAGCGGATCCGTCGTCTCAGGACAATTTTCCAGATGGTGTGCACGATCCTGACACATTTAGTCCTCTCCTATGGACCCATCATGTTAAGCACCGCGTCTCATTGGCATCTCTTGAGGTACGTGATTTTTATACTTAAAAAAATGGCATTCTGTTGAGTTTCTAAAAAAATGGCACGATTTGAGTCTGACAAGTTGATAATAATTACAGGATGATGTCATGCTTATGGTGAGGCACCGCAGGTCTGAGATTCCGTTCGTTCCCCATAAAGAGATGCAACGATACATCTTGAACCTCGGGTTGTATCAGCTTGCCACCATGCCGCAGAGTAAGATCGATGTGTTTCTCATGCATGGTCTAGTGGAGAGATGGCGACCTGAGACTCATACATTTCATCTCCCGGTCGGGGAGATGACAGTCACCCTTGGTGATGTGAGCGCCTTATGGGGTTTACGTATTGATGGCGACCCCATAGATGGCATCTCAGACCATCCAGAGCTGCAGAGGATGATACCGGAGTTGTTAGGGTGTGATCCGAAGACTCTGCAGAAGAAATATAAGAAGAAGAAGGGGGAGGAGGAGGAGTTCCGCTATTCCGGGTACTGTATTTCTCTAAAGGCACTCCGGTCTCACTTCTTCCAGAATCAGATATTTCCTGATACTGATGGCATTGAGGCGGTCAGGAGGTACTATTACACTCTTTAAATTAACTTAGTAGTTCGTCAACAATCTCAATTATTTATATTGCAGGTATACTAGGGCGTATGTGCTGGATTTGTGCGGTGCTGTTATGTTCGAGGATTCCAGCGGTTACGCGGTTCCGATTATGTATCTCTCTCTGCTGAGAGACCTGGAGAGAGAATCAAGATGGAACTGGGGTGGAGCCGTCCTCGCCCACTTATACAGAGGCCTCTGTCATGCTTGTTTGGTAAGTATGTATTAATATACGTTGTTATTGAAGGTTGGATAAGAAGCACCTAGTTTTTATTTTAAGTTAAATTTTCAGGTCAAGAATAAACAGCTTTTTGGACCACTTCTTCTGCTCCAGCACTGGTCGTGGTCACATCTGCCCATAAATCGGCCAGTTATACCATTGCCACATCCCAATTGGGGAGGTCCTGACCCAGATAGATGCCCCGCGTACACCGCTATATGGGGCAGTCATCACGAATATGACGATAAGGGCAGGGGGATTTCTTATGTCCAGGGTCAGCTTCAGATGCTCCGAGATGCGAATATTGATTGGTTTCCGTATCGTCCATGGTATCAGCGTGGATGGCTGAGCTCGCTGACATTAGAGCAGAGGCAGCTATGGTATTATCGGGACCGGTCGTCTGTTTTTGGATTGTTGAGTATCACTACCCCGATCGGGTATCTCGACAGTTTGGCTTGGATATTTTCATCCCAAAAGCACCCGCTGATAGGCAAGGATGCTACCGACAAGTTCCATAAGTAAGTATCATCTACTTAATTTCATTATCACCTTAATATTGCCACTGTTTCTCTCCTTTCTAATTAATTGCACTTGTAGAACGGCGCATACTAAGTCGAAAGTTGACCGGAGCCAGCATTTCATCATGCAGTACAACTGGGCTCGACATCCGCAGCATCACTTATGAAGCCCGCCATCTACAGTCACGTTGGGTGCTGGTCCTGCGGCTCTGAGATATGCCGTATGGTACCAGAGATGGGGCATGACGTCAATCTACCTGACGGGCCATTATGGCGAGATCCTTCGACGTAGACTGATGGATACATCCAAGAATTATATGTCTTGGGGTCCGATCAATGCTCACGCGGTAAGTACAACCGAAACATACTTTAATCAAATTTTAATTACTTACCGTTGGCATAATCATGTTGTGTGCAGCTGTTGGCCGCTACGAGAGGAGTTGGACACAGCTTGATGTGCATGGCGAGGGATGCTTGGCGATATATAGGATGCCAGATGCTCCAGCACAGTGCACCAATCGTGGAGACAGGCGGTTTTGAAGGCCGCCTCGTTGGCATGCTGCGCGATACTGGGGAGAACATCAATTGGCGGGAGATAAAGTCTGCACCGCGAAATTCGAACTACCAACCAGAGGCCATCTACAGTCACGATATGCCGCCACCTCCTGCAGGTATGAACATTTCAAAATTAAAAGTACGACACACACAATATTCTTAGTTTTGTTGAATTGTTCGTTCTAACTCAGTTAACTTGCAATTAAGCAGCTGATGACTCAGGTTGGGCGTTCCACGACTGGATATTGAATACCCAAGGATGGAATGCTTATAAAAATAAATACGGAGTTCCAGTAGAGCTTGGCACGGTCAGTTGCCAACTATACCATTATTTGTTGCAAAGTTCTTTGTATGTAGCAAAACTAACATTATTTTAATATAGGACGGAACACCTCTTTGGAATGCCGAACCCAGATTCAGCATGGATGAGCTGGACCCGGCAGATACAGATGCAGAGGCGTATAGCTTCCACAGACCACGATATGGGGTGGAGATGGAGCATGACTTTAAGGCTGGTGGGAGTTCATCTCAGACTGCAGATGGCTTTGTCTCTGCATTATTTGGCGCACCGCCTCCTTCCACGTATGCTGCAAGCTGGGAGCAAGATCCATGGGAGCTGCGTACACAGCCCGCCAATGCAGAGTCAGCTGCTGGATTTGATCCATGGGCAGCCAGGACAGGTACGCAGCACATGTATACGGGGGACGAGGATGAGGAGGATCTGGGAGAGGATGCGTCACGAGATGTGAGTCCGCAGAGGCGCGTGCAGCCGCACAGGCATGGCAAGGGCATAGCGGCTCCTAGGTTGTCTCTTTCCGGAAGGAGACGGAGATGATGATTGTAGAGTTTTTATTTATTGTGATATATTTCTGACTGTAGTATTTTGACTATGGGACTGCTGTATTACATTGGCGCGCATTATGTTGACATTATGTTTTATTATTTTATGTTCATGTTGGTATTTTTTTATCTTGAAACAGTAATTTTTTTTGGCGACCCACACTCCCAGCTTGTAAGGCTTAGAAATAAGTATAGTTATAAACATAGTTCAACAATACAAAGTTCAACAATACAATCAAAAGCGCAATTAAAGTTCATTACTTAGTTCAAACCAAACAAAAAAGTTCACACAAGCAAAATAGCAAGTTTATTATAACACAGTTTAATAATACAATTAAAGTTCAACAATATAATTAAAAGCGTAACAATATAATTAAAAGCGTAACAATACACTTCAAGTAATTACATTCAAACTAAGAAATTATCTTGAAGTCGTAATTTTTATTTGCGACCCACACTCCCAGCAGACCGCCTGTGACAAGGGCGGTTTGCTAGGGTCCTGACCGCCTGGGCCATGGGCGGTCCACCAGGGATGCCTATTTATTCGTTTTTCCTCTCTCTCTTCTCACTCCAACATCAGTCTACCTCCCACCTCAAAGGCAGAGAGAAGGGAGAAAGAGCTGAAGGCGATTTCAGACGATTTTCTGGGCGACTACAGCTACAAGTAATTTAAAAAAAATTTGTAATTATTTTTTAAATATTTCTTTTAATTATTTTTAAAATATTTTTAAAATATTTCAAACCCTAGTTATAATGGCTCCCAAAGTTGGAAAAAATAGAGAAAGAACTAAAACCGAACGCGAAGCAAAAAGAGCACTTATTAATAATTTTTGAACGGCTGAAGCCTACGCGATGAGGAATGTGGAAAGAATGTTTTCACCCAAAAATAATGAAGAATTTCTTAGCACTCTTGATCCATCAATTAGAAAAATGCTCATGGAAGGCTGGGTGGACAGATCTGCTGAATGACGCCCATCTCACTACGTGGGAGTGTCCTGCATGCGTCCGTCGGGCTGAGGAAAAGAACGGAGCAAGCTCCTCAGCTCGTAAGGCTTAGCCCCCAATTGTATGCTGTTGTAGTATTTTGCTTATGCGAATTGATTTATTTGGTTTGAACTATGTTATGAACTTTAATTGCGTTTTTGATTGTAT
Organism: Carex pumila; assembly: GCA_033356055.1. NCBI lineage: Eukaryota > Viridiplantae > Streptophyta > Magnoliopsida > Poales > Cyperaceae > Carex > Carex pumila. The sequence goes on from JARJHM010000031.1 coordinate 711,106, forward strand.
TGTTGATCTTTTTATTGTTGAACTATGTTGAACTATTTTTAGAACTATATATGTATATGGAGTGTGGCTAATTTGCTACCGGAAGCATTTCGGGCGAGGTGCTTCCGGGGTTATATTTAAGTGTGTGATGATTCAACAACAAATCTAAACCGTTAGATGTTCAATCTATTATAAAATCTGCTTGGAGACCAAATTTTACATTTTTTGGAATTTTTTTACTATTTATTAAGATGGTTTGAAATCGCTGTTTTTTAATGGTGCAGAATTTTAATAAAAATAGCGATTTTCAAACCATCTTAATAAATAGTAAAAAATTCCAAAAAATTTAAAATTTGGTCTCCAAGCAGATTTTATAATAGATTGAACATCTAATGGTTTAGATTTGTTGTTTGATCATCACACATTAAAATATAACCCCGGAAGCACCTCGCCCGAAGTGCTTCCGGTAGCCATACACATAATATTTTTTTTTAACATACACATACACATATACATATACCCTAAACTTTTTTCACAAAATTATTCAAATCAAAATACTAAGATTTCTCTAATAAATAAAAAAATAAAAAATAAAAACACAAACATGAGGCTGATGCACGCAAAAGCGTATGCACAAGGTTTCAGTACAATAAGATGTACCTTTTAAACCTTTAACACGCGTTTGAGTTAAATTGCAAGTGCACAATTCTATCAAAGTAGTATTTGAGGTATCGATCCACAGGGAGAATGTTTAATTACTATGTTTAAACTTTAGTAGTAAATTTCAGAAAATAAAATAAAGTAAAGTGCAATAAAAGTAAATTGGGGGGTTGTTCTAACAATTTCTAAGGTTGGGTTCAATACCCAAAAAAAAGGAGTTTGAAACAATAATTGTAAATAAAAGAAAAAGAGAGGAATTGATTTGTTTTCAAGATTTAGGGATCTAGGGGTCTTTGGTCTACAATCCCTTGCTAACTCTATTTACTCGGTATTTGTTTGAATTCATGTATGATTTGACGAGGTTTCTAACCTAATATGTTATTAAGGGTTACTTTCGTAAATTAATAACGTGCCTAGGTAACTCGAACTTCTCAATGAAGTCCCCCACCCTAGCTACCTAGACCTATAAGCTCTTGTTAGTCTCTCCTCTCCTCAAATATTGGTACTTCACAACTAAGTCCATCATACCAATACCCAATTCATATTGAGATGTCCTAATTAGGGTTTGACTTCACGGTTAGGTTCTTCACCAAGTCCCTAACCTTAATTTCTATAGTTTCGGCTTACATTAAATTAGTTACAATCTTAATCTAAACCTAGGATATTTGCATTCATAATTTGGTACTATCCTATTGATCACAGTCAATTTTGGTTCTTTCGAATCCAAAACGGGATACTACAATTCAAGTACTAATTATGTAATTAACACAAATGATTAAATCACAGAAATTAACATCAAATCCCATACAACAATCATAATAAAAACAAATAACCGAATAAAATAGAATTAAACAAGTTCATGCATTGACCTAAACCCCTAGAGAGAGATCTACTCCCTCATGGAGAGATCCATTACAAAAGTTGGCAAAAGTAAGAAGAAATGAAATAAAGAAATGATTACACCCTTTATTTGATCAAAGCCCTCAATCTTGCCGACTTCTTGCTCATGAAACCCTTCTTCTCCTTCCTTGAAAGCTTTCCTTACTTAAGAATTTATCGCTATGTGTGTAGAGAGAATGAAAGAATGAATGGGAAGAGATAGAGAGATGAGATAGAGAGGGATGTGAAGAGATCATCTGAGATGAGATGAGATCCCCTCTTTTATAGTCAAGGATCATGTCCAATTAAGAGCCTAGGAAGTGGAGTTAGTGGGTGTTATATTTGGATTGTTTTTCAGGATTGTCTTATCCACATGTGGCTGTCAAAACGCGTCCATGATGCACCAAAAATAGAAAAACTGTCAAAAACGTGCAATTTTGGCTTTCTGCGGGTCCAGTGCGGGTTCTCCGGACCGCACTGCGGGTGGGTTGATCCGCATTGAGAACAAATTTAGTTTTTAGTTTCTCATGTTGTAGATCTTCTCGCTAGCTTTCCAAAAAGTGGTCATAAGCCTTAATTGGAGTTACGAGTCAAAAGTTATGACCGTTTTAAGTTCAGACTCTATTTTTGGCTGACTGCTACAGTGCGTCCGCACTGCAATCCGCATTGCTACAGTACCATCCGCACTGCTACAGTATCATCCGCGCTGGGATCCGCACTGCGGATGCATCGAGATCTGCACTAGACTCGGACTTTTCATGTGCGACCAGAGTGCAGCTGCATCGATATCCGTGCATCCGCACGGATTTTGATGTCTAGCTTATTATACCTTTTTAAAATTGGCGCGCGTCCAAAAATCCATCTAAGTACTTATTTTGGCCATATTCCAAACCGTGTGTTCGCAGTGGGCATTTTTCTTCGGTTTTTCTTCATTTTCTGTAAGTTAAAACCAAGCAAACGCAATATCTTGATTCTAGGTGTAATCTATTCACTTTATATTCAAAATACAAGATATTTGATGTTATTTCGTGATAAAAATCAGATCGAATATGTATATAATTTAGGCCTATCAGAGGCGCCTCAACCCCTGACGCCTCACTTGTGCTATGGGCCGCCCCAGATCCAAGTGGTCAGGACAGATTTGATAAAAAGTTGGGGGCAGAGACATTTGTAAAATTTTGATTTGTTTTAGAGATATTAGTAAAAATGCCCGCAGCCTATGATTAAATCTAAATTTAATTCACGATTGATAAAACAATTTAGTATATTTGATGAGTTAGGCGTATCATAAAAGTCTTAAAACTCAATCATTTTTACGAAGTATAATTATTCTCGCTCGTTAACATGAGTAACAGTATTTTTAACAATCCAAACACAGCTAGTTCAACTATGTTTTGGTTTTAACTAAATTTATAGGCTAGTGGGTGGATTTAAAATAAAAAGGTGGATTTCTGAATCCGTGAAATCCTATCCCATATAATTATTTTTAAACGAACAAGCTCTGGGATTATGAAAAAATTTAATACGGGAATATAAATATCAATTTGTTAATTCTCGAAGAGTTTTAACATATGAAAAAAATTAAAATAGAGGAGGGTTCAAATGCACTCAAATTTTTGTGCATCCAAATGCACCCTATTATTTTTCTCCGTTTTCAAAGTCTGAATAGTCAATCCGAACCGTTAGATACAATCTACATATTAAGATGTACTTGGAGACCAAATTTTACATTTTTTAGAATTTTTTTACTATTTATTAAGCCACTTTGAAAATTGCTGATCTAATGGTCCAGAAAAACATAAAATCAGCAATTTTCAGAAGGGCTTAATAAATAATAAAAAAATTCCAAAAAATATAAAATTTGGTCTCCAAGCACATCTTAATATATAGATTGCATCTAACGGATTAACGGTTCGGATTGACTATTCGGATTTTGAAAACGGTGAAAAAGGATTTGAAAAATAGAGTGCATTTGGATGCACAAAAATTTGGATGCATTTGAACCCTCCTCATTAAAATATAGATGTTCGGCAAATACATAGAAAATTTGTTGGGAAGTTGTTTTTTTATAGATGTAATGTTAAATCAAACTATATTGTGTTGATAATAATTATTAATTTAGATTAATATATTTGTACATGTCATTAAGGAACTCAACTCAAAATTAACTTAATCTATCTCATATTAGCTAGCTATGCTTGTTTATCAATTTTTTGTATTATTAGATTAAGTTATATTATGTTAGTTTAATTATTTTTGTTTAATTAATTATGCTTTACTTAATTAAAATTTTGTCCTTGTTTAGTTATGTTTGATGTTACGCGTGTATGTTAACTTTGTTTAATTAAAATTTTGGCATCTTCATTTATTGAGAAAATAAATGGAGGTCTAAGCTAATGGTTTTTTCCCATGAAATAAAATGCAAAAAATAGAAAGAAGACTATATTAATATAGGATTATAAATAGAAATTTACACTTAACCTCCGATTAACCTTCCGAACAGACCTCATGAAAAAATTCCTAAGATTCTAATTTTTCGAAAAATCTCCACAAGTACTTAGTACTAAACATAATAGTTATGCAATTAAGAGCACAACCTATCAATGCAGTACTCGGATTGTTGATCCACACAGAACAAAACTAAAGAGTGAGGTTATAATTAAGTAACATGCGTACAAGCACTACACCAAAAAATAGAGGAGGTTTGGGAATCAAGAATTTGCTTACAATGAACAAGGCTCTAATGGCAAAATTAGTCTGGAACTTCATTCAACCAGAGAGACAGTGGTGGCTGCACTTTCTACCATGCACACACAGGCCATGGGATATGGTGGGGCAAACGACACTTTGGAAATCCATAGGGCAAATAAAGGATTTCTTTGAGGCTTCATTGACATATGTGGTGGGATCAGGGACTAAGACTTTATTTTGGCATGATGCTTGGATGGGAATGCCACTCAAATTCCAATATCCAGATCTATATCTTCAAGCTCAACAGAAGAATATTGCGATCAGTGAAGCAAATAATGATGGAGACTGGGACCTTGATTTGGAGACATACCTCACACAAGATTCAATAGACCAAAGTCAGCAGCTACTGCAACAGCTTCAATATATTGAATTGGATCAAGCAACACAGGATATTGCCCTTTGAAAATGGGAGATGGGGAAATCATTTTCTGTTAAATCCTTTTACAAAGGAATGGAGGAATACCCAGTGGTAAATGACATCCGAGCTAAATCATGGAATATTAAGGCTCCTCCTAGAGTGCAGATTTTCATTTGGCTTATGATGAGAAATAAAATTTTAACGGTGGACAATCTCGTCGGAAGAGGATGGAAAATACCAAATAGATGTATCCTTTGTAAGGCAGCAGCTGAATCGGTGGAGCATCTATACGGTACATGCCGGTACACGTATGGGGTCATGCAGCAATTGATTAGAAGGAACGGGGATGTTGTGCAGATGCCAGTAACTGTGCTGGTACAACTAGTGCAAGGTCACTACATGGACAACATAGTCAACAGTAACAGCAACCAAGTTAGAAGACTACAGGTGGTCGTTTGCTTCGTGTTATGGAGAGAAAGATGCAAACAAATTTTTAGAGAGGAAAGCAAGAATGAGAGTGTGCTGGCAAAGGAGATCTTTGATGAATATATCAGCTGGTTCTTACGGAGCTGAGAGGAGAAGGGTCCAGTGGGAAAAGTCTCACTAACAGCCCACTGGAATTGCTATAACTAGTTTATTTACAACATTTTATTATTCAAATTTTTACTTTTCTAATTTACTGTTTATCAAACTTTTGTAAAAATCAGACATCTCTGGTGTCAATTTAATGAAACTTGAAGGCATGACCTTCACTTTTCTCTCAAAAAAAACATGCATACAAGCACGGAATACACAAAGTCTATTAAAGCAAACAACAAAAAACAAAAAAGAAGTATTTCCAAATTTCATTCAAACTGTGCAATCTAAATACTCTTAACATCTTTTTCGAATAGTATCAGGCTAATGTAATTATTGTTGGAAAAAAATATAAATTGACCAATTAGTTTTAAATCTGAATTTTCATCAATAAAATAAACAACAATTATATTAAAACTACAATTAAGACTACAATTAAAACTTTGTTATATAGAGCTGCAAAATGCAAACTTAAGGTAACTTTCCGTCATAAGCGGAGGAATAATTAGTTAAGCTTATTCCAAGTGACGCCAGTATTCAATTGAATTATGGAGAGGCTGATGTGTAATATGTTTTCTATAAAAAATTTTTTGTTTGTGAATTATGGAGCTAAGAGAAAGAGCAAAAGAGTATGTTAATTATTGAATTGTTATTGGATGTTCAAATATTACATGTTATATGAGGAGAGTTCAAATGCCCCCATTTTTTAAAACTTGAATACTTCAAAATTTAAAACTTAAAAATTAAAATAAAACCATTGGATATGATCTACATCATTTTATCTATGTACATGTAAAAAATCATAACATTTCAATTTTATTTTGATTGTCATCAAGAGCTTGTAAAAAATGCACTAATTTGGATGATTTCTAAACGTTGATTTTTGAATTTATTGGTTCGCATAAAAACAAAATTAAAATGTAATAATTTTTATGAGCACATAGAGAAAATAACATAAATCACATATAATGATTTTATTTTGACTTTTAAGTTTTAAATCTTGAGTTATTAAAGTTTACACATAAAATGAAGGCATTTGAACCCTCCTCATATTATTTATAGACAAATATGTGTATTCATGACATTCAAATTCATATTTATTACACATTTCAGTTTCAAATAATAATGAAACCGAATGAGTCGTATAGCAGCTCAAACGGGTAAATTCAATTGAATGAATTGAATGATTTTGAAGCTGACGCTTCATAAATTATTTACCAATAAATATTGCATTGATCCAACAGCTCATAGCCTCATACCTCATATATTATTATTCGAACTTTTGCGGCGACAAACAATAAACTTATATGTACAAATTGAATCAAGGAAATAAAGTTACAAATAGCTCCAAGATTCATAAAGTTAGAAAAACGTTAATATTAAAATAAGTATTTATTTTCCTAAATTTTGTATTTTCAAATATATTTCTAACTATACCAACATAGTAATTTGTTTTTAATAACAAATTGAAGTTTTTCTGAATCAACGATATTCAAATTATGCAATCAAACAATTGTTGTGCTACTCTTACTCAAAAAATATTACTGTACTATTGTTTTTTTTATATAAAAAGAGAGACTACTTTTTAAAAGAATGTAGGAAAATTTTGATCAGAAACAATCAACGATATGATTTCATTGAAAAAAAAAAAGCCATCCCTTGAACCTGTCGGATTTTCTGTGACAGTAATTCATAAATCTGCATGAAATTAGAAAATATAGAAATCAATTTTGTCGTGTGATCTTCTATACAATATTACAGTCACGTAACCTCGATATAACATCTGAAAAGAATCGAATTAATCTATCTATTTCCTATATTATTTTTAAATAATTTATATAAATAGAAAATTCGGCCTCAGCTGCATACATTGTGTCGGGCTGTCTTTTCAGGTTGGCAAATGGGAAACGGAAATATGTAATTGATTATTGTCTAGAATCTAGATCATACCGCTAAGCGCCACACAAGATCCTACCAAGCTCGACTGGAATCTTTTGGGTGCGTATCCTCTGAGATATCTCAAATTTTGCGTGACTGACGTGTCAAGTTCCTATTCGGGGCTGTGTAGGGGGTCAGTATTGTGTTTGCTTTGAGAATCGTGCAGAACGTATTTAAATGGTTGAGATTTTCCATAAAGTCACGCAAAGTTTGAGATATCTCAGAGGATACGAATTCGAATCTTTTGGCCTTTTTTGATCTTTTAGTGTTGCCGTATGTTATCCAGTACATACAATCGGTCTTTGCACACTTCGCGGAGAAGACTTACACCAAGCAACAAATAATCGAGTGCGTATCCTCTGAGATATCTCAACTTTTGCGTGACCGACCTGTCCGGTGCCTATTCGGGTATGACGTAGGGGTCAGTATTATGGTCCTTTGAGATTCGTGTATAACGTATTTAAACAGTTTGGATTTTCCATAAAGTCACGCAAAGTTTGAGACATCTCAGAGGATACGAATTCCAAATGATCTCACATTAGCGGAAACAGAGTAGGTCCGATGGGCATCGTACCTACTTTGGTTTTAACGGTTCAATCACCGTCAGATGGCTTTAGGATTCGCGCCATAACTTTTGTCTTTGCTTTAATATTCGTGCACACAAATCTTAAAGCATTTTAGACGGTAATCCATCGGAATCAAACTATGTCCGATGGGCATCAGACCTACACCTTTCCCTTAGCACCGAAGGCCGAAAGCCGAAAGGTTCAAAACTCTTGAATAAAAGCCGGCTCACCGTAAACCAACCCCACCCACTCAGTCCGAGTCTCACAAATATCTTCCTTCCCTCAAAAAAAAGCCTTGGAGGAGGGTTTAAGGTCGCCACCATCTGTTTCTCTCCTTCTGTGTGATCCAACCCCAAACCCTAGCCGCTATATCCAGGGTTTAAGCTCAGTTCCTTTTGCATCATAATAGATGAGTATTTTTCTCCGTCGTTGTTCCCTCGGGGCTTCCCGGCGGGTTGTCTCAGCACTTGTATGGTCCGACCCGATCCGAATGGTCTCCCCGTCCACCTCAGAAATTATTCCGCAATCACCGGAGTTAGTAAAAGGTCTATTAGGTTGTGTTCCACGGAGGGAAATTCATTTCTCGCGAGGTCCGTTGAAGTTTAGAGCCACGTTCACTACACATGCCGAGTTTGCTGTTGATGAGCTATACGAGGATGTGAAAAATGGCGCCTCTAAGAAAGGGGATGAGGGTTTGGAAATTTCCAAGCTCGGGATTTCAGATGAGATCGTCTCGCGTCTTGCTAAGAAAGGGATCAATAAGCTCTTCCCTATTCAGGTTATCTTTTTTGCTTTATCAGTGAAATTCTCTATAATTAGGTGTTAGGTGCCATCTATGTTCAAATGATGGCATTTAAAGCTCTTGATATGGTCCGGAGTCCTTTTTTTCTTCATCCGTGGGTTTAACTTGTACGGAGATTATATTTTGAAGTCAGGTCTTCTTCATATCAACTCAAAAGGTCGCAGGGAATTTAAACCCTCACGAAGAAATGTGCTGATTATTACATAGAATTTATGAATGGGTTTGTAGTGATTCCGGTTTGGTTGTAATTGGTTTATTATATTTTTTTTACAGTTCTCTCTACATAAAATATATCTTGATTTCTTTGTGAAATTATTGGTTTAATTTTTTTTCCTATTCTACTATTTTAGAGGGCAGTGCTAGAGCCTGCGATGAAAGGAAGGGACATGATTGGCCGTGCCAAAACAGGAACTGGCAAAACACTTGCTTTTGGCATTCCTATAATTGATAAAATCATTCAGTACAACAAGGCACACGGGTTTGTTTTACTTCTTTGACGAGCTTACTTGATATTTCAGTATTAGTATGAACTGATATCATGCACCAACTATTATTATATTACTAATTGCACCTCCCTTTGGGACACTAAAAGGCTTGGTTGTTGTTGTTGTTGTAATTTCACCTCCCTTAAATCTTCCCTGTCCTGCTTGTTGCTTGAAATCAGGCTTAATTGCATAGCTGAGAGTTTAAGGCTTAACAAAATCTCTGAGGGACTGTTGTAAGATTGGCTTTCTATATGCACTAGCTAAAGTTTTGGTAATTATGTCATTGCCCAAAAAAAACTTTTGGCATAAAAATTAGTAAGCATAACTAGTGTAATGCTAGTCAAATCTGGTCTAGTTGCTATAAACCTTAGATATTTTCAAATATTCGTAAAGGATCGCCACATAATCAATTTAAATCTGACACATTGTCTTCTCTCTTGGCCAGTGTGGGTAGAAACCCTCTTGCTATAGTCCTGGCACCAACCAGAGAACTTGCAAAACAGGTGGAGAAGGAGTTCTCTGAATCATCGCCCCTTGATACAGTATGCGTCTATGGTGGTTCCCCCATCATGCAACAGACAAGGACGCTCAATTACGGTGTTGATGTGGTTGTAGGTATGCACAATGTCAGAATCTTATAAGCTCATATTTATTTCTGCGGTTATTGAGATGGATATTATTTTTTTTGGCTCTCCTTTGTTTATCCTCAAGTGGTAGGTTTTTTTCCTAGAAAGCTGCTTTAGCTGTATATTGATGTTTCATTACAACTGATACTTTTGTTCATATTGGTCTATTTTATTGCAAGGAAACCATATGTTTCAACCTTCTTTTGCAAAAATCCTCTTAATATTCCCATATTTGCAATTAACCCCCCAATAATGACTACATTACTGAATTATTTGCAATTTGTGGACATTTAATTAAAATATGGACCTTTACTGAAATATTTGAGGTTGATGCTATTGGATAGGTCAAAAAGGAATTATTGGTTGTTATCTGCAAATATAGCTAGGTGTTTGTCTTTATGTGCAATAGGAAAAAACCATGAAAGTAGCATACTCAGGTTTGTCAACAAATTTTCTGAACACTTGCAATTACTATGCTAGGTACTCCGGGCCGTGTTATTGACCTCCTGAAAAGAGGGGCGCTTAATCTCTCAGAAATACAGTTCGTCGTGCTAGATGAGGCTGATCAGATGCTTAACGTGGGATTTGCTGAAGATGTGGAGGTAATTATGGAGAGGTTGCCGCAAAAGCGTCAGTTTTTGATGTTCTCTGCCACCATGCCACAATGGATACAGAAGATGACACGCAAATACTTACAAAACCCAGTTGTGGTTGATCTGGTGAGTTGTCTTTTTCTCTCTTCTTTCTTCAATATATAAGCTCTGTACCATTCATAAATCAAGGTCCAATGGAAAAAGAACAGAACTGTCAGAGAGAGAGAGGGAGATAACTAACCATGGTAATTGATGGTTATGAAATCTGAAATTAATCTTGTCTATCAACCTCTGTTCATATTAATCTTTGGTATTAATATTTATTCATCTTCCAGGTTGGTGATTCGGACCAGAAGCTAGCAGAAGGCATCACCCTATATTCAATAGCTGCAGACCGTTATGAGAGAAGTGCTATTCTTGGACCACTGATTGAGGTGAGCTTTTTTGTTTTTGGAGGAAAGAAGGGGGTCTTCATGTGTTTCTTAGGCAATTTCATATTCAATTGTCAGAGTTCAAAATGTACACCGATAGGAAGATCCTATTCTCACGTGCTACATAAGCTAACACAATTTTACTGAGGTGTCAGAGATCTACGCCGAATGTTTTAATATTCAATTAAAATTTCTGGCGTTGTCACGGTGCAAAAAGTGCACCATATTTCGAGATAAGTGAAAAATCTTACAGAAAGACTTGAAATCTACTGCCAGAGCCATGCACAGTTATTTTTCCTGTCAAAATAGATGTTGTGCCAAAAGATGAAATGATAACATAATACTGAAGAAGAAAATGTTGTTATATGAAATGAGTTGAAAGTAGATCATGGAATGTACACTCAGCTAAAAAATGATTTCCAGCTCAGTCTGGCAATGATTTCTGTTGCAGTGAGGATAGGGCCATTAATGAAGGATATTTTTTTTGTTAAACCATATATCCTATATTTCACAACTAACAAGCACACAAATGAACAGGAGCATGCTAAAGGTGGAAAGTGCATAGTGTTCACACAAACGAAACGAGAAGCTGACAAGCTGTCATATGGAATGGAGCGCAGTTTCAAATGCCAGGCTCTGCACGGAGATATTTCACAGAGCCAGCGAGAACGCACCCTCATGGATTTCAGAGAGGGTCGTATCAACATACTCATTGCCACTGATGTGGCAGCCCGTGGTCTTGACATCCCCAATGTCGATCTGGTATGTTTTTTTGTTCATGTTTGGTTTTTGGAGAAGTCAAGAACAGCTGATTCAGATCTTTCATTTCTTGTTCAATGTAATTTATTGTGTTCTTTTTGTTGTCCTGTGGATACTTTTTTGTACCAACTATGATGATGGTTTCAAATTCTCAAAGCTGATTGAAGTGTTAGAGTTCTCATTAAAGTGTAACTTACAAATGTTTTAACAGGGATGTCTTTCTTTTTTTAAATGGATTACTCGGGGTTGGCTTATCAGGATGTTGATTTTAAGGTTTAGGGGTAGTTTTTTAGTGTTATTCTATCTTGTAAACTCAGTTGTGACAATTTGTAATTTTACGGTTCATCTCCAATAAGATAATGAAACAAGATGGCATTTTTGTCACTTCTTTCAGAAAAGAAAAGAGGGCTTACGTCTACCAATGAGGGTGCATGTATTCTGGTTATTTTGTGATCTCAGATCATCATCTCAAATTCTAATGCCGAAGGTTGTAGTTAATTGTAGTTGCAGATAAATGTGCCAACCCTTTCATGAGTTTCTCTAGAGGGGATGTTTGTTATTGTAGGAGGGATTGTTGCATATCTGCGATGCAGGAACAACATTTATATTTTCTTGCAATTAATGATATTTTTAAATCAGGTTATACACTTCGAATTACCAAACACATCAGAGCTATTCGTGCACCGGTCAGGTCGAACAGGTCGTGCTGGGAAGAAGGGGGCTGCCATCCTTATTTACTCTCCTGATCAAACAAGAGCTGTCAGAACGGTTGAAAATGATGTTGGTTGTCGTTTCAAGGAGGTAAATTTGAGTACTGATTCCCTAAAATGCTGTTCATAACATAATCTTTTTCTCGAATTCAGATCCCCTAAAGTAATTCAAATAGTTTGGATTGGGACCGTTTGATCTGCTTTTGAACGAATATTAAAGGGGCGTGCATTCCACCTCGGATTGTCCAGATCTAAACTCAAAATTTGGGTTTCTTGAGGGGATCCGGACCCCTTTTTCTCTACCTATTGGATGTTGCAAATTGCCAGGATCAGTTGGTCTGATTAGGTTGATTTGGTTTGGATTGGAGGCGTTTAGGTTCTTCAAACCATACCTATTGGCATAGAATTAATCTGTATTCATTTCTTAATCAGATCACTTTTTAGTCAGTCTTTAAAATATTTCAGATCAGGTTTTAATTGCATGCAGGTCATTTACTCAGCTCTGTTGCTGGCTTTGACATTTCTAGGTCAAATTGCTAGAAATTAGTAATACTAACCTAAAATTAACAGACAAAATTATTTTATTGTTTCTGCCTTTTAGCTTCCAAAAATGAAAGTTGAACCTGGCGCAAAAGACATGTTCGATGGCTTTGGCGGGGGTCGTCATGACTCGTATGGAGGCAGTCGAATGGGTGGTGGTCGAGGTGGTTTCGGTGGTGGCTCCAGCTTTGGACGCTCACGTGGTGGGTCTGATTGGGGCTCATCTCGTGGTGGTGGTGATCGTGGTGGATCTGATTGGGGCTCATCTCGTGGTGGTGGTGGTGGTGGTCGTGGTGGATCTGGCTTTGGTCGTACGGGCGGATCAGGTGGCTTTGGTGGGTTCAGCGAATCGGGTTTTGGCAACTCGAGCTCAGGCAGCTTTGGTAGGTTTGGGGACTCCAGTTCGAGCAGTTTTGGCAACTCTAGTTCAGGCTCTGGCCGCTCAGGTCAGTTTGGTGGTTCTGGTTCTTTTGGCAGCTTTGGTGGGGGGTCAGGTTCAGGTCGATCAGGAGGCTTTGGTGGCTCTAGGAGTTATTCAGATGGTTTTAGTAATGGCAGTTCTAGGCAATAAATTCCTTAAGGTGAGGTGTCACTTTGTTTTTTTAGCCCTTTTTTATATTAATTTTCTTTTTGTTTGAAAATACTAGTTTTGTACAAATATGACTGCCTTTTGGGTTTGTTTTCTGTTTACTTTGTTTTATCCTGGGAAAAGTCAGATATCAGTGAAAATACATAAATTTTTTTGGTCAAAGTTAGGAAGACTAAATTTTGTATTATATTTTACGGGCCTGATGTCCGCTACAACACTGAACTTTGTGAAATCATCATTTTTTAATATTATGTTATTTTGTATTAGGAGGGTGCGGAATGATTTGTTTTGCGGAAATAGCAAGAAAATAAATCCCAGCATATATAAAAAAGCAGCATGTTAGGTTTTAAGAGAGATGAAGCTTCTTTCTCAAGAAAGACTTGCCAGGTAAGGTTGGGTCAATGGACAAGGTCTCTTAGGGGGGGTTATTATATATGTAATTTAGTCTTCAGGTTCTACAAATTGATAGTGTTAAATTATATTGCTCTCCTACTGCTGTGTTGTATGTCACGGAGGAACCCACTTATTTTATTATTTTGACTCCGCCTCCATCAGGACAGCGTATGTATTATTTTTTTGTTTGATTTAGAATGAAGGGAAAATAGAATGATAACATTTTTCTCACTGCTAATCTAAGCAAAATTGGGTATTTTTGCAAAATGATGCATTTTTACCGTTCATGATCTGATACATGATATAAATATGCTGTGTTATTTGCAAATTGCAAAGAACCTTTTCCTGTACGTGAGTTTTTGTCATTGTAGAAAAACGAAATAGTTTGATAACAATCGTCTAGACTCTGGACAAACGTTGCTTGAAACTAAACAATTCAATTGGGTACATCGCGTATAATGTTCTAAATTTAAATTTATATAGAGTTTATGTGACACCAGAGGTTCGGTGGATGAGTTTGGATTTTGGCAAGTAAAATTTTACAAATGAATTCTAATGCCTCTATTTTGTCTTTTGATATTCCTCTATAAAATTTTAGTAACTTGAAATTTAAAGTCTAAATATTAAACTAAAATGATCTATATTTAGCTATTACGTGCAAAAAATTATTATACTTTTAGTATTAGTTTGATTAACATCAAGTGTTAAATAAATACAAAGCAAATAATTTTTTATTGTTAATTTTTAAAGTTATTGATTTATTTAAAATAAAATTTGCAATATGAGAATTTTGTATGTATATATAGAGAAACTAATGTAGATAAGATATAATTATTTTATTTTGACATATAAATTTTAGAATTTTTGTTTTTAGAGAAAATTAAAATGAGTGTATTTAAGCCCTCCTCACTTTTCAATGTTTGTTGTGTTCTTATAAAGTGTTTAGTTTGTTCAATATTAATTGTAGCTCATAAATTTATGTAATTTTTCCCTATCACTTCCTACAATAGATGATATTTTCCTTAATTAATCTCTGTAAAATTTCTAAATAATTGAAACAGTAAATAGAGAAAAAGAAGTAACAAGCATAAATGATAAAAATTAGATAAAAAATATCTAATAAATTTTTTATTTCATAAAAAGTAAACTTTGTATCTTTAATCTATGGATTGGATCTCATATAATTATTTCACGAGCGTTTAAATTTATATCAATTTTCATTATTTTCTTATGTACATGATATAATATAAATCACATTATGAAACTCGAATTTTAGAAATAAAAATAATCTTTTATTATTATTAAAATAATTAAGTTAATACATTATCAAACAATTACATATTCATCTATAGTTCAATCAAATAAAAAAATAAAATAAAAGGTAATAGCTGGCCCAATAAATCATGGATATTCCCCGACAGACCCAACCCATTTTCTTTCTCCTTTTAATTAACGAGAAGAATTTGACGGCCGACGCTCAAATCTATCTTCTGACCGTCAATCCATCCCATCTACCTTTGCAGCTTTGCCTTCGAAGGATCGAATCGGTAAATATCAAATCTGAAGAATCAGTCAGTCCCAAACAAACTCGAAGGAAGAATCGGCGTTACTCGGACATAAGGTGAGTCTCTTCCGATTCAAACGCGGCCATGATTCTTTCCAAACCATGGTAGCGACGCAACAATGAACTATTGCTTGGGGGGGGGGGGGGGGGGGGGGGGGGTTGGGGGCGAGCGCGGTGGGCATCCCCTCGCTCCTTCTCTGATCATCTGTATTTAGTATGGCCATATCAGATCTGATCTAGATCTCTTTTCATTCTGTCGTTTTGCAGGATCTGTCATATAATTATCAATCAATTTCAGTTTTCTGACTGTGTCGTATTGTTTTTTTGACAATGATTTCCCTTTCTTATATTAGCAGGATCTAATTGTTGGAAAGATATATTACCTTTTGGCTTAAGAGAATTGAACTTGATATCTAACAATGGTAAGGCTTACAAGATCTAATTTCTCTTATGTATTGGGAATTGTCAGTTCTCGTGCTTTCATTGTGTTAATTTCAGTGGTACCAATCTCACTTGAGCCCAGTTAACCCTCTGTTACCTGAATTGAGCCTTGATAACTCCAAACCAGTTGAGCCTCAATACTGACCTTGATCAGCTCTAAGTGCAACAGAAAATCAAGTTAAAATTAAAATTTGAGAGATACTTGTCAAACTAGGTGCATAGTACCTGGCCTATAGGAATCAATACTGTAATCCGGTAAAATGCGTTGATGCATTGCTCCTATTATTTATTTTTGCATTTCGTAGCTAAAAAGATTGGCATCTGTAGATACACTTCGTGCTTCTGATAAGCCGGCAAGGAAAGGTGAGGCTGACAAAATGGTACTCCCCTTATGCCCAGAAGGAAAGATCCAAGGTATATTTTTGAGTTTGTACAAAAGGACTCTAATTAGAATCTTTTTTATCTGGGATTTTCTTGTCACATCTCATCTTTTTAATACTGTGCATCATGCTATCCTGATGCATTTGATAGTAGTCTGGCTACTCTCCTAATATTACGATTTCACCAGAAGTCCTAACTGCCCAAAATCTATCAGATAGGCCTCAAAACTGTTCAAACCGATCTCCTTCATAAGATATTCGTTTACATATAAAATTTTAAAATATTCGAATTCATTTAGTATCAAGTCAAGCAGTAAAAAAATGACGAAAATTAGAAGGTTTTTAGTTTATTTTAATGCATTCATTTTTCAACATTTTTGACCGCTTGACTTGATATCAAATGAATTCCGAATTTATAGATTTTGTACGTAAATGAAGCTTTTGTGAAGGAGATCGGCTTGAACGATTTGGATTCTTTGTTTGATACATTGAAATAAACTGAAAACCTTCTAATTTTCATCATTTTTTGACTGCTTGACTCGATACTAAATGAATTCAAGTATTTAAATTTTTGTATGTAAACGCATTACTCGTGAAGTAGATCGGTTTGAATGGTTTGGATTCTTCTTTCGATGCCTATTATATAGGTTTTGGAGTCCGTTAGGACTTTTGGTGAAATCCTAATATTAGGAGCATAGCTGGACTCTTAATTTTAATTGTATTTGGTCTTTTTTTCATTTTTCTTGTACTGATTATTCTTTTTATTTTTATTTTTTTTGCAATTGGATATTTTCAAAGGTTATAAGGGAGTTGAGCGGGCACATTCTGATAAGAGGCCCAAAGTTGTGTAATTTTGTTGAGTGGAGAGGCTACAAGGTTGTTTACAGAAGGTATAAATGAGCAATATATTAACTACAGCTCTGTTGTTTCGATATCTGATGTTTTTAGACTCTGCATATGAAATCCAAGATTTCACATATTTGGTAGTACACTTGAAAATAATTTTAATTAATGACCATTGGGTGAAGATGGAACTATTCAATTGAATGCTGACTCATTTGCCATTACTGTCAATGAATCATTTTCTTTTTAATGCCCAAATTGATAGAATCAAGTGGGATATTTTTTTAATAATACTGCCTGCATTAATTGGTTTTGAAGTGATTTGGTTGAGGTCAAAATATTAAGTCGAAATTATTTAGTATGGTAAGTATTGAGTATTGGATGTTATTCTCATTTCCGAAAATATGTAGTTTAATGTACAATGAAAAAATTGTTTAATTCCCATCTTATTACAAATTAATGGGATAATTAATTTGAAAGAAAGAGGCAATCAATTACAGGTATGCAAGTCTATATTTCTGCATGTGCATTGACGCCAATGATAATGAGCTGGAAGTACTTGAGATCATTCACCATTTTGTTGAGATACTAGACCGTTATTTTGGCAGCGTAAGCTAGTAAATTTATATTTTTACGTTTACTTTTTCCTGAAATTTAGATTGCTGACCTTACCTTGTTTTGCTCTTTTGTATCTACCTCTTCAGGTGTGTGAGTTGGATTTGATCTTCAATTTTCACAAGGTATCCACTACGTTCATCTCTTTTATTTGTAGGAAGCTTTCATCGTTGATGTTTGATAAATGTTTTTTGTTTAATGAATATACCCAAACTGACTAAACAAAGTGGATAGGAGTGTGCTATAATTCAGATGAACAGTAGGAATACTTTGTTTTTATTTTATTTTTATTTGGGGTAGGGTGTTGAATGTCTCATCTGCATTAACTCAAAATTTGAGTTAATGCAGAATGAATCCAGACTGTCCAATCCGTGTTGGCACGAATATTAATGGGGCCATGTGCATTAACTCTGACCGGACCCTCAGGCAAGATTGGCCCGGACCTGATTGGACGGCCGAGATGCATTAACTCAAATTCTGAGTTAATGCAGAGGATAAGGATTCATGGAGGGTTCGGGGTTATGACTTTCACCGTTTTACATTTAAGGTTGCAAATCTTATAGGGTTTAGATGATGTTTATTGCGTTCCAAGGGTTCATGTGACACTGCCGGATAATATCTACTGAGAAAATTGTCTAACAAATTGTGTAGGCTTACTATATACTGGATGAGATACTGATAGCTGGTGAACTCCAAGAGTCCAGCAAGAAAAATGTTGCACGACTTGTTGCTGCTCAGGTATACTATCTCTAGCTCTCTCTCTATCCTCAAGCAACCAATTCCTTAACAATCATATGTCCAATACTTTGTGAATTAGTTAAATTATGAACCTGGCTTGGTTTGGAAGACTAATTTAGAAAAAAAAAAAAGAGATTTGGCTGTAATTTTTCAAGTCAATGTAATTGACATTGCTTCTATTATACTTCTGCAGGATTCATTGGTGGAAGCTGCTAAAGAAGAGTCGAACTCTATTAGCAACATCATTGCTCAGGCCGCAAAATAATTCAATGCTTCTTTACTTTTCTCCCCTTTTTTTTTTAATCCTTTCCTGTGATTCTTGAATAGCGTGTAATTTGGTTAATATTGTTAAGTGTGGTGCCCTACTTTGTTTTTACTTCGTTGGATACTGAACCGTATGGTCATGCTGGTAAAAAGTTGGAACGGTCTTATTTTTTATGTATTCATCGGTCAGATAAAATTTTCTTTGTTCATAACCAGAATATTGCTCCCCGACATAACAGTAATGTCTGATACTACTGTAGGTCTCTATAATGTATTGGTGTCGCTGTCTGCATGTTGTTCGGATGTCACAAAGTATAAAATATTAGTTGTTTTTTTAAAAAGCACAGTCACTAGTCTAACTATATAATTGTAACTTTGATTGGCTTACTAGTTAAAATTGTTATGTTTTGCCTCTCTATGATAGGGGTGTACCGTAAATATCTGCTCTGTATAATTGTGTGCAGCAGAGAGTAAACTTGGGTGCGTTTGGATGAAGCAAAGAATAGTGCTAACTCGGATTAGCTACTATTTTGAATAACTATTCTATGTTTAGACGTATTTAGGTTAGTAAAAAAGGACTATTCTTTGTTATTTTTTGTGAATTAACATACTATTTTACTAATTTAACTAAAAGTTAAGTTAGCTCACTATCTCAAATATATTTAGATTAGCTCAATATTCTTACTAATCTAAGCTTTCATCCAAACACATCCAAATAATATCTAACCTATAGTTTCTTCTCTAGGCCCAATTAGTTCAAATCTCTTGTCAAAGTTTGTTATATTGTAGAATTTACGTTATATGATATAAAGTATTCAAGTATTTTATAGTTCACATGTTTAATCATGCATCATAACTTTTTGAAGTTTTGGTATGGAAATTATTTAATATGACGAAGGTGAGGCAGAATCAGAATTTTAGTCAGAGGAGGCACAAAATATTAATAAGAGTATAATTTTTGTTCTTAATAAATTAGAGCAGAGTAGTGGATACGTTATGGCACAACATGATTCTGTCATGGCAATGTGCTAGTTACGTGTTATGACTCATGTGTCTTGTGTTAAGACTATTTTTCAAAAATTTGACACGACAAGGCACATCACATAAAATATTTGATCATAGCACGACACTTGGTCACGTATAATTAGGATCATTAGATCTTAATCGAATGGTGAATCATAAATAAACTAATCTAAATTATAAAAAAAATAGTTAAATGTGACCAAACATGATAGGTCACGTTTAGACACGTCACATCACAGTGTGATTAACGTATTCTGACCATTCACGTGCCATGACCATGTTTCCAAATTCGGTCACAGCATAACACGACACGTGATCTAACTCATGGTACATATTTATATACTTAGGGGACGTTTAGATCGTACAAGGATTAGTGCATGAATGACAATTTTTAGATTAATGATTGATAATAGTGCTAACCCGAATGGTTTGAGAATAGCACTAACTTGGGACTATTTGGGTTATTAAAAATGCCGTTTGAATTGTATGTTTGAAATAGCAATGGAGAGAATTAAAAAATAAAATAGTGATTAACCTAATATAATATTTAAACTAATATTATATTACATTTAAGTTGAAATTTTTTAATACTAATCTAACATTTTATTTAATACTAATGTAATATTTTATTTAGTACTAATTTAATCTAATATAATATAATATTTATTTAATACTAATTTAATATTTTATTTAATACAAATTCAATATTTTATTTAATACTAATCTAATATGATATTATATTTAATACTAATTTAATATTGTATTACATTTAACATTTAAACTAATATTATATTACATTAAATTTAAAATTAATATCCTATTTATTTAATACTAATATAATATTTAAATTAGTATTATACTACAATTAATATTTTAACTAATATTTTATTTAATACTAATCTAATTTAATATTATATATAATACGAATCTAATATTTAAACTAATATTATATTACATTTAATATTAAATTAATAGTATATTATATTTAATATAATATTTATTTAATACTAATCTAATATGATATTATATTTATTTGATACTAATCTAATATTTAAACTAATATATATTACATTTAATATTTAATTTAATATCATATTATATTTAACCTAATATTTTATTTTATATTAATCTAATTTGATATTATATTTATTCAATACTAATATATTATTTAAATTTATATTATATTACATTTAATATTTAATCAAATATTTTATTTAATACTAATTTAATATTTAAACTAACTCTAATTGCGATGAATGAAAACTATTTTTTTTTATTAATATCACTAACCCCACTAACTCTATTCTTGCTAACCCACCAAATCTATGGATCAGTAGAATATAGCTATTCTGGAGCTAACCCAATTTTCTAATTTGTATTTGGATCACCCAAGATTAAGAATAGTGGAGCTAACTCAAAATTAGCTCTATTCTTTCCCCATCCAAACACAACCTTAGTAGTTGACCTTTTTTCTTCTTCTAACAAATCAACAATTCTTTTAAGTGTAGTAGCAAATCAGATTGTCTTTTTTGTTCCTTTCTTTCTTTTACGCGAATAAGTCTTGATTAACTTTTTATTTCCGTGCAATTTTCTTCTGCTGGACTGTGAATTAAATTTAGGAGTATGCACAAGTATAAAATATCACTAGGTTTAAAGAAAATTTTGAATCCAGGGATAGGTAAGTGCCTACCCCTAACCCATTTGGGTCCGCCAGTGAATGAAGGGATGCGCCGTAGAGATGCCTCTTTTTGATGAAGAGATGCGTTGAAAAGATGTGTCATTTCCCTGAAAGGATGTGACCTTTAGCAAGAGCTTCTTCATCTTCTATAAATAGGATGACATATTTTTCATTAGTTGTCTTGAATACAAAGAAACACATAACATAAATTTTAATAAAGAGAGAATCCTGAGTACTAGATACTTCGGTTGTGAATCAGTGGGACATGTTCAGTATATCACTGTAGTGTGTCTCCAACTAGCGTTTTCAGAAGATGGTGAACTAGACAAATTATGAAAAAGCTTAGAAGGATTAGACGTGAAAGGAACCTTCATGATCAAGTTGCTTTCCACTGCAGTAATTCTAATATTGAATATTTTAAGTTTCAATTATTTCTAACAATAACTATTTTCATTTGTATGAACTGCATCGTAACAAATTCATTCCTATGAGCTTTTAATATTCTTAAGCAATAAATTTGTTGTTGCTCAAGACCTTTCAAAATTACATTCGTATCCAAGGATGTATATATTCAAACAAGTGCTTGTTTCGATTGTATGTGTACCAATAATTGCATTCTGACATGAAGAATATTCGTAAATTAATGTGATTTGATCAATTATGTAATCAATAGTATCTACTCCATTGTCACCCCCCAATTAAGTTGAACCATTGTCCTGTGTAGGTGTTTGAGGAAGAACACATTTTGGTCAACCGTTCAAGAAATCTACTAGCATTCATTTACCCTAGCCACAACTTATCTGCTAATTAATTTCTTCAAAAATAATAGGCTCGGACATCAACTCTGGTTCATATGTCCATGACTAAACCAATTGTATTGGAATATTATCACTGCATGCAAGTTCCTCGCAATTCAGATTTACAGATATGCACCATATATGTTATGCATAAATTAGGTATTTTTTTCCCTTTTGAACGAAGATACCACGAAACTACAATGGATCTGATAGAAGAATCACATGTTGACCACGTCACGAGCAAACAAGATTTGACTAAGTTAAACTGAAACAAGCAAGATCGATTAGGACTCTTACTATAGTTAATTAGAGTAGTTAGTTTGTCATATGATTGTTAATTATTATTGCAAACCGTAATTATAAATATATAATGTATCTATACTAAAAGATTGAATCAATGAAATATAATTTCATTCTCTCTCTTTTCCAATTCCTTTAGGATCTAATTGAGTCAAAGCTATCATGCTTCATATATAATAAGCCATACACCAGCTTCAATATCCCGTCATAGGCGATCAAAGAGCGGGATATGATGTTTTTACAAAAACCAGTGTTTTTAGAGATAATCTCTCAACAAAACATACCCAAGATGTGCTACACACAGGTAAGCACTTACAGCAAACATGATAGCTAGAAAAAGGTCTAACGTCCACATATACAGATTTAAAAGTAAAACTAATTAAGCCTCCGCATGGCGGGCTAAGGTATATCTGGTTAGTATAAGTGGATGCTTAGCTTTCTTAAGCCATATAGAATGACTCCTTAAAACTTTGGGCAAACTTAAAAATATAGACAGAAAAAAAAGCTCAAGTAATTTTAAACTTTATAAAGAAATAAGTATTTGACAAGCTTAAGACTCCTTAATATCATAAGGAGCTCTAAAGAATCTTAAGGAGGATGTGCCAAACACTACCATTGTGTATAACCATCTTCATGGATCCCTCCCTGCAACTTCCTCTGTGTTAGGTAGATATAGGATGGTGGTGTCTTCAGCAGCCATGTCATCTGACCCCATTGTTTGAAGAGGAATCGCATCAAGATCGTCTGGCATCCACAGTGCTGTAGCGTCCTTCAACTTTTTCTGAGCAGACTCTGGCCAATAAGTCACAAGAGAAATGACAAATAAAATTATACTTCTGCCTGTTTTTTTGAGCATACATCATCTCTATGTTTCCAAACAGTCCAACATAAGACACTATATACTACCAGAAACACCATCTGATCATCAGGGGGTAACTTGAGGGCAAATTGGACAATATATGTACAAGAAGACCATTCTAAAATATAATTTTGACTTCTACCTAACAAAAAAACCAAACTTGTTGGATCAAGGGGCATTTGAGGAATAAATAATTTATAGTTTCTTTTTTAGAACAAAAATGACAGATTGGGTCTCCTTTCCACGCTTTTGTGAGTAATCTAGCTTTGGTCAGTATTTCATTGGCATTGAGGAGCCACATAAATATTTGGATCTTTGGAGGTATTGGAAGCCCCCACCTAAGCATAGGATAAGATGGCACAACACCTGGATGATTGAGTAGTTTGTATAAAGATTTGATTGAATATTTTCCTATATTTTCCCATCTCCAGGCTAGTTTATCATTCAAATGTGTAAACAAAATTTGACTAATGATGTGAAGTATTGTAGCCTATTCCTGTTGCTTGATATCTATTACCACAGTTCTAAATCTAACACATTGGCCTTGAGAGTGTATGGTACGTGTCAGTTAGGAGCGGGATATGATGTGTGGTTTATTTGGTTCCCTTTGATTTCAATACTTAAGAATGATGCTCAGTTTGTTTTCCTTAAAACAAATTAAATTACGATACGAGAAAGAATTCAAATCAACTTCAAAAGAAGAGAGAGAGAGATCTCTGCCAAGGTTTCAAAAAAAAAACAGAGTGTGAGTTGTTGGTGGCCGCTGCCAAGTTTTTCAAAATAGATAGGGAGAGAGAGAGAGTACAAATCATACCCAGGAAACATCTGCCGAGCATTTAAAAAAACAAAAAACAAAAAACAAAAAAGCAAAGAGGGAGTACAATTCAATGTTCATGGGGGTATCAGCTGGCAGATATTTATTTTCTGGTTTTTCCTTTTCTGTTTTTAGTCTAGCGGATGTGATTATGTTTTACTTTAATGGTACTGTGTGTAGAACTGGTAGAAGTAATAGTTTGACAGCCACTGTCAAACCTTTAAAAAAAAACAAAAACAAATCAATGTTCTTGCAAAGGTTCTCAAATACCTCAGAAAGTCGCTAAACAAGAACATCCATCATACAGAACATAAAACTAAAGAACATGGCGATGCATATTACACAGATCATATTTTGATGGTATTGAAATATGAATTACCTTGTAACAAAATAAAAGCCTTTTCGGTTAGCAAGTTATTGAAATCAAGGAGAATATTGCGCCAAATTAGAGAAATTAGAAACCAGTAGTGCATGTTCTTCAGGATCACATATATATAGCCCGTAACATTACTACTAATAATAACCAGATAATTAAATTTACATCCAACTCTCATTTAGATTTAATTTTAATCCAATGTTACAATTTAAGTAGATTCATGCATCCCCTCAAGTCAGGTATAGTACTAGATGGCACAGATGAAAATAATACAAGTTATCAAGTTTTTATTGATTGCAGTAGATGAGTAGATTAGATCAGTGCCTCCCTTAAAAGAAAGGAATGAAATATATACATATATAGTAATAATTTGTGCCATAAACCATCCTATATTATATTTCAAACTATGGTGATCTAGTTCTCCATATAAGTGAAGTGCTTGCTGCCTCGCTGTGTTCAACTCATGGATCATTACATGATACTATGATAATGAAATAATAATGCAAGTATATATAAAATGCATGCTTGCCTTTTCACATCAAATTAACCTGTTTTATTTTTTCCCCCCATTTTATGAAGAAAAAAGAAGACAGCCTCACGTTAGATTTTATATACCAAGAACGTTTTCTTTTTACAAGACTTAATTAATTCGGTTTTGTTATGATTTTATCACCAATCAATTAAAGCAATCACCAGACATGCACCAATTAAGTTCCGGCAAAAACGAAGTTAATTAGACACCTACTTTTGAAACAAAAATCTATAAACACTCCTAAGAGCCTACAGACTACAGTTTGTTAAGATTCAACAATTAATCCCACAGGAATTTAAAATATGCAACTGATCATACATTTAAAGGCCATGACCTAAGGAATAATTCCTTCTTTTTTACTATCCATACAACTGTAGTCTGTAGTTTGCATTACCAAAAAAAAATGTATATATAGTTTGATATTTTGCCCCCTAAGATAACATATAAATACTCAGTATATATACAATAACTTGGACTATATATTTCTCAACTAATCAGTTGCTTTTTCTGCGTGTTTTTTCTTCATCACAGCAATTAATACAAGTACGTAAATATAACTTCTCTCTGATGCGTGCGTGTGCCTGTGCACGTGCGGGTGTGAGTGTGTGTGTGTGTGTGAGAGAGAGAGAGAGAGATAGAGAGAGAGGCATGCTTGGCTCCTCGCACGCCAACCGCAGTAGCCAATCTCAGGGAAAGATTGAGACCTACACGAGTGGCATACAGGGAGCCAGGCACATCCTTTTTTTTTCACCTCTTTTTCATTCATTCATTCATGCATGTTTACAAAATTCATGAATTTCTTCTTCTTCATCATCACCTTTTCTTCTTCTTTCGCTCTCTCTCCATGAGCCCCTTGCATCTCTCTACAGCTAATCCTTTCCATGGGGAAAGACAAGCTAACAGAAAGCTAAATTTAAATCCCTCAAAAGGAATGCATGATATAGCGACTCATACAAGAGCCTTCTTATAAATGAAGTCCAACCCTACAGAAACTATCCTAAGAAGACCAATGGACTATGGTAGTGGTATAAAATATTATTTGTACCAAATTTTCACATATACCCCTCAAGTTGTTGATCACCTTTTTTTTTATTATTACTCAACTTGCAATAAATTTAAATCAGCATCATGCATCTATTATCACATATTATCAAATCTACTATGAAAATATTCTAATTTTTCAAAAAAAAAAAAAAAGAGAGTTGCAAAATAGGTTGGCACAGTTCAGTTGCACGCTAATAATTCAAAATATAGATCTCAATTAACGACAAGCTCTAATATCTAAATGCATACGAAAGATATAAGTTGAGTTTTTTTTTTTTTTTTTTGTATGCGATCATTACTCTAATGTTCTTTTATAATTACTTTTTAATACTGTACTTTTATTCCATTAAAAATTATTTTTCTTAAATTCCAATCTTGTACGTACATTCTTCACAGTTTTAGCAAAATTATGAAAGATGGAATGTAAACAATATTTATATCTTGTACTGATGACACTATACTCTTCTTCGGAAACAGTGTAATTAAAATAGGTTTTAGGTGTTGCGTGAAAGATGGATATATATAAAATAGCACGCTGTATAATCCAAAAGGATAGCCTAGCTAGTGTTTAGCTGGCACAGTGTCAGGTTGGCTTCGGTCGTTTGTGGAGACTAAGTATGTAGAAAAGAGTATCTCTGTCTCTCTCTCTATAACTGGAGAAATAGAGAGAGAAGGAGAGCGAGTTGTCTTTTGGACTGGTTTTTGTTTGCAAGTGCTTGGCCTCGAGTCAGATTCTCTGAGCCAGAGTTGCACCAACTTATAAAGGATGGTACATTGAATGCCATTACATTTCACCTGTATATTTTCGTCTCACGTGACTCTTTACTTTTATTTTCTGAATCTTTTCAGGACGATATTATATGACAAAGTATATTATAATACCAATTTTCAAATTTAATTATTCGTTATTACTAACTTACAGCAATAATTTAATTTCGCTCCAATTTCCAAGGATGGACATGTCGGAATTAATGCGAATACTAATTTTCAAATTGTATATATGATTTAAAGAAAAATTATTTAATGCATGATTTTCTGTAAATATTTGGTTATGCAGATTTTTGTGTCTTGGTATGTACAGATATCATGGGTCAATTGCACATTTTTTTCTCACAAGGTCATTGTATAAAATTATTTTCTAAGGCTTCATGAAGGAATTGTCCGTTCATATATAAATGCAAACTGTGCTTTAACTTTCCCAATAATATTTGTTAATGTACAAAATTGATGCCATGAGTTCCGTAATTGTACATGTCATATGTTGTAGCCAAGCCTTGAAATAGCTCAATAACGGATTTCATACTCTTGATATTAAAAAAACCATAAACAATAAATCTAGCACACATAATAATAAACATTTGCTTTATATGAAGATGTATCTTCAATATTTCTAAAAAAAATATAAAACTGAACGACAATTTTTTTTTATAAAAAAAGTTATAAAATAACATGATTTGTTGGATTTTGAATAATGACTAATTCAACATTGACACGATGGTGAATTAGTACCGAAATTTTTATTAATATCCACAATTAAATAAAAAATAATACAAATGCTCAAGATTTTTCAGGATTTTAAAAAATGTCTAACTCGGTGACTGAATCCACTTTTGGGTCGCTGAGAAACTCGGTTATTTGGGCAGGCGAGCAGCAGTAGGGGTGTAACAGAGCGGATTCGGAGCGGATAATGCTAAAATCATGTATGTATCTTTTTTTTTAGTGAGCGGATACGAATACGGATAGTAAATGGATATCAAAATTTAAAATCATATTTGTTTTAAACGGATACGAATACGGAGCGGTTAATCAACGGATACAGATTTGAATATGGATACAACGAATAATTGTCGGATAATTAAGTTATGCACTTTAAGATACAAAAAAGTGACTTGTTGTTGTTTTGAAACAATGACTAAAATTAATTTAACAGAGACTAAAAACATACTACATTCAAGGATTAAAGCCTTAAATGAAAAAAAATAAAGAATGAAGAAATGGAGGTAAAAAATAAAGAAAATTGCGTTATTGTAGCACCATCAATCAGTCAAAATTAGAAGATTAATAAATTAATTTTAATGCATTCATTTTTTGAACGTGTTTTGACAACTTGACTTTATACTAAATTAATCATATCTTTAAATTTTTCACATATAGATGCATCACTCATAAGGTATGTGGGTTTCCAATAGTTTGGATTCGTCATTTGAAACCAATTTGATTGGTTTTAAACTTGAGTTCTACTCTAGCTTTTCAATGATTTTCAATGGTTTGAATTCGTCATTTGAAACCAAGAGACTTGATGAACTTAAGAACACCCTAGCTCTACTCTTTTTTTTTGTCATATTTTCAAAAAGAATTACTAAAACATACTTGTGTTAAAAAAATTATATAATTATGCTATGTTCTAAAATTTGTAGTATTCTATTCTATTTATGTCTTGATTCCGTCACTACTAGCTAGAAGCCAGCCTGGGTCCCTTGGAGCATATACATAATTACATTTCTATTGCCAGTTAATTTCAGTCGTGGATGTAATAATTAAAATATTTCTGGGACAATTGAAAATTAATTTTTGATCTAATAATAAGTACAATACTTTTTGTGTGAGAAGTTGTAGGTTTGAAATCTGAATAAAAACATCTCTTGTGAATATTAAATAGTCTGATGACTTGACTTCTAATTTTTATTAAAAAAAAATTACGGGACAATTTAATATACAGTTAATGCTAAGGTTAGTAACGTTGTTACATTTATTTAGTCTTGTAATTTGAAGTAATAATTGCGAGATTTATTACAGGATGAAAAACCAAATCCATAAATGAGAGAACATATTAATTAATATATTTAAAGATGGCATAATTTGAAACTGAGATAAAATATTGCAGGAAATTAAATTCAAATTATAACTAAAATTACTGTTGTTGCAGAAGAAACTAATTTTGCAATTGATGGATTAAATATCCATGTCATTTCAGGAAGCATCGTA
Source organism: Carex pumila (assembly GCA_033356055.1). NCBI lineage: Eukaryota > Viridiplantae > Streptophyta > Magnoliopsida > Poales > Cyperaceae > Carex > Carex pumila. Next base: position 739,994 of record JARJHM010000031.1, read on the forward strand.
ACTAAATAATTATTTACCCTTTCATAAAAAATATATTTTAAAGGATGGAGTTTTAACTGATTATGAGTATCACTGTACAACACGGGTGATAGAATACTTTCTGTTGAATCAAAATTAATTTAGTATCTATATATTTGAATTAATTATATAGGAGCAAAATTAAAAAAAAAAGTTTTGAGATCGGAAAAACTAGATAAATAAGTATTATGTATTCATGAGTAGAGAACTAATAATATATATTCTTTTTGTAAAAAATAAAATTTTATGAAGGAATTATAGGGATATTGTTCGTTTCGAGATTCGTGTCAGACTAAAACTGACGACTCATATCTCATTAGATGGTCCGTTTTGATGAATGTCTTGCTAAATGTTTCATTTATTCTTCTCTCCCAAAGCCCCTAGAAAATTTAATATATACCAAAGTTTTTCTTTGGTAACGTACTAATTATTTGAAAATATGCCAAAATTTTTATTTATATCCTCTAAAAAAATATATAAACCAAAACACCTCACATTATGGGGAATTCCATATTTATCCGGACCGCTAATTAAGTTAATCTGCGGCTCATTTATGGAGTGGTGTAGATTGGTTAAGAGGTCCCTCAAAACTTAAATATATTCAATATTACAGTGCATTTTTTGAGATTTTTTTCTGGGACTTCTAAGCTGATCTGCGACCACCCATAAATTGACTGCAGATTGGCTTAGCGGCCCAAGCAAATGTGGAATTCCCCATATTATGGGGTATTTTGATTGATTGTTGATCGGTCATATTTATGTTGCTTCGTTACTCTTTTTTGTTTTATCTTTTAATGTCAGGATCCATTTGAGCTAGAATTGAGGATCATGTCATGGAGAACATAGTAGGTTTGATGGACATTGAATCTACTTTAATTTTGATTTCAATTAACTCTAACACTAACCGATCCGCATCAAGATATGTGCACACAAAAATTAAAACAAATATGTACGGATTTTAAAATAGAGTGTATATTTCTTAATGTTGATCGAACAATGACTGAGCCCATCGAACCAAAGTAGATCCAATAGACATCTGACCTACTTTGAATTCCATACCGTGATCGAGTTGGTCTCATTTATGTAAATTTAGACATAATTTAAATGCATGGTCCAGTATTATAATTAATTTTTACTTATTTTTAAGATCTCAATATTTTGTAATTGTCTGTTTTCTAATATATATATACTTCAATAAAATTCTTTAATATTTGGAATTTGAATCCATTTACTATGGTGAAACTGCAGTATATATATTACTCATTATTTATTTGGAATTTAAATCCGTTTACCATGTGGAATTTAATGCTTCAGTACGTACACCTTGTTCATGCAAGTTTTAGACATATTTCAGATTTAGAGAACCAATTATCAACGATCGTACATTTGTTTCCTCTCTGTCAAGCTTCAGTTGAAACATCAGATCGTAATCATCAAGATCGTCTAATTTTTCAATAAACTGCTCTTTTTAAAATTCTTCATAGAGGGTTTCATGACATGCATGTATGCACACCTCAGCTTATGGAGATTTGTTTTTTCATAGATTATATTACAAAATAATACCTTTGATTTTTGATACATTTATTTGATCTAAATTTTAGACCTGTAAAATTGGTATAGGTCCAAACTCTGTGTTTCAGGATCATGTGAAGCCGTGACAACACCAAAAATAGAGGGTTTAAATTTGTACCAATTTGTAGATCCAAAACTTGAACCAGAATAAATGCTACAGGTTCCCGCCCCCCCCCCCCCACTTTTTTGATAACTTGTCATAACCTCTCTTACCCTTTATTATTATTATGTAATATTTTCTAGGAATTAAAAATTGTCCGGTTTAATTATGCGTGTCATCATTTAAAAAATTGACCAGAGAGAGATATTAACTTGGTGAATGTGATGAAATTTAACTTGAAAGTTGAAACACTGGAGTTTAATTATTATTATTTAAAAAAAAAAAGGCTAATACCCATTTTATGTTACTGAAATATTTAATAACATCTCCATCCAAACCTCATCAGACACTAACAGAACAGTAGCATCCTACTGGAGTTTAATTATGCTACCATACCTAGTTAATTTAAAAATTAACAAGTCAGATACCTATCAGATTAGATCTGAATTATTTTTTTTATAATTCGACTCTTCATTCTATCCTTCACGGTACCAAAAGAGAACACACTACACTCTAGTACCTAGACACACAAGGCATGCATGCATCTTTGAAAGTTCAAACATGTTAATTACCAGACACCAGTACCAGGCATGCATATATCCATGCGAGGTAAATAAATGTGTTGTTAACTCATGATCAGTATTCAGCACACACTCAACACTCCCCCACAAGCGTGCATGCTATGGTATCCAGGCTAGCTAGCATGCATGCATGCATGCATGCATGCCAATTGCCACGACTAAAGTCTATAATATAGTCCAACATGCACGAGCTCCACTCACACGACACGTGGCAGCTTCTTAGTTTCAGTTATGAACTTTCAACTCAGGTTATGCCAAGCGTAGTTCATAGACCATATATATATATATATTTAGGCATGTAGATATCAACACCTAATTTAATTCATGCAGATTTCAACACATTGTATGTTAATTTCACTACGCGTCTTCCTTCTCGTCCCTACATTAATATACAACATATTCTGAATTATTAGGTGAAGCAGTGGGCCCCATGTACATATAATAGGGCAAATATATATAGTTGCATTGATAACGATTAGGTGAACTTTTTGTCACCGCAGAATGTATAAAGTATTAATTGCAGCCTCATATATGTTTCTTTGGTTATTTGCCTCTTTCTTCGTACCATATATATATATATATATATGAGGAGGGATCCGATGACACTTTTTTTTGGTGACATTGAATAACATTGTGTATTTTTAAAGTTTTTAAAGTCCAAACAGTCAATCCAAACTGTTCAACATAATAGATATGTTAAAATATGCTTTCAGGTCAAATTTTATATTTTTTGGAATTGTTTTGCTATTTATTAAGTATTTAATAAAATCGCTATATTCAGACTGTTTAATTTTTGTACTCATCTTAATAAATAGTAAAAAAATTTAGAAAAATGTAAAATTTGATCTGCAAGCACATTTTAACATATCCATCAAGTTGAATGGTTTGGATCGACTGTTTGGACTTTGAAAATACACGGTGTCATCCGATCCCTCCTATATATATATATATATATATATAGAGAGAGAGAGAGAGAGAGAGGCTAATATGCTTTTGGCAGCACTTCGGCCGAAGTGCTGCCACCCCATTTTCGATTTTTCAAAATTCAAACAGTCGATCCGAACCGTTCATCTTGTTCTCCATATTAATATCTGCTTGGTGACCAAATTTTACATTTTTTGGAATTTGTTTGCTATTTATTAAGCCACTTTGAAAATCGCTGATCCAACGGTGGCTTGCCAAACAGTAAAATCAGGGGTTCACCATTGGATCAGCGATTTTAAAAGTGGCTTAATAAATAGCAAAAAAATTCCAAAAAATGTAAAATTTGGTCGCCAAGTAGATATTAATATGGAGAACAAGATGAACGGTTCGGATCGACTGTTTGGATTTTGAAAAATCGAAAATGGGGTGGCAGCACTTCGGCCGAAGTGCTGCCGAAAGCATGTTAGCTTGTCTCATATATATATGAGGGATCCAATTACACCATTTTATGGTGACACATCTTGACATTATATTTTTATAAGTTATTTTTGTGATTTCAAAATCCAAACAGACGATCCAAGCCAAATTTTACATTTTTTGAAAATTTATTACTAATTATTTAGAATTTAAAAAAAAAATTTCAATGGTCCAAAATTGCCCGAAATTTTTTTTTTTGTACACATCTTAATAAATACTAAAAAAAAATGTAAAATTTGGTCTCCAAGCACATTTTAATATGGAGATCATGTTGAACGATTCAGATCGTCTGTTTGGATTTTAAAATCGCAAAAATAACTTATAAAAATATGGTGTCAAGATGTGTCACCATAAAATGGTATAATTGGAACCCTATTCTACACACACACACTAGGGGTGTCAATGATACCCGTTTACCCTACCCGTATCGCATTCGATAAGATAGGTATGGGAGGATTTTTTTTTAGTTAGTTTATTGGGTATGGTAAGGATTTTTTGTCATTAGATAAACGAGTACGGGTAAATGCTATTTCGTACCTGTTGGGTAACGGATAATTATATAAAATAAATTACATCATGAGAAAATGTATGCATGTTATTGTAAGAATAATATTATGCTAAATATTTTTTTTTATTTTAATGTTTTGTTATTTAGTTAACGAATTGAATTTGTTAGAAGAGATTTATGATTTTGATTTGTTTTACTTCATAAAAAAATTATTAGTTAGAATTGATTGTATATTTGTATTTTATTTTTATATATTAGTAATTGTGATTGGTTATGTATGACGTGACAAGTTTCGATAGTTTATTTGTAAAAATAATAAAACTATTATATTTGTATTATTCGCTATACGACCACTACTATTTTATTACCCGCTAATCTTAACAGATATAGATAAGGTAGGATAAAGTAAATTCTTAATTAACGGGTATAGATAGAGTATGAATAAGGTCAATCTTTAGTGGATATGGGTATAAAAATAGTTTCATGATACGCGTATCGTACCCATTGACACCCCTAGTATACTAGTTGTCCAAAAAAAAAAAAAGAAGCAAGCGAGCACCATTTCTTTTACTGCAAATAAAGTTTTGCCTTCTCAACTGCTAGTCAAATAATCGATATCAGTTTGAACACCTGTGATCTATCAGGGATAATATATATTGACTAGCTAGTAGATCTAGCTTCAGAAAAGGGAGGTTTTATAATTTATTAGGTGTAAATTATCAGCTCATGTTTGATTGTGGAGTAAAGTTAATTCAAATTAAATTTCTTATTTCAAACTAAAGTAGATTAAAATAATCATGTTTGATTGAAGGTTGATTGGAGTTTGGTAGAGTAACTCATCATAAGAGAAAATTATAACATTGTATTACTCTAATTGCGGAACTCACAGGTGGAGTAACTTAATCTGAATTAAATCAAATGTTACTCTATATAATTCTTTCAAATTTACTCCTCATTTAACTCCTTAAAATGGAATAAAAGATTTACTCCACCACTTAATTCACAATCAAACATGATCAAAGATTAATTCTACCACCTCTCTGGTATCTAACAATTTTCAACCATTCGTCATTCTGTTAGACATATTATTTTTTTCCTAAATTGAAAACATTGATGTTTCACTTTGAAGGAAGCGCATACTAAGTCTTTGTTTATAGTTTATACTAGAATATTAGTTTCCATGAATATCGTGCTACTTTTTGAATATTTATTTTTTCAAATATTACAAATAAACAATAGAATAAATTTGATATGAAAAATTAGTGACTGAAAATAGAGAAGAAAATAACACTTGTTTCGTTATTTAGGAGAAAATGACTATACCACTCTTTTATTTAAACAATAAATTTCATTTGAGGAAATAACTAATACAGTGAGTCAGTGACCTCTCAAAAAGTGTAACCTACAAAATTATAGTCCCAATAGCTCGTACAAACCTATCAAGAGTAGATATATGGATGAAAACGGTTGACTCCGACTTGACTTAACGGTACAATTTTTGTTGGATTTCTTAAACCTAAACAGCAAACACCAGAAGATCAAAAGGTCGAACAGAAGATTATTATTTTTTGATAATGTCTTAATTGAAAAAAGAATCAGAAAAACATATCTGATAGAGAATGGATGAAAAAAAGTAACTAAAATTGACAAATGTGGCGCAATTGTGAAATTCTCTGCATTTTAATTATTTTCTATATATGTCGTAATCATACTTTACAACTTTAAAAATTTGGAATACATTACAATGAAAGAAAAGTTTTAGATGATGTGTAAAACACTTACTGATAATGCTAATACAGTCCCTATATGGCCATTTTTATTAATACCTTAAAAAAAAATTAAAATTACCCCCTTATTTGGTTTTTTTTTTTTAAAACTGTCCCGATCATTGAGTCCACGGGCAACCCAAAACGCTAAGCAGACCGCCTCCTACAGGGACAGGCCACACCCCTAGCAGACCGCTCGAGTCAGGGGTAGTCCACTAGGGACTGGACCACCCCTAGCAGACCTCTAGTGGACCGCCCCTGACCCGGACGGTCTGGTAAGGATGTGGCCCGCCCCTACAGGGGACAGTCTGGTAGGAATGTGACCCACCCCTGTAGGCCCAGCGGTCGTCGTAGTTTTAAAAAAAAAAACAAATACAGAATAATTTAAAAATTTCCTTATTTTTTAGGTATTAATAAAAATGGCCGGTCCCTATATATATGAGTCTTGAATACCAAAACATTTTTTGAATATTATAACTTGCAGAACCGTACTTTGGTGTCATTAATTTAATTATATAAAAAAATAGTAAATCGCTTAACTTTTCCTAGCAAATTCTTTCACAAATGAAAATCCTAGTGGATGAGAGATGCATTGAACCAATTCACCAATGAAAATTTGGTATGGGAAACCAATGAGAGCATCTAATATTAACTCTGCGTCCCCACCCTCTCTTTCTCTCTCTAGAATTTCATATAATATATTTCTTTTAAACCACCTCCGTGGCCCCTCTATTTTAGGGGAGTTCGGATCTCCTCAAGTAACTCAATTTTTTAGTTTAAATCTGGGCCGTCAGATTTGAATTGGATCGTCTGATTAAAGGTACCCGTTCACTACATTTTGGACCAGATTGGCCCCGATTCGAATCAGACGGTCCATATCTAAACTAAAAAAATGGGTTACTTTAGGGGATCCGGATCCATTTTGGAGTTGAATGGTCACATAGATATTGCATTAAATTTGATGAAACCGTCCAATTCGTATTAAGATTTATTCCCTCTCAACCTCTACTACATCTATAATATGCCTCTTTAATATTTATACAGAGAATTACAAATTCAAAGAAATGTTTTGTTGTAAGTTAAATTAATGAAGATTAAATTACTTAATTCATCTTACTCCGCATATTTTACATCTTGTGTGGTAATTCTATGATTATGACTTAAATTAACTTGACTATGTTGAAAAAATATTAACTAACCAACTAGTTTCAAATGCAAACTTAAAAATATATTAAAAAACATTGTTATCTGGACCTGTAAAATGCAAACTTAAAACAACTTTCCGTCCTAAGCACAAGAATAATCAGTTAAGATTGCTCCAAGTTACATCGGTATACCTCTGTTTGCGAGCACAATCGTAGTAGAGGTTGACGTAATTTCTTCAACAATAGTAACAAAATAATATTTTTATTATAAAGAAAATATTTATTTGTAGAAGAACATAAATTCAATTTTATAAATTATAGAGCTTAGCGAAAGAATAAGAGAATATGTGAATTGTTGGATGAATTATTTGATTGTTTGCTCTCCATAAGTTATGTACTATGTGTGCATTCTTTACATTTAAAAATCATATTCATTCTTTTATCGTTATTATATAAAAGAAATAATGTTGAAATAACAATTAAAGTGAAGGTTCAAAGAAATATCTATTACGTGTCTCAGAGAAATCAAATTAGCATCAACGGACCAAATTATTAATTGCTATATTCATGTCAATTACAAATGACATCTGTGAATCAAAGGAATAAATAGTATTGTTTATTTTATTAATAACAATTAAAAGAATGAATGTTATTTATGGATAGAAATTAATAGCTTTATAGTTCATAAAGTTAAAAAAAAATGTTTGCATAAAAATAGTATTCACTTATATAAATTTTGAGTTTTAATATAAATTTCTAACAGTCTAGTGGAATAAATATTGAAAAAAATGTTGATGATGATGGACTCTATAAGCGGAGTAAATATAAAATAAGTTAATCTATCTGGAAAGATGAAGTAACTTGTACCAGATTAACTAACACCTTACTCCACCTTACTTCTCTTTTACTCGTTTAATGACTTAAAAAGTGTGAGATAAGAATTTTACACCACCTCTTACTACAAAACAAAACATGACCTCTACACGTATCCCTGTCAGATATTGCACCCTACAATATATAAGGAACGGTCTAGATTTAATCTCAACCATACTAAAAGAAATTTAATGCCTATTTTAGATGTAGGAATTTCGCTTTGAGATTCCCTCAGGTTAAATAACAAATTGAATTTAGCCTCAACTAACACGAGGAGATGTGAATTCTCCATCATTATATGAAATCGGATCCAAATCCAAAGTAACTCATTTTTTAGTTTTGAACTTTTGATTCAGATATAGATATTAAAGGGCTGCCTTGCATTCCACCGCAAACTGAATTGACCTTAGTTTCAGATCAAACGGTTCAGATTAAAACTCAAAAATTAAAATACTTTAGGGAATACGGACTCCCATTATATTCTATCTCTAATCTTCTTTACTTTAAGATAGTTTCTTCATTTTTCCTCACAAAAGAGTTGTGCTTTCTCTTATGAGAAAAGGTAACGTCCCCCGACGTTCAGTTCCCGGATAATCCCCGCTTAGTAAATCCTTCCCGTTTTAGCGTCGTTCGGACGCGCTTTCAACCTCCGATAACGGAAGAAGTACAATTTTCGCACGCGGTTTCAACTTCCATAACCGGCAGCGACGCGGTCCCCACTAATTCCGCCGACATTTTCCCTATTTAAGGCATTCCTCTTTTACTGCTTTCCTTTTTTTTGAAAATTGAATTGTTTTTTTAACCTTCCTGATCTGATTTTTCCTTTCCTTTTTTTGTTTCAATCGATTATTTAGTGGCAAAATCGAGGAGCATCAGCATTGACGAACAGCATCGATTTTTTGAGAGCTACATTTTGTTCATTATATACTGGTATTGATGTAATTTTTCAATTTCGTATAATTTTGAAACTTCCTTCCTTTTCTGATCTGATTTTTTTCCTTTTCTTCTTTGTTTCAATCAATTATTGAATCTCAGAAATCGAAGAGTAGCGTTTTATATAGTTCTTTGAATTAAGCGTTGACGAACAGTATTGAAGTTTTGAAAATTACAGGTCATTTTTCTCATTTAATATTGCTTTGTAGATCATTGTTGTTTGCAGGATTCAATTTTTTTGTTAATAGGATTGATTGTTTCCATATGATATGTATTATGTTATGTTTATAGAATTATATATTGTATTTATAGAATTTAACATATGTTCTTGTAGGTTTGTTTGTGATTGTGTAAAGGCAGGTTGATATAATGAATGCTGATCCGAATGAAGGATGTGTGGATGATACAGTTTCCCGATCATCTATTCATGAATGGGATCTGAACAAGGATCCTTCTGAATTTTCTCATGAGAAGCCTATTGAGAAGAGGAATGTTGGTGAAAATCAGAATTGGGCTGAGAATGAGGGAGAACAAGTTGTTAGTGTTGGCCATCAGTTAGAAAGCGAATCTGATCCTGATGAGATCCGATTCATTCCCCCACCTGCAATAGGTGATAAGTTTGACTCTATTGCAGAAGCTTACTTATACTGGCAAATGTATGGGTACCAAACTGGTTTTGGAGTAAACAAGAGAACCTTTCACAAGAATGGTGATATTTTTGTAGATTATAATTTGCATGCAATAAATTCAAGGATGTAAAGGAATGTATTCCTGATACTGCCCCTTTTCCTAAGAGACGGAGACCTTTAGTACATACAAAATGCCTGGTGTATATCAGGATAATGTATTCCACTATTACTGATAGATGGGAAGTGAGTGACATGGAGCTAACTCATAACCATAATCTCAATCCGGAGTCATCTTTCCTTATCCCTTGTTATCAGTTTATTCCAATGAGATATAAGTCAATGATGGAATATAATGCAGACCAAGGAATTTAATTGCATAGGTTTGCAGATTTATATTATGTCAGTTTCAACGTTTATGTTTCAAAACTTTGTAGAACTTTTGTGAATGAATCGAATGTGTTTATCTATATTTTTGTTCTGTATTTTGGATATTGTTATTTTAAATGTTAGTTTGCAGAATTTATATATTCTGTTTATAGAATTATCTTTATATTATTATAGGTTAGCATATCTTCCAGTGTTAGTTTGCAGAATTTATAGTTTATGTTTACAGAATTATCTTTATGTTGTTATAGGTTTATATATCTTTATTGAAATTGTCAGATAGGTTGTTATAGCCCTATTGTAATTACTAATGATTTTTTTGTATGTTATAATGCAGAATATCATGCATACGTATGATCATGAGACTGCTCTGAAAAATATTCCCCAACTTTTCTCCGACCAATTTGAGAAGGTGAGGTGGCTTTTTGTCCCAGTGTGTGCAAAGAACCACTGGGTACTCTTTGCTTATGAATTGAAACGGAAGCAAGTTCTTTACTTCACTTCTGCCGGGGAAACTAATGGAGCATACATCAATTGCGCATGGCAAACAACCATGTGGATTGATTCTTTTGTTGCATGGCGTCTTCGTGAGTGCTTATTATTTAATATTTCTATGCTTCAAAAAGTATTGGATTAATGGACTGTTGTTATTAATGTTTATAGACTTATTAGGGTTTTCAGATTGTATAATATATGTACTATATTTTTTTTGATCTTTTCCAGGTGACCCTTCATGGAAGACACGTCTTTATGACTGTTAGGCATGTCTGAAACAAAACCGTTCTCATGACTGTGCAATATTCATGTTGCGTTACATATACTGCCTTATAACAGATACTCCAATGAATTTTACTCAGGTAAATTTTATTATCTATTTGTATTTGTTTTCTTATTGTAATTTCAATTTCTCAAAACCTATATGTTTTTGCAGGTGGACATAACTGGAGAGAGAGTTGTTCTTGCGATGAGACTTCTGTCTCATTCGCAGAATATATTTCAGAGAATACGTAAATAGAAAAAGGGAGATGTCTGCTGTCAAATTTTGGTGTTTTGTCACAATTCATGGACAAATTTTAGTTGTAGGATTACATAGTTTTGTTTACAGGATTACGTTGTCATAGTTATAGGATTATATCGTTTTGTTTACAGGATTACCTTGTCAGAGAATACGTAAATAGGATTACATAGTTTTGTTTACAGGATTACCTTGTCATAGTTATAGGATTATATCGTTTTGTTTACATGATTACTTTTATATAGTTACAGTATTGGAAACTTGCAGAATAATTTTCAAAGAGTATGCAAGTAGTGATTTGTATGATGTAAAATTGTTGTAATTTTTTTGTTTCTTTCAGTGTTATGTTGTATATGTTTCCAAAAATATTGAAAGAATTTAAATTACTAATAGAATAATTCATATTTGTTTACAGACTTTATTGATAATGTTTATAGAATTTTTACTATTTTACATTATATTGTTTAAGTTATCAACTTTTTTGGAGAAACGTAAATTTAATTTATTTATTTTACTTCAAAAAAAAATATTTTGAAATATGAAATTTTTTATAATTTTATAGGATTATATCGTTTTGTAGGATTACATAGTTTTGTTTACAGGATTATCTTTTCAGAGAATACGTAAATAGGATTACATAGTCTTGTTTACAGGATTACCCTGTGATAATTATAGGATTATATCGTTTTGTTTACAGGATTACTTTTATATAGTTACAGTATTGGGTTACTATTGTGATTATAGTTTGGAAACTTGCAGAATAATTTTCAAAGAGTATGCAAGTAGTGATTTGTATGATGTAAAAATTGTTGTAATTCTTTTGTTTCTTTCAGTGTTATGTTGTATATGTTTCCAAAAATGTTGAAAGAATTTAAATTGCTAGTAGAATAATTCATATTTGTTTACAGACTTTATTGATAATGTTTATAGAATTTTTACTATTTTACATTATATTGTTTAAGTTATCAACTTTTTTGGAGAAACGTAAATTTAATTTAATTTATTTTACTTCAAAAAAAAATTTTGAAATATGAAATTTTTTTTAATTTTTTTTTATAATTTTTTTCTTAATTTTTTAATTCACATAAATTGTTCACTAATATTTACAGAAGTATTTAAAGTAAAAGAAAATTAGAAAATGAATGCAACGTACAAACTGTTAAACGGAAACCTTTTAGAAGGTGTGGACAAAAAATTATAAAATCTGGTCCCGGTTATAACTTCTAGAAGGTGGTTCCCATTATAACTGCTAACTGTACTTTGATTGTACTTTCTTAGTTGACCACGCAGTTTGGACTGATTTCACGCGTTTTGCTTTGGACGCACGCGGTTCCATATGTGCAACATCAATTGCAGTTGTTTACAGAATCATTTGCATAACGTTACCGAATCTGATAGACTTGTTTACAGCATTAGTGTTAAAGGTCCGGAGATTTTTGAGGGACTGAAGTCCGGAGACTATTAGCTGCTTCCTTCTCTTATTCCCCCACCCACCCCGTTCCACCCTCCTCGAGATTCTTTGGTCCCATCTATCTAACTCCCTCTTACGGTCTTATTCGAATCCGAATCTCCCAAGTACCTTAGTTTACTCAAGCAAATTGAAACGGACAACCCAAATTAACTCAAAACAGTGTCAATTTGGAGATAGCGCGGGGACAATATTATTTGTGCTTTGAGATTTGTGCCAAGTTAAAATTAAGAATGATCCTGGACCGTCCGTTTTCAATTTGCTTGAGTCAGGTATCTGGGAGTGATCCGAATTCGTCTTACAACCCCCCCCCCCCCCCCCCCCCCCCCCCCCCCTAAACCCTAAACCTCATTTCTGAGTTGTGTAAACCCAACTTTCAACTCTAATTATAATAAGTGATTATGTATCATATTTGTACTGACAAATCTTGAGAAGAACAAAAACAAACAGACCCTTCAACATTTTTCAGTTAGAGGCGGATTTGCATTGATGGTATATATGGAGGTTAATTGACTCTTATTTTTTATTTTTTTATTTATATAATTTAGAGTAAAATATTATGATACAGCAAAATTAATTTTCATTCTTCGAAGACAAATTTTATATAGTTAATTCTCATATGTGTTTGACCAAATAGTTCGAAAATATGGTTCCGCCCCTGCTTCTAGTAATGTATTATGTGGTATAAGAATTTCAAAATATTTGGCATCAGCTTTCCTCCATGTACATTTGTTTTTAGAAAATCTATTTTGAAAAAAAAGTATTCTAATTTATGTAATTGCTTAAAAATTAGTTTATTTAATACAATTAAGTTTGAAATTTAACTCAGAACATGACAAACAAATAACGAGACAGAGGAAAGACAACTGCTATTTCTTGTCTTGTCTATTTTTCCAACAAGTTAAAAATAAAGTTCTAACAAAGAATGTTACTTGTTTATGCATTTCTAGATAGAGTCCGTTCCCCATTGTATGTGTTTACCTATAACTGAATGTCAGTGTGTTTTTAATTTGCTAGTCAATTCTTTTAGAGTTTTAATGTCATATTTAACTTTATTAAATAATAATAATCGTCATCCACCGCACTAGATAAAAAATAAAAGAGACAAATAGACAAGCTCCTTTTAGCATAATGTGGTATGTACTCGTTCACTTTGACAACTTCAATAATTTTTTTTTTTTGTAATTATGGTAAATTCATGCGTGCTTTGCTACTCTACTTTCATAAATATATGAGGGCATATGCTTATAAGTTATTTTTGCGTTTTGAACGTTTAAATAGTCGATCTGAACCGTTAGATGTGATCTCTAGGCCAAATTTTATATTTTTCTAAATTTGTTTACTATATATTAAGCCACTTTGAAAATTGTTGATTCAACGGTGGCTTCTGATTTTACTGTTTTGTTAAGCCACCGTTGGATCAGTAATTTTCAAAATAAATTAATAAATAGTAAAAAAATTCAAAAAAATATAAAATTTGGTCTCCAAGCACATTCCAATATAAAGATAACATCTAACAGATTTACTTGTTGGATTTTAAAAATAAAAAAATAACTTATAAGCATATATTCTCATATGCTTATGAAAGTAAAGTAGCCAATTTCAAATTCATGTTATAAAAAAATACCTTTTTTAACTCTCAAATTTGATCAAGCAGAGAGGTCATTGTTGGGTACGAGGTTGGGGATGTGAACGGGATTTCCTTGTCAGAGGGGCTTGTTTATTTAATCAGGAAAGTGGATTTGTGATTTGTCTGGTTTCTGTCGCCGTTTGTGGATGTTTTCTTTCGGAGCTCCGGTTTGCGTTCGTGCGAATATACGCGGACTTTGGCGCAGTATACCTTTTGCTTGTCTTGTAACCGATGCACATACCCCCATGAGACTTGACGCTTGACAATACACTTCTTAGACTTTCCCCTTTGCTTTAGCCTCTCTGTCATCATTGGAACCTTGATTTTCTTTGGAACACAACGCTATGGTTCCTCATATGGCTATCACAATTTTGTTTTTGCCCTTGCAAAATCTCAACCTGGGTAGCAGACCACTCGTCCTATGCTAAAACGAAGAAAAATAACAAATAACCAACCTCATTAAATATGATATTTTCCGCTTATGTGTTTTTTTGGAGGTAAAAAAATAACAAATGAGATTTAATAACTAATCAAATTCAAATTCATTAGTTAATCAAACATTAAATAAAAAAAATCAATGCTCTAATTTAAAATTTTCAATACTCTAATTTTTAATTTAAATTATCTAACTTCTAATTCTAATTACCAATCAAAATTTAAGAAACACATTTTAATTTTAACCTTACATCTATAGATCTTCATAAAACTTCAAAATCTCCAAGCCCAAAGTAATATAACTTTTGGGTTTTGGATCGAGACCGTTCGACTCAAATGCATCGCTTGAGATCGCCTCTAAATTAGAATTTGTTGCTCGAGATATGTACACTCAATTTTGGATACATTATCATGGATTCGAATTGAACGGTTCCAATCTAAAATCTAATTTTTGAGTTTTTTCATTGGATCTGAATCCTCCCACAAACACACACATATTGAACTACTGCTATAATTATATCTCAAATTCTAGTGAATTAACCAAGCTGATGCTCTCAAATTTTGCGTATAAAAAATGCACTCTCCGACTCGCAACACACTGTCTGCAACTTGAGGATATCTTACTGCATGACATTTTTCATTGAGGAGAGAATTCAAATGCATCTAAATGTATTTTATTTTTCAAATTTTTTTTCTTTATTTTTAAAGTCCAAAGAGTCAATCTGAATCGTTAGATGTGATCTACATATTAAGATGTGCTTGGAGATCAAATTTTATATTTTTTAGATTTTTTTTTACTATTTATTAAGTCGCTTTGAAAATCACTGATTTTATATTTTCTGGACCATTGAATTAGTGATTTTCAAAGTGGCTTAATAAATAGTAAAAAAATTTCAAAAAATGTAAAATTTGATCTCCAAGCATGTTTGCATCTAACGGTTCGAATTGACTATTCGGACTTTAAAAATGAAAAAAAAAAATAGAATACATTTGGGTGCATTTGAACCCTCCTCTTTTTCATTATACAAATTTATGTATTAGTTGCGTTGTGGATGGCCGTTAACATGCTGTTGATGTTAAGTGAAAGTTTTGCCTACGGGCTATTTGCCAAAAAAATAAATGTTAAGTGATATTTTGAGTTTATTGTATATGTAGAAATTTTCTCATGTGATGAAGCCTGCTATATTTTAATTAAGTGTAGAAAGCAAAATCCAGTAGTATGAGAAACGTCTCTTGAATTACATAAAATACCAGTGTTGTAAAAAAGAATCAATTAGTTATTGACAATAATTAAATTGTTACAGATTTTCTCAACTAATCAAATAATTTAGGTTTTATTATTTCCGATTAATCACTTGACAATACTCTATCTGTCCGACAAACAGATACCGTTATTATTGTTGGGTTTTGGGATAACCAAAACCTATTTAGGCTTAAGCTCAGGAAAGACCGTAAAACAAAAATTTTACATCTAACTTAAACCAAGAATTAAACGGGGTATGTCATGAAACTTTCTAAAGCGGTCCACCTTTAGTATTCTTTTGACATCAAAATCCAATTTAATCATTTTCCAGATCTACTCCTTAATTGATTTCTAAAACATTAATCTACTTATCAATTAAATATATTAATATAACATTTATACCTCGTTTTCAAATTCCAATTGGAATGCAGCCAAGCGAGAAGAGCGACTCAAGGAATGACTCATCTCGGAGTATCAGATGTCTAATACCTCTATCAATTATCCACTAGGACTAACCAGATAGCGGTTTATTTCTTTCGCCAGAAACACCATAAACCGCGAAATTATGTAAAAACACTATTCATCGAGAAAAGACAAAATAGTATTAGCCACGATCCGCTAGATGTTAATGATTATCACAAGCATATGAGTCATATGCATCGCGTGGTTCAGAAGAACACTATTCACCAATCCCGTGATCTTTAAACAACAACCGTAAACCGAGAAAAAGAGAAAATAGATTACCGAATTGATTCAGTATCAAGTGAATTAGTAACTTTCTCTCTACCCTCACCCCTCTTTATAGGCATTTGACATGATGTGAAATACCCAAAATACCCCTATGTATGGCGGTTTTGGAGAGGAGGTAATCAAATTGGATTTTTGCACTTTGGCCCAAAAATCAATTTAATTCATTTGGGCTTTTCGATTTGAGCTTTTAATTCTAATTAAGGTTTTAATGCTAACGGACTTTCGGCCCATAATTTAAATCCATAACAAACAATTAAAATCCAAATCAAATATATATAATTGTCATGTATAATTATATTTCTTTCGGTTGTTGTTTCCGTAACTTTTGTACAACGTAACTTATACGTTTATGAATTCACCTTTTGTTTTTGCTTTGTCATTTTTACATGATATTTATAATTTAATTATATCACATATAATTAATTATATCCATTTTAATATTAATTATAATTAATTTATAATTAATCAATAAGATTATCTGATTAGCTCCTATACGATGTGACCCAATAGGATCTGTGTTATGTTGGTAAATATAATTAAAATTGTTCTAACTTCTATAATCATAGGAGGCACCTAGCAAAATGCACTATGACTATCCAATTACACAGATGATGATGTATTGTACAATACCATGATCTAGTAAATTATTGTACTCGTGTTAATTTTTTATCTCATAGCTATCAGATCAATTTCAAGGTAGGTGTGTGTCATCCTTGCAAACTTAATCTTTTCTTGATCTTGAACAGAATATCAAACATGATTAATCTTATAATCATATCGCATGTAGATAATCTTACTCTATCAAGGGACCCAGTGATACTATAACTCGTATAGAAATACTAGGGACAATAGCATTTTTGGTAAACCATCACTTCCTCAGCTAAGCTATGTATACCAAAGAGCTACCATTATAACTGCTTTTTACAGACAGCGTTAGATAACAATCACACATACACATATCTTAGTGGGAAAGATGAATACCTCATACTGTAGAACTTAACACTGAATGAAAACATTAATGATACGAACACAATTATATTTAATGTTTAATTCGAGGTTTGTCAAATATCATGTTCCTATAGTATATATCTATGTGATTAAAATGACACTCTTGTTAGTGGTCTGTAAAACTTGACTATCTTTTAATCCACATACTAACCTTGTAGCGGTAAATTAGTGTTCCTACTAATTACCTTGATTAGAGACTTTTAAGAATATATATCATCTATATTATGAAGTTTCACAATTTCAGTCATTGAATCGAAATGATTCATAAATGTAATAATACTCAAGGCAACAAAATGATAGTTCATTAATCACTCAATTCATGAACAAAGCTTTATATGATAAATTATCGTATTACTGACCTCTAGATTATTACAAACTAACAATTATAACATTGAGAATACACACACACACACACAAAAGGTGGAACCCCTCTTGACCGTTCAGACCAAATCAGTCGGTTCAACACAAATTCAGATCCAGCATTAGGGGTTCACAAAAAGCTCATGACTCGAAACTCAGTTCAGAATCAATTCGGATTCAACTCGCTAATAACTCGAGTTGAAACTGACTCGGTTGATTTATGAGTCGAATCCAAGTTACCCACAACTTGGTTCGGAGTCAACTCAGGTTTGACTCACACCAAACCCTAATCCATATATTCCTAATTTTTGCGTCCCAAACCTTATACTTGTTTTCCACAATCTACTGTATTGTCGTTTGAAACTAAAAGAAATCACCGCTTCTCAAGCGATTAAACCTTGTATGTTTGGTAATTTTTAGTTATGTACTATTTTAGCATTTTTCATAATTTTAAATTTTGTATTGGCTATTGTCTCATTATGTACTATCTTTAATTGTGTTATTTTGATAAATCGTGTAATATTTTTTTTGTTAAAATTAAATTAGATTGTCTTACTACATTATGAGTCACGAGTCGACTCGTCTCAACTCGAGTTGCTCATGAGTTGATTCTAAATTAGAATTTCTGACTTGGAACTGAATTAGCAATTCAAACTCAACTTAGCTCATGAGTTCATTAACTGAATCTAAATTATCCTCAACTCGGATTCAACTCAGATCATGAGCCTATCCAACGTAGTACCGGACCATGTAGAATGAGATCTGAATCTTCTGGGTCCCCTTGAAGTAATAGTTCCGTGCAATCGTTCAATCTGCTCTGGCACAAATAATAGTTCCGTGCATTCCAACTCGAATCCAACTCAGTTGGTTCGAGTTGGAATTTTCAAAATTCCTACACCTAGGATTTTGGCGTTCGAAGAGAATAGCAACGAATCTTGATTCAGGATTTTAACAACTCTAATATAAACTCAAATTTTGGATTTATTTGGAATGGAAGAAATACGACTTTCAAATTATAAAGATAAAACATGAATAAAAATCAATCATATAAAATTTTCATATTATGAATAGAGATAAGTTTACACTCTATATTATATAAAAAATAATATATAAGTACGATTCCTTTTTTAAATAAATAGATTAATCCCTGTTCTTTGTAGATGGCTCTGCCATTGCTTTAGGATATCCAAACCCGAATTTTGGCTGGACTACAGAAATTCTTCGCGGTCCAGTACTGAGGATACTCGTACAACACATTCTAACCTTATAATAGCATTATGGCAACAGCTAAACAACCTTGTGATTGAATCCAAACACTCTATAACACATTTCCTTCGATAAATCACTAACGTGAATACTTCCCGGGTATGAAACCGCACGGAAAATTGTAACAGAAAACCCCAGATTCTTATTCATTCTCGGACACAATCAGGGTCTGTTGATAGTTGGGACCATGCTTCGTCAAGGAATGGAACAAAAGAGATAATAAGGACGAGAAATGCACCTAAAAGCTACTGAGAAACAACTTGACATCAGTGTCACTAACATCAGACTACTGAACGATGACTAAAGAGAAACAAACTACAGTCTGAAACCATTCTCCTAAAATAATAAAATAAATAAGAGAAATTAATGAAGTGCCAGGTTGCTTTGTCAAAAGCACTTCTTGTGCACAATTGCAGGTCCTGTTTCGTCATACTCTCCCTTGGTCACATGCTGGTTTTGTGGGAAAACGACTTTTGCCAGGATGGCACCTCCCATCCATGCAGAATTCCTTGCTAGGTTTTCTGGCATATATTCTGGTGGCTGATGTAAGAAAAACATGATGCTAAAACATTAGTGGAACTTAATAATTTGTGAGCTCACTTTTCCAAATAATTATTTTCCTATTCTGTTTTTTCAGCTACTGAATTATTGGGTGCTGCAGATGAGTCAAAAAATTAAGAACCAGACAATAAAAAAAAGTTGATGTGGTACAAACCCCACCAAGGCCAGAAACCGAAGTACCATCCAAGCACAATACATTCAGATAACATGTCATGTGCTTGAACTGTTATTGCTATTTGATGTTGATATAACATGCATTTTACCTTAACAAGCGCTGGACGAATTGCAGAAGTGGATAAATTAGCTTCACTCTGGAATCGTCTTTCAAACCCTGGAAAAACAAAAGACAAGAAAAAGGATTGTGAAAGTTGCATATATATCATCCGACATCTCAATGACCAATACAGCTAAACTACAGTCTCAGAGTTGAATTTGCTATTTCCGTGCATATAGTCTTCAATTTGTTTCTGCATACTTGAGTCCTTCAATTGCTTTCCAGTTACTTGAGAATTTCAATTAACCCAACCAAAACCAGCTAATACCATCCCAGTTCTAGGAAAGTAGGGTAAGAAAAGAATAACCAAATACTACTACTAAAGGTAGCAACTAGAATGACTTGAGTAAAAACAATGTACCAATCATGGAAGCGGTACCACCACATAGCATGGTATTTTCTAGAAGCTGCCGATGGTATTCAGAAGCCACATTTGATACACCAGCCACAAGTTGGTCTACAATACCATATTCTTCCAACCCTAAAATGTGTGGTTGAAACAATGCTTCTCCAACAATGTATCTTTCTTTTCCTATTGTAATAACCTGAAATTAAACAGATAATTTCAAGAGAAGAAACAAAAAGACCGATCTCAAATATGTTTATTTAAAGTGAGAAATATAAACTACACCTTAAATAATGTATATAATTTCTTTCAGTGGGTCTAGTGACATTACACCCATCCTCTCTCGTTACCTCACCAAATTATCCAAGTACCCTTCCTCCAAAATGAAGAGCACAGTAGAGGGGTATTTTGGCAGGCACATACTAGTTATGTTCACAATCAGTAGAGGTGGGTATTTCCTTTGTATTGTAGATCATGCATGATATATCTGACATTAAAGCACACCAAGCAACAAAGAAAAATACAGATCTATTCATTTATTAATACCTGACCATCAGGAAGGGTATGTTGCTCAGCTGGGCATGAATTTTTCATTTTCTCAAACTCAAGCTGGTCTGAAGCACATTTTGCATAAAGCTCTTTAATTTTCTCAACATCTGAAATATCAAGCTTTACTGATGGGTTTGATTTTTGCAGCTCTCGAGCCAACAAATTTGTCAGATCCACCCCACCAACTTCAAATCTCTTCGAGGATATGTGGTGCACTGCACCCTCACAAACTGGTGCAACATCTGTTCAACATTCAAACTACATCTTCAAATCACATCAAACTGAAGTATACATAATTCAGGAGCAAAAATAACTTTCCTAGTCGAAGTTTGCATTGGTACTGTATTGGCTTGGGTGGCATGACAGTCATCCCTACTTAAGT
Source organism: Carex pumila (assembly GCA_033356055.1). NCBI lineage: Eukaryota > Viridiplantae > Streptophyta > Magnoliopsida > Poales > Cyperaceae > Carex > Carex pumila. The sequence goes on from JARJHM010000031.1 coordinate 761,191, forward strand.
ATACTGATACCAATTGAGATGATTGTAACCAACAGGTATGCAAAGAGGTAGAAAATCACAGCGAATACGAAGGCAATGTTTGGGTCAAGATAATTGTTTCAAAATAAAAATGAAATAGTATATTGTAATTTCATTGGTAACATACCGATTTTTCCATGTCCAATGTCAATAGTACAGCCGGAGATGCGTCCGACAGCATAGAGAGAAAGCACGGCTTGTTCAGAGGCATAAAATCCCGAGACATTAAATGTCTCAAACATCAGTTGCACCAGTTGTTCCCTCAGATACTGCACATAAAAAAATCTCAGATAAAGGAGGGAGGCTTTCCAACTTCTGCTCATCTAACAGAAATTCCACCTTAATCCAAACTTAAGTCTCATTTAGCTCCATCTTGATCCAGATTTTCCTTGATTAACACTCAATTTGTGCAATGAAGCATCACGATAACCCAATTTCCCAATACAAATAATAACAGAACTCTTGAGAAAGAGAGCTTGACAACCACAGCTTTCATATACTCAACACAAAACTTTGAACTTCACTAGTATGGTATAGATGATGATCAAGAAGAATAATCTGATACTTAGCTTTACAGGAATCATATTGATGCCAACTGATACACTAATGGATGCCACTGTTATAGTCAAACAAGTTCCATCATATGTACCTTTAATAAAACAGTAATTTTGTACCTATCTAAAAAAATAGTAAAAAAATTCCAAAAAATATAAAATTTGTCTCCAAGCACATTCAGATTGATTGTTTGGACTTTGAAAATGAAGATAAAAGGATGTGAGGCACGATAAAGTACGAAAGACATGGGGCATTTTAACCTCCTCTTCAATTCATATTGTACCTTCAACTCTTTAGAATACCCATACTGGTCAATATATCTTGTATATCCTTCGACTGTTTAACTCCTATAATATTTGCCCATCAACTCAATATATCTTGTCTATCCTTCAACTCTTTACATCATTTCATATTTACCCATGAAGTTAAAGTGATATATTAATTCTAGATAATATATCAAATCTGTAGTTTATTGTGGTTTGAAAATGAGAACTTGATCCAGAAGAATCCTGATTTTGGTTGCCAGATTAAAAAGCTTTCGAACAATTACCCCACATGATGACTCTAACAAATAACAAGCTCAGAGAAAAGAAAAGGAAAGGAAAATGGTAAAGCCTCAATTGGTTACTAACAAGACAACTGGCAGTTGAGGTTCACAACCTCATTCAAGAGCACATCATAATGTTGGTCAACTAAGATTACAACAACAATCAAGCCTTTGATCCAAAAAAATTGAGGTAGGCTAGAAATGAAACCCAACTGGAGTCACAAAAACAAGTTGTTGGTCAACTAAGATTAATATCTTTAATTAATTACAATATCTCTATTTTCTGCTTGTATTTTTCTCAATTATTGCATCAACTCCGAATATTCTATTTTTCAGCTACAATTGCTAAGAAATGAGATAGCTCAATTTATGCATTGCAATTTGGATGTGGACTACTATTTCCTTATGAGCTCAGAAGTTCTAGCGTACATCCATCTTTTATGGCAAATCCATTTAATATTTTTGACATTATTGACCAAACCATAAGATTAAAATATTGGACATGTTTGCCATCATTTAAATAGAGTGTGAGTCAAAACAAATTGAGTCATTTCAAATTTTATTGGTCATCCATCAAAGTTCCATTAAATATTTTTTTATTGCACCAATAAATTATACTTTGTTCATAATAAAAATACTTGCAAATGGACAGCTTTCTGTGTAACAATTCCTATTTTATGTCACAGTAAAATTCCTTGTTCCCAACAACCGTAGGCAGGTCAGGTAGTTTTGGGGAATTCTAATGAAAAGGAATATTTAGCAAGTTATAGGATGAGCATCAATGGTGCATGGTTTCAGCCTTCTTTCAAAATAAATAAGAAGAGCAAATTAAAAAAGGGGAATCTTAGAGTATACTTGTTTTGGTCATTGAAATTTCTACTTTGATCCCCAAAAATTCCAAGTTGTGCCTTTTTTGTTTGGCAGCCACGGGTTGCATTTTCTATTTATTCCAACAGATACAGTATTCCAGTATAATATGAGTAAAGACAACTTAGCCAACACTGACGTGAAATTAATCATTCTTATATTCTGTAAACCTTGACTGGTTAGAAGTCAGGAAAAGTGCCACAGCACTTCAGTATCATCTAGCATTCACCAAATAACTCACTTCACTTGACGCATTAGCTCCCTTTTGTTCATTTTTAGCTAAAATTGATGGAACAATCCATACTGGTACAACCCAGAATGTTAGCAAACCAAAATAACTTGAAATTTAGTGAGTTAAGAAGCATTTGCTACTTTTGAAACTTTGTATAACTTGAAAAGAAATAAGGGGGAGGAAGAGAGAGAGAGAGTTTGAGAATGGGGCAGTAGCACAGTTGGCTAGGAAAAAGTCCTAGGACTGTTGGATACCCAAAGGTCGAGAATTCAAGCCCCTCTCACCACTTCGTAGCCTCTGGAAAGTTTAAAAAAAAAAAACAGAGAGAGAGAGAGGGAAAGAGAGAGTACTTGGCAGCCGCTGCCAAGGTTTTCAAAAAAGAGAGAGAGAGTATGCCTTAGGAGTGAAGAGAGGCTCAGTGAAGAGGATATGGCCTTCATCACCAATCTCCCAGCCAATGTTTGTGTACAAAACATGGTGCAATAAATCCTCCATGGCATCCCAGTCACTGACAAAACCTCTCACCACTGTGTCGATCATCACCTCCTCCACATTTCCTGTACCTTCGCCTTCCGCCGCCTCTCCTTCCTCCAACACCTGTTTCATCTTTGTTGGGATTATCTGTTTCAACACAGCAAATACAAATTACATCTATTCGATAGGAAGTATTTTTATCTGGGGTTTACTGAAACAAGCACACTCTGTATATCTTGTTTCTGGAAAGAGCACCCACAATTTTTAAAATGCAAAAAGAACCCATTGTCTTAATTATGTATCCTTTCAACACAGAGTTTGTTTCTAAAATTTGTAATCTGATAACCTTTCTGACAAAAAGAAAATTTATCTCAAAAGTTGCTTGAAATAATTACTATCTGAAGCCTAGAATTTTAGATGGGTGTGATAAGATTTAAAGAAGCTTGCACCACAGTGCTCCCACTTTAAATCCAAAGCAAGCCCCAAGACACTCAAATTCTGTTAAATTTATCATAACTTGTTGAGAAAACACACAAAATTTCTCCCAAGCAGTACTAAGAAGAAATACTATAACAAACCAAATAAGGAGGCAAAATAAAAAGTAGAAAATGCATGAATCAGAAAAGGGAAGTGAACTTTTCTTGAAAAATCTTAATTTATTCCTTTTGATCAGATCCTAATTGATAAAACTTATTTTGGCATTAATTATGCTTCAGATTAAGCTAAAATTAGTTGCTTTTGTAACAAAAATATATCTGGTCAGAATTCAATTAAATTTGGAATCAATTTTGGCTTTTAAATTAACCCACATGACTGACTCTAGTACACTTGGACTTGACCAATCAACTGTTAAATTGCATCAGAAGTAAATTTGTAGGGCACTGGGAACAATGATAGAGTTTATTTCAGGGGGCTTTTTGATAAATGTTACAACATTTGAGTATTTTCTGTAGATAGTAGACAGAACAAGGGCGTTGATTTTTCTTTGCAAATCCCTTGTGACTGCGATTGGGTTTCATTTCTAGCCTACCCCAATTTGTTTGGGACTGTAAGGTTATTAAAGTTGTTGTTGTTTCTTTGGCAAAGCCCTTGATGAGGTGCTTTCCAGAATTAACTTTAAATTCCCAACTATATGGTAATCTCTGCTTATAATTGATATAATATTCTACTAAACTAAATAACAGACTGAAGACCTAGAAAATATTCTTCCCTTCGCTAAAAATTACACCTAGACCCCAAAATTTACTAAAGAAGTAACATTTTTTTAGCACGGAACCCAAAGAACAGAAGAAAATGCCGAAATTCAAAGACAGAGGTGTCACTAACGCAAGGAGGATCCTGGTCGGGAGAAGCGATTCCAGCTTTAAGTAGCTTCGATCCGTAATCCACCACCACCGCCTCCATTGCCAAAACCCTAGATCGCCCTTAAACTGAAATCAGGAGAGCGAGAAACAAGTTCTTAGTCTGAAAAGGCTAGTAAGTAAAGACTTTGAAATTGAGAAGGGAAAATTTCTCGCGGGAAATTAAACAGAGAGAGAGAGGGTTTTGCACTCACAACTATACTGGCGAAGATGTTATCAGTGCGAGGTTTTCTGATAGAGGGGAAAACAAATCAGGCCTTAACAGGCACTTGAGAATCGCACCCAATAATAGGCCCGTTTCACAAAAGATGATCATGGGCCGTATTTCTTGTTGGGCCGAACCCTGACAGCAATCTTTCATGTTTTCTATTTTTTTCTATGCAAGTAAATGAAGAAAACAATTTAGAAATGCGAGCAACTTTTTACAGAGATTTAGACATTTAAATAGTACGTTGTATAGACTTTTATGGATGCTAACAAATGACAATGATAAAATCCGCATAGTTTTATGGGTGCTAAGTGCTAACAAAGTTATCGTCTTACTACAAAAAAAAATATTCTCAGAACTCCAGTCCATACAAGCTATGTAATTCTCCCTGCTCTAAACCAGAAAGTGTCAATATGTACGAAATTAATTAGTAATTCCTCCAATGGCATTTGCTTTCAAAAACAATGAGAGATGGCATATTTGTATTATATTAATGAACTCAAAAAAACAATCTCTCTTGCTGATGTTTGGTTGTGAAATAAATTTACCCCGGATCAAATTGCTTATTTTAAAATTAAGTTAAGATAGATTGAATTTATTATGTTTGGTTGGAACTTGATAGAGTTGGTTGATGAAAAAAGATGAGATTATAAGATAAATGTTACTCTATTTGCGAGATCTGATCGACAGACAGAGTAAGCTACTCACCTGAAAAGATAGAGTAACTTAATTTGAATTAGCTCAAATGTTACTCCAATTTACTCCTTCAAATTTACTCTTATTTGGTTGCTTGAAGGTGGAGCAAAGAATTTACTCCAGTTACCCCACAATCAACTTGACCCAAGGGAAAAAAATGTATACTATCAAGTATTTGGTCTTCCTTGGTCCCACTCCCAGGTTCCAAGCAAAGAAAAACTAATCATTTGAAACAACAAAACAAACTAAGAAAACAGAAGAATATTTTTACTTGGCAGCGAGATTTATTCAAAAAAGACGATTTTAAGGAAATACCAGACCTGCTTAACTGAAGTTCTATTACAAACTACACTGCCATCTCCTAACACATATCAATTAAGAAAAGACACAAATAAAACAAAAAATCTCATTTGGCATCAGGCGGAGGCCAGTGGTGATCTCTAAAAGCTCTCAAGCACTCTAAAGAAGATTGCATGCTTCCTGACAAGGACTTGTTCAAATTTGCAAATTCAACCCTCTTCGTTGCCTCCATTGCATTCTCACGAAATTTTGCTAGGTGCTGACAAGATTGCTTTCTCAGAGAGTTTATTTGCGGAGAGAGCATATGTATACAGTCCCACATTACTCCATTTACCACAGCTATTGCAAGGACTCTTGCTGATTCCAGGTACTTGTTACTTGCCACAAAAGCTAGAACAAAAATAATAAAGGCATTACAAACAATTATTCCAAATGTCAAATTATCATCTTTCTAAGATCTGCATTGTCCTCTCATGCTACTGTATGACTACCAAACATAACTGCAGGAAACTGTTGACCTAACAATAACCAGATGAGGCTAAATCACTGGGGGTGGTGGGGTTAAATAGTTGAGGCTCCAGTGAATGTTTCTTAACCTTCTGGCAGATTGAATCAGGTTTGAAAGAAAGATCTGATGTATTTCCAATTTCAATATCAACAAAATTTGATTATATGCAATTGTATCAAACCGAATCTGATCAGAGCAAAAGTCTCGGTGGGTTGGGTCAGAATTTCGCTGGCCATTATAATTCAACCCTACTTAAACAAAAGCCAATGCCACCTCTATCAACATTGTACCTATAACATTGTATTGTGCAGTACCAGCAGTCCAATACAATACCACGACTCTATCTTTACTGCAAGTGTACTACACCTTTCATCCCAGTACAAAAAATAATAGTAATAATTTCATCAGTTTCTTTATAAGTTCCTCTAACATATTTTACAGTTGGAAAATTGTATCTTAAAGTCTTGTGCCAAAAACAATACCTAACCTAACTGCATAAGATCTATAGAAACTTACCACTTTGTGAAGCTTTTATGAGACCGTTCTGAGGTAAACCAACACCTATTCCAACGAGAGTGATACCGACACTAAATCCAACACCACAGCCAGCACCGACATAACCAACAACCTCCGGCCCGAACCCGGGGCCCCACCCGACCCCACAACCAACTCCAATTCCCATGCCAAAAAAGGTACCCAAGGTTGGGTGTACTGGATTCCACCTCTGGTACCGTTTGAACAATCCTTTTATGATCATTGTCCCCCTGTTAAGAAAAAACTTGAGTCAATTAACACAGAAAAGCAGCTATTTTAGAAGAAGAAAAAAACCGCAAAATAATGCATGTATGAAACATTAACATTGGCTCTTTTTCAAAGGCAAGTGAAGAATGCACCGTTTTCACCTAAAAGAAAAATTGGGTGTCTAATTAGAGTGAGTGAAAAAAAAATATCACAATCACTATACTTCCACTTAAAACAAACATCAAATTCTTCGCATGAGCTTCTCAACTCTCAATCCAACCAAAAGCAGCAATCAAGCTACCCTCGGTAGGTTAATTGGTGAAGCTCAGATCACATCCTTCACTGCATGTGACTTCTGGAAGAGAAACCGACGGACTATTAAAATCAGATACAGCTCTATCTCTTTCTCTCACTCGAATTGAGCTCAGATCAGCTTACTTCATTTTGGTCAAATTACTAAAATATATTATTTAATTCCTCACCTATAAAAGAATATCACGTCCCAATGACAAAAGATCAATCAAGAAGACTGAAGGTTCCAATCAGCATCAAATTGAGAAATCACAGCTCTTTCTCTATCTGTTGTGTATTTGCTCCGATATACACACAAACCTATCCAAGTCTCGGTTTCTCACTCTCTGATGTGTTCAGCTTTAATCAGAGAAGTAAAATCGTGAAGGGAAATGAAGGAAGAACGAAAGAGGACCGTGAGGAGAGAGGTTTTGGATGAGGAGGTGAAAGTGGACGGACCGAAGGTTTTGTTTGGGTTTGGTTCTTCGACAGGATACTGATTACTGAGGGGGCCGATTGCCATAAATTTAAAATTTTGACATTATTTGTCAACAAATAAATTAATTTAAGGGGTAATTTAGTACTTGAGGAGGCTCAAATACCTCATTGCCTTATGCCTCATTCATACTTTAATATTTTTATTTTTTTCAATTTCAAAATTCAAAAAGATGATCAGAACCGTTTAATATTTTTTGAAAAAAAAATTACTATTTCTTAAAATAGCTACAAAATCACAGTTTTTCAAGAAATTGTGGACCATCTAAAAATAATAATTTTGTACCTATCTTAAAAAATAGAAAAAAATTTCAAAAAACATAAAACTTGGTCCCCAATCATATTTTAACGTGGATATCATATTGAGTAGTTCGGATCGTTTGTTGGAGCTTTGAAATTAAAGATAAAGATGTTGGAGTACGATTGGACTGCATTTAAATTCTCCTCCTAAAGGGTGAGGCTATGATAACATGTATAGTGTAGATTGATTTGTATTGTGTATTAATATTTTTCTTTTAAGAATTTGAATAGTCAATTTGAATAATTCAACAAGATTTTCATATCAAACATATGCTTGTAGATTAAATTTTAGATTTTTTTATATTCATTTTTACTATTTTTAGATAAGTAGAAAAACACTTCTTTTGAATAGTACATAATCTTTAGATCAAGTAATTTTTTACCTATCTAAAAAAAAGTAAAAGTTTCTAATAAATGTAAAATTTGATCTATAAGTACATTTTCGTATGAAAGCGGTTTAGATTGATTTTTAGAACTATAAAAATAAAGATATTGATTCATAGTACATATTAAATATATTTTCATACAAAAATTATGCTAAATAGTTCAGATTAATTTTCTGAACTATGAAAATAAAGATATTAATCCGTAATGTGAAATAAAATGGACTATGTATAGCCTCACTCAACTCTATTTTTTTCATTTATTTTTTAAACGTTGATCCAAATTTCAATAAGATAGCTTAAAAGTTTTTTATGATTTTGTATTTTATTAAATTTTCACACGACATATTTTTTATATTAATTATTCACATTTTTTTTCTTCTTTTTCAAATAATTTCTGCAATTAATTTTATTTTACCTCATAGAGAAGATCATATGCAAGTTAATTTAAACACTATACCCAATTCACTAGTGTTGTATTTTTTATTTGTCAATTTAAAATAATATTGCTCGTAGTAAACACACAAATATTAGATCCGGCTCTGCTGCTCTCTAAATAGGAGAGTAGGACCATGTTATTCAAAATCAGACCGTTAAATTTTTTCATACACGGATCTCAACACAAATGAACAGTTCAATTTAGATTTTAGAATAACAAAATCTTGCTCTCCTAATTGAAGAGCAGCGGAGTTAGTTCTACAAATACTACCGTGCTCCAAAGCTAAGGAGCAAAACAAAATTCACAGAGAAAAATCTAGGTGCATCAACTTATGTCACATGTTAGGATGAAGCTGAATAGTTCAAATAATGCAATTTAATATTCAACGATTCCGTCGACATAGTGATAAGATAAGATATATTTGATGATGCACTGACAATTGTGATACTTGAAATTATGTCGCTCAATCCAAAAATCAATTAGCATGTTATCCAAATCCACAATAAATCATGAAGATAGGTTTGAATTATTCTAAGTAGTTAACATAATCAAAAGTAATCAAGAGCCAATTTAAAACATGGATTTAGAATAGAAATACCTGCTAGAACCAACCATGATCCAAAGGATTTGAATCTAATACAGATATTAATTAACACTATATTTGATGCAATCTCGGTTTTGAATTTTGACTCTGTTAATGATGGATTTTAAAAACAGTTTAGTAAAATTAAAAACAAAGAGTATTAAATAGCAAAAACGAAAATCTCTCAAAAAACATATTATTATTCAAAAATATATATTTAATTTTAAAATCTACAGTCACTCAAACTCAAATTCGAAAACTGTCTAAATCGGAAAATTTCCGATCATGGTCTCATGGACTTTCTGTCCGCAAATTAATTTTCCGGTCTTAAAAATTGAATTTTAGTTCCAGCGGGTCAATACGTCAAGAGTCAGACTTATTATAAGAAGGCACGTGTACGCGGTAGGAATTTTCTTCTTCTTATAATACTGTTCTGCTGCCACATTGTTATTTTTTTAATAATTATTTTAGTATCCGCACTATAGTAATCGTGTTACAGTTCTGTACTTAGAGAAATAATATATTATGGTCCTCACTAATTATATAGTCTCAACTAATTATTATTATAAAATTTCAGTAGCATCATTTCTCTATGGTTCCACTAATTATATAATTTCGTTTTTACAATCTTTGCATTCGTTCTCGCATCAACCTTTCTCTAACAAAAATAGTTGACTTTATATGTATAAATACTTTAATGCATAGATATAAATACTTTTAGTACTTAAATATTAATACTTTCAGTGTCATATATAAAAAATACTTAAATGTGTATATCTTTGTTATAAAATACTTTCAGTGTCATACGTAAAAAATACTTAGATATGTATATCTTGTAGTTATAAATACTTAAAAGATAAGATATTAATACTTAAAAAATATTAATACTTTGATGCGTGACTTATTATGATTATCTTTTTTGGAGTTTTCCAATCATTCTCGCATCAGTCTTCCTCTAACAAAAATAGTTGACCCCATACGTATAAATACTTTCAATACTTAGATATTAATACTTTCAGTGTCACATATAAAAAATACTTGCAAGTATAAGTACAAATACTTGTACAACGAGATATAAATACTTACGCGACGATGAGTCTAAAAGTACGTCATCATGAATCTCATTTTTATGCATGCCTATATTGAATAAATACGTGTGATAGTCATATAATGAGTAGAATAGACTACCAAAATTTTTATGAATATCCAAAAAAAATATTGAATTTTAGAATCTACAACCTGTTTGACAAGATTTCGAAAACTGCCTAAACCGCAATTTTTTTTTTTTTTTTTTTGCAGAAAGTTAACCTAAAATTGCAAATTTATTTTGCAGTTTTAGTTTTGGAATTCCAAAACCACAATTCTTTTTGAGGTTTTAAGTTTTTTTAAATAAATTTGCGGTTTTAGGCTGACCTTCTGCAAAAAAAAAAATTTGCGGTTTAGATGGATTTCGAAATTTCGTCCATAGGAGTGTAGATTATAAAATTTAACATTTTTCTTGGATATTAATAAAAATTTCAGATAGAACTAGGGTGTTCCTAAATTAATACAGATTTGAAAAATAATCTACGTATTGTTTAACAACAAATACGGGTCAATTATGTATATTATTTCTAAAATGATTATGCTGTATTAACATGGGTCAATTATGTATATTATAATCATTTTAGAAATAATACAATATCAAAAAAAAAAAAAATCAATTCAAGCACTTTATGTAGAATGTTTTAGTTAAAAGTTGGAACTTACCGTGTGTTTGACTTCTTCAAACAGGAATCGAACAAGTATCGTCTCCAATATTTGTAAAAGATTCCCTTCACTTTACGGTTTGAGATTTACTCTCAGTCACTTAGAGATTCGGGTCAGAGCAGGAGCACTATTCTTTGGGCTTTGAAATTCGTGTAAAGTTTAAAAGAACGGTTCAGATCCACTAATTATAAAAGATTCCCTTTAACGGTACCGGGGAGGATGTGAATTCACAAGAATCTCTATTCAAGTACTGTGGAAATATAATAATATTAAGGGACATATTTACAAATTTGTGACAACAAAATTTAAGTTTGATAATGTCTCCGCGCGAAACTTCTAGTCTCCAGAGAGAGAGGAAAAAGCAACTAAAACCGAAGTAGTTTCGTGTAGGCTTCAATCCTTTCGTTCAAAACGCGGATTTGGTGGATCGCCTTATGGAGAGGATTTCTCAAACGTTGCAGGGTCTAATTTCGCGAGTAGCATCGGAATCGTTGGATCTAATTAATGGTATTATGTCAAGGTAGGATTTACCATTTCTACCAAATTTTCTTTGTTTTTTTTTCCCAAGTACATTTGCCTAACCACTAAAACCTCACAATTAATTACAAACCCTGGAGTTTGCTATTTTTTTTTTTCTTAAAGTTCAGTTTGCCTAATAGTTAGGTCATCAAATTTTGTGTTTTTGAACATAAAAATGGTGAACTTGATGAGGCAAATGCTGTGTGGTAATGTACGTGCTGTGGATCTGATATAAATTTGTGCCTACTTGAATCGTGTCCGTCCCAGCATTAGGGGTGAAAATGGAGTCGGATTATCCGGCGGATATCCGCTCCGTATCCGGATATAATCCGAATCCGAATAATTCGGATTCGGATAATTCCCGGATACGGATTCAGATAATTTTCGGAAATCTATAAAAGATCCGGATACGGATACGGATTCGGATACGGAGTCCTAAACGGAGTGGATATCCGGATTATCCGGATTCGGATAGTTTGGCCGGACCCATATAAAAAAAAAAAAAATATTTGCTATAGGTGGGATTTGAACCCATGTCCTCCCATCTCAATACATTTAGACTAAACTTCAAACCACTACACCACAACATCTTTTGTTACCATATACTTATTTGATATATATATATTATATGAATAGATTATCTCCCATCTCTTATAAGTTCATTAATATTTATATTTAATGTTTTAATTAATATTTGTATCTTAAAAGTTCATATATCTTAATTATCCGACCATTATTCGTTTTATATCCGTATTCGAATCCGTATCCGTAGACTATCCGTATCCGTATTCGTATCCGCTCATTATCCGACGGATGCGGATATGGTATCAGCACTATCCGCTCCGTTTTCACCCCTACTCAGCATGCTTTGATTTTTCTCAAATTAACTGGTAATCCATTACTTTACAGTGAGCCTATAAGAAGGCCTAGTCAAATAGTGTGCAGTGGTTGTAGAAGTCTTCTTATTTTCCCAGCCGGGGCCCCCACTGTGCTATGTGGAGCATGTAACACAGTCATGACAGTATATCCTCAAGGTAACTTAGAAGTGAATATATCTTATAAGGTCTCCAGACTGGGATTTGAATCTAAATTCAACAAATGAAATTTTTAGGTGGAGGCATGGATCAGATTGTTTGTGCTGGCTGCCGAACTCCGCTAATGTACAATCGCGGTGCGACAAGTGTTCAGTGTGCTTGCTGTCAGACTGTAACCTCTGTTGCTACAGGTACCACACAACTAGGTCAAAATATGTTTTTTTTTTTACTTTGCTTGAAGGTTGTATTACTATTCTATCTGAATGTTGATTGAAGTTGTTAGAGTACGAATTCAATCAACTTCTAAGTCTGGTTTATTATCTAGATAAAAATCATTCCAAAACATTGTCAGAGAGTTGAGAAATCCATAATGTCGAACTAAACCTTAAATAACGATGGTGCCAACCAATTGGTCATAAGAAAAATGAATCACAAGTAGATAACAATTTGGTCTGATCATTTAGTTACACTATGGTTATAGTTCAGATCTCAATTAGGTTAGAAAAATCGGAACTTTGTGAGTGCCTATTCTCCATTCTAAACTCCCCACTCAAGTTCTTGAACCAATTTTGTAAAATCATTGATTATTGATAATCAGCCTAGCATCAACTCCTCATTGTTTCCTTAGTAAAGAGAATTTTTAAACTGAACAAAAATGGAACTATGTAATATCCAAAAAGGACCTAGGTGTGACTTTCATGTTACTAGCCGCTGGCAACTGAGCTTTGCAAAGATTACTTCTTTCATTCATATGTTGCACATAAACTTAAGGTCAATCAGTAAATAGCGCAACTGTTCAAAATGACCAAAGTTTGGACTTTTCTGTAGTAATCTGATTTTTACCATAGAGAAACTGGAAAACTTAATTTCCCTTTATATTAATGTTTTGGTGCAGAAAACAACGCTCTTGTGAATTGTGGCCAGTGCAACACTACCTTGATGTTCCCTCATGGGGCCCAGTCCGTCAGATGCTCCAGATGCAACTATGTCACAAACATCACCGTATTTCTTTTACCTCTCAATTGTTTTTTTTTTTTGTAATCTTTCTAAAATCATACTATCTCATTGTCCTTGCAAAACCAATGATTGTGCTCAGCTGATGTGGTGAGCTTCGAAGGATGGCTGTGTAATTTCGATCTATATGTAACCCCAATGAACTTCTCAATTGTGCACCCTTTGCTTATGATCTGATTAAAATGCTGTCTGCTTTTTACCAATTCACTATTTGCTTATGATCCGATTTAACTGTTGTCGGTTTCTAGCCTCTCATTAATCAACAGTACTCAACTCAATCTGGTGTGATTTTACCATCAATTATCTTGGTAAGCACTAAAAAAGATTCAAATAAGATGAAACAAAAAGATGGAAAGCATTTCATTCAACTGTTGCGCAAACTTTCCACCATATAAGCACTGAAATCATAGTGCCAGGAGACTAATTAAAATGGTTCCAATATCAATTTACATGTGTTTACTCTTTTTGTACAGTCTGGAGCAGGCTTAACTCCAATTGCAGGCCCAATACCTACAGATATTACACAAGGGCCACCGACAACTACACAAGTATGTCTAGTGCAAAATAGGTTTATTTGACTTCTAGTAGTAAATTTTCTCTGGGCTTCCAGTTATTTCAGATAAAAACCTAATAAATGTTAGTAACTTGAGATTTTTTATTCTTCCAGTTTGGAAGTTTGACTCAAGGTAGACATCAACATTGACACAAAACAAAGGCTATGTTTGGATGTATTGAGAATAGCGAGAATAGCGCTGTTCTGATCCATCCAAATATACTCAATTGCAATTCAGAACAGTGAGAATAGTGTTGTTCCGCTATTCCTATAAAAAATCAGAATAGCAATTGGTGCTCTCTCAAATGTTCAATCCCTCCATTACTATTCTAAATGTTCGATTCAAACAACATTTTCGTTATTTCGAATAACATCACATCAACACTGTTTTCACACTCTTAAAAAAATCACTATTCTCATCTACTATTCTCAAATAGTAACTATTCTAGAGTGCATCCAAATGTTAACATCTCTAAAACACAAGTATCTGACTGTAGTGATTATGTACATAGCTGTTGAATCTGTAGTCATTGCCTTTGGCTTTTTATAACCTTTGTTTATTTATTTATTTTTGTTAGGCATCACCACAGACCAACAACGTGACAGTTGTTGTGGAAAACCCCATGACTGTGGATGGAGATGGCAAATTGGTAATTCTTCTTCTTGTTTTTCCTCAGGCTAATTGACAGTATTCTATAATGTTGCTTATGCGTTCTCTCAAGCTGGAATTTACATGAAAATCTTTGCATCGCCAGCTGCAAAACTAGTGTTTTCCGTGCACTGTTCTTGAATTCCATTGAATTTGACAGATAAAATAAAATTCTATAAAGTTTATAAAGGTATAAAGCATGTCTATTTACAAATAGTGAGAAACTTTTTTTTTTATTATGCAGGTGAGCAACGTTGCAGTAGGAATAACCTCTGGTAAAAAATAATTTTTGCCCTTGCTGTTCTTCTCATGAAATGATGGTGCGACTCTCTCTACATCATTCTGAAAGAATCTCGTGATTCTATTGTAAATAAAAGTTTTCTCTGATTTACATTTTTTTTGTATTTCATTGCATTTCAAATATGATGTGCCACATTTTCTTCGTGTGTTATCGCTGGATTGGAGAATGGTGGGTCATCTAGGAAAGGATAGTTTTCTCATTCTATATCATTTCTTTGTAAACTTGGTTATCTTTTTGTGTATAGTAATTTGGTTTAAAATCAAAGAAGATTACCTTTTAACAGAAATCGAGAAATGGAGTTCTCTAGCATGAAAGAATGTGTATCTTTTTTAGCCAGGAATTTTCAACAATCACGGAATAACAAAATAATAATTTTGGAAGCAATAAAATCATGTTAAAAAAAATTATGGTTTTTATTAAAGAGTTCAGTTAGTATGGCATTGGTATCATATGACATTAACTTTAAAATTGATTAAATAGATTTTAAACGATTAATCTAAATCGTTTAAACAAATTTACTTTATGAGTGATGTATTTACATGTAATTTTTTTTTTATATTTTTGAATTATTTTAGTATCAAATCAAGCAGTAAAAATGTTGAAAAATAAATGTATTAAAATTAATTTAAAAACTTACTCATTTGACAGCTTGATTTGATACTAAATAAATTCTAAAATTTATAAATTTGTATGTAAACCCAACTAATAAAGTAGATCGGTTTGGATTCACCGTTTAAAATTGATTTGATAGATTTTGAAGTTAGTGTTATATAGACTTAATAACACTAATGTTATACTAGTCATACTCAATTATCTATTATAATGTGTTTTCTGAACTGCCATGGAGGCGTTTAATTGTCCACAACTTTTTGTCCGCCATTTGTCCACAGCTTTGACTTGCGCGAATATTGTAAAATTACTTCTACATACTGTATAATTATACAATATATCACATAAAATATATCACTTAATCACAAAACATCCAGCAACTATTTGAAGTGGTTCCATGATAGTTAGAAAAAGATTGCAACTTGCACAACATGACAAAATAAATGTAATTTCAAACTGTACTTTCAGAAATTACAATTATAGAAAGTTATTAGCGGTTATTAGCACTGGGTTGAATATTGTATACTGTAAAATTGAATATTGTATACTGTAAAATTGAATATTGTATACTGTAAAATTGAATCTTGTATACTGTAAAATTGAATCTTGTATACAGTAAAATTTTCAATTGAATCTTGTATACTGTAAAATTGAATCTTCTACACAGTAAAATTTACAATTAAATCTTGTATACTGTAAAATTGAATCAGTAGAACTGTAAAATTGAATCTTGAATACAGTAGAATTTTCAATTGAATATTGTTCGAATGAGTAAGAAGTCTTTCTATCATCTTTTTCTTCCAGATTTTCACAAGATGAATACTGTAAAATTATAATATGAATGCTGTAAAATTACAAGATAAATACTTAAAATTAACAAATCAATACTCCATATCGTCTTTCTATCATCTATTTCCTCCAGATTTCCACAAGATAAATACTATAAAATGACAAAATGAATACTGTAAAATTAACGGGACAATACTATAAAATTAACAAATCAATACTCCATATCGCCTCTCTATCATCTCTTTCTTTCAGATTTCTACAAGATGAATACTGTAAAATGACAAGATAAATACTATAAAATTAACAGATTAATATTCCATATCGCCTCTCTATCATCTATTTCCTCCAGATTTCCACAAGATGAATACTGTAAAATGACAGATGAATACAGTAAAATTAACGGGGCAATACAGTAAAAGTAACAAATCAATACTCCATATCGCATCTTTATCATCTCTTTATGAAAGCAAAATAATGATGTAAGGTGAAATAGCATTTGCAAGTCGAACCAATTAAATTTTAAATAAATAATTGTATTAACAAAAAAAATATAAACAATATTTAACTTCTAAAAGATTTCAAAGATTCAAAGCAAGAGATTTGCCTGATCTGTTCATCCAACTATATCGAGCATGTAAATAGAAATTAACATTTCAAGAAACGAAGGTCGAATAGAAAAATTCATTGGACAGGTCATAAATACCGGATTGTTGGTACGAGGGGATTCAGTGCAACACGTGTGAGACAGAGGAGGGACATGACGGTGAATATTGTTGCAATTTGCTGGGCAATATAGAAACAACGCAACGCAACGCAGTGCAAGACATTTGCAAGATGTAAAATGACAGATTCAAGGGGGGTTGGATCCGGAACTTCAGTACGAGCGATACACAAGGGAAGCATGCTCGATTGCATCCTCTGATGATAGATTACAGATCTCACTGTTGTTAATAGTGACCTGATTTGAGCAGTAGAAGTTGTAACAAAAATTGAAGAGGAGGTATGGCATGTCTATGGTGGTGCGCAGGGGTGAGGTCCTCCGGCACGAGCTAGATTTTCTCAGAGGAGAGGCTGTCCGAGAGGAAGTCGGGGAAGAAAGATAACTGATTCGGAAAAAAAGTGGTCATGGATTTTCTTTGAAAAGTGAAACTGATCGATAAATTTAAAGAGAGAGGAAAGAGAACAGGAAAGATCGAGAAGTTTTGACTTTGGAGGCGGACAGCTAAAAGCGCGTCGAGATCGGTACTGGATAAGAGGCTATGGACAAATAGTAGACAAATGCCAGTGGACAATAATAACCTTTTCTCTTTCAAATTTGTGAGTAATGAGAAATTTGGGTCTGCTTCCCTTCATCGGCCATGGAATTTGGAAAAATATTAGAATAATTTTGACGCCCAATAGGACGCAGTTCATATGAAAAATGCTCTTTTGTTCCCAAGTAAAAGTCGAAAATTCTAAGAATTTTACTCTCTTACATGCCATCACATCATTTTATATTTAAGAATTTTACTAATAGAAGAAATAAATTGTTCTGGTTTTGTCTATTTAAAGGGTTATTTCGTAAATTTATCAACCATGAAAGAAACAGTTACCACTCTCTTGCAACTTTGCAAGCAAGCATATCATTTTATATTTAAAAATTGCTGGTTTGGCTATTTAAAATTTAATTTTGAATTATTATTCACTGTTGTTATTAAAAGATAAGAGATTATTACGCCACCCGTTGCTGGAATTTTTTTTTTCTCAACAGGCGGGAAGAAAAATAAAATAAAAAAGGGATCTCAGATGTGTAGTTTTCGTCTGTAGAGACGGTTTGTGATGGACCCCAAGTCGATCACGGGTACACAAATTATCTTCACAGATCCGTGATATTGGGGTGAGAGAGGCTCGAACTCTCGACCTCAGGATAACTCAGTTAAAGCTATGAGACCTACGCGCTAGCCAACTGCGCCACCACCCCTTTTGTGATTATTCTTACATTTTAAGCTATTTGATCGACAGTCAGTCTACTCCCTCTTCCCTACTTTTCTATCAATCAATGCTTGATCTGAATCCTTTCCAAGACGACTGATTATAATTTTTAAATCAATAATTTAGGGTTACACTCAATTTTATGACATGTTTTTTCGATATCTAAAAGCATATTTTCGAATTAATAAATTAAAAATTGTAAATATATTTTAAATAGAGCTAATATTAAATTTTAGTTAATTTAAACTAGATTAGCACAAATTTGAATTGCATCTTTTTTTATAATGAAAATACAAAATATTGATTAAATTCTACACATATATTTTAAAAAATTTACACGTAAAAGCTGAATGTATGTTGTAAGTTGTACACTTGTACTGTCATTTCTTTATTTAAGAAATCCGTACGTATTTACTTCAAAAGATTATCTCTTCGCAATTTCAATTAATTTGATGTGCACGTTTAAATTGCGGTATAGTTTATTTCAATAATTTATCATAGGTTAAAAGTTGCACTTATTTTGCAATCATATGTTTTTTTCTTATTCATATTTTGTTCCAACTACCAACCTTAGATCTACACAAACACGTTTTGAGTTGACTGCCAAAATTTAAATTTACATGTGCTAACAATTATGTATAATAGATCATTTGCATGCAGCAATTTTAATTTTAAATGTGATAATTTCAATAATTAAAATTTGCATACAGCAAATTTAAAAAAAAAAAAATATACCTTTTAAGATGCTAAAACTATGTATAATAGAGAGCGACATAATTAGTTGAGTGAGAATCTTTATAGAGTAATGCAAAATAGTTGTATCAATTTAAAATTTTCATTACATCTTAGGTGTATGAACCCACATTTAAATGAAACAGAGAAGCAGAATGCATGACTCGATCTAACGATTGAGATAAACAAGAAAAGAGAAGCATATCAAAGCGATTGCTAGTAAAAATGCTATAGCATGACTAAGAAATTTTGAGATCTAACCACTTTTATGAAGTATAATTATAATTATAAATGAGTAAGGCTTAGGTGCTAAGAATAGCATAAAGTCTTTCGTGCTATTACCTCAAAAACATATCGTACAAATTTTACACAATGAATCAAAACTATTAAAACCGATGTACTTCATTATTGATGCGATTACATGTCAAATTTATATAAATTTGAAGTTCATTTGGTATAAAACCAAGCGGTCAAAAAATAATGAAATTGAATTTATTAAAATTAACTTAAAATTCAACATTTTTTGACCACCTGATTTTATATCAATTGAATTTAGAAATTTATAAATTTGATATGTGAATGCATCAATAACAAAGTACATCAATTTTAACTGTTTGAATTTATCGTTTGAAATTTATACGATAGATTTTTAAAAACAATAGCACGAAAGACCTTGTACTATACATAGCATCTAATCCTTACTCAATATAAATATAAATATGATGTTTTAACACTTCAATTCAAACTGGTCGCTTGACATAGGGTTGATTGCAAATCATAATTTATCTGGGGATTACTTTTACTTTTGGCTGTATTAGCAATTTAGCATTTGTTATACAAGATTGTCTATACTCTAATTAAATAAACAGTTGTAATGAAAATAATCAATGTTTTACATATTCAAGAGTGTTCGTCTATTTCAACTACACCAGCACTTCTCTATGCCCGGGCAAAACAGACATCAGCCCTTAACATTTAGTCAGTTTGAAGCGGAACAGATTGACAGCAACACTGTCGCGCTTCAAAATGCATGAAAAAAAACAAAAGAAATAAAAGAAATGCATGAAAGAAATATCCATCAGTACATTTAAAACAAATAAAATTAGATATGCAAATGGCAGTAACAACAACGGTGTCGTGGTGTAGTTGGTTATCACGTCAGTCTAACACACTGAAGGTCTCCGGTTCGAACCCGGGCGACGCCATTTCAAATTGGAATATTTTTTTCTGAATTAAAATATGAGCGTATAAATTGAAGTCAAGTTTTCTGCTGATTTTTCTAGGCTTATTTGGGCCGACCTTTGCTTTTCTATCATATCCTCCTCATTCATTGCGGATCGGGTATTCTGGTCTACTGAGAAATCTTAACACACCACCAGGCCTTTATCTCGCCTGGATCCATATTTTACCAGTATTTATGGCATGATGATTTAGGCCCAAAAGTCTCTGTCTGCCTCAAATTTTTGCCTATTGACTATTGTCCACCGAGTGTCAATATGTACACACAAAATCAGCAAACTTGGGATAGATGCAGAAAATTTCACCTTCTCTGGATGCAGTTCAAATTAGAAGTTAACGAAATCACTAAATTTATACAAGCAACTCACCTATGCTCCCTTTGAAAATTTTCGATTTCTAAAAACATGTATCAATCGTCGGTCAAATGCGGTCATACTCGCGCTTCCTTCCTTTTCTTTTAATGAAAGCGTTTATGGAGCCCAGCCTATCTGTAGTTAGGTTCCTGCAAGTGGTCCCAATGTGGTGTGCTTCCACGTGTAGCTTTGTAGACTGTAGACAGTACTACTGAAGCTTGATATCTCATTTTCTCTGTTTCTCTCATATGCACAGTTGCACACACATACACGAGTACACGACACAAAAAACAGAACACTATTTTCATCATTTATGAAAATGTCTGTAAAAAGAACCTGGACTGAATTTTATCAGGCTGCTAAATTTTTTTCTTAAATGCCAATCAGTTTTGGTGATTTTCTCCTCTCCATTAGTATCCAAAACGAAGACTTCCAGTTCCGGAGCTCCATTAGTATCCAATTAGTTTTTTTTATTATCTTAAATCTTCTATGATCTGTAGAGTTGTGAAAATTAAGAAGACAATTTGTACAGTATGCATAAAACCCACAAAAAAAATACTGCTTTTCTAAACCAAAAAAGCCGGCTGAGACAAATCATTGGTTTCCATACTTTATTTCCATACTTTTTGAAAGAAAAAAAATCATTGGTTTTTGTTTTACTTTTCCCGGTAAGTGGGGGCATCAAATCATTTTTCTTTCACAAAAAAAAAACACATTTCGAGGCATACTCATTACAACTTCATTTCCTCTCACTTTTTCTTTTCTTTTTATTAAAATAACCTCTCAAATCTCAAATTATGAATAAAGGATGTTGACTTCATACAATGACAAATTATATATTTTTTTCATTTTAACTGTATAATATATATATAAGAATTAGTTTTTGATTTAGTGGCAAAGATCTATTATCTTTATGTCAGAGATTATGAGTTCGAAATTCAAATTAAAAAAATTAGTTATTTTAATGACAAGAGTATTAAATAGTTAGGTAGCTTGACCTCCAACTTTTACTCAAAAACAAAATGTATAATATATGTGTTGTATGAAAGCAAAATAATACTGTCAGTATCTTTATTACAGATTACATACCAGTGGATATATCTGCATTGAGATTTGCATCATTCATCCTGATACATACAATCTATACAAGTCTGTCCAAAACTATCTTAATATGAGGTAAGATATAATTTCGAGGATTTTGACATTTTGCACGTCTCTTTCATAATTTTTCTTACAAAATTATCTTAATATACTTACGTGTCGAATGGGTATATGTCCATATTCTCTCGTTATCAGGCATCAATGAATATGGTCGCCCATAAGTTAATCGATACTCGATAATGATCACCGACAAAACGATCAATATACGGGTCAAGGAAGTACACTTATAGTTCAAAAGCAGAGAGCTTACTTCATTATAAAAATGTATGAATAATTATTTCTGTACCTGCACTACAGTAACTGCATTTATAGAAATAATGCATTATGATCCCCACTAATTATATTGTGTCTACTAATTATTATTCTAAAAATATATTATATAGTCTCAACTAATTATTATTCTAAAATTCTAACAGTACCCTTTCAAAGTCTCGGCACTAATTTTGCATTAACATTTCTCTAACAAAAATAGTTGACCTCATAAAAATAAATATTTCAGTGCATAGATATAAATATTTGCAATACTTCGATATTGATACTTTCAGTGTCATATGTAAAAAGAAGAGGGATCCAATTACAAGATTATGGTAGTTTAGGTCCCCACAAGCAATTATGTAAAAATTACAACATTGTTTACTATATAGATATAAATACTTGTGTTCTTTGAACTATATATTTTAATATTTGACTATTAATATTAAAAAAAAGTTATAGATCTAGAACGATTGCGGTCTCCACAAGCAATTATGATAGTTTAGGTGCGGGTACGATGTCAGACATTTAAAAAAAAAGATGCATGTACGATTATTTAAAAATAATTAATTTATCATTTACATTGTTTACTATATAGATATAAATACTTGTGTTTTTTGAACTATATATTTCAAGATTTGACTATTAATATTTTAAAATAAAGTTACAGATCTAGAACAGTTGCGGTTCTCACAAGCAATTATGGCAGTTTAGGTGTGGGTACGACATCAGAAATTAAAAAAAAAAGTGCGGATACGATTATTTAAAAATAATTAATTTATCATTTACATTGTTTATTATATAGATATAAATACTTGTGTTCTTTGGACTACATACTTCAAGATTTGACTATTAATATTAAAAAAAAAGTTATAGATCTGAAGTGCAGTTATGACAGTTTGGTTCCCACAAATAGTTATATATGACAGTTTAGGTGCAAGTACTGTGTAGGTACTCATATCAGCTTCCAAAATGTATAACAAAACAAAGGAAGCTCAATTTTTATTTAAAAACAAAATCAAATTATCGGAAGGAAACAAGATTAATTGTTTTTTTTTTTTTTTTTGTTTTCTGATCCCATAAAATGATTCTAATGGTTCGGTCCAGTCCAATAATTTCTGTAAGTTGCATCTTCATCACAGAAAGGTTGAAAACTTATGAAACTAAATTATTAATTTGATTCTAGTAGGAACTGTGAAATATGTAGATGCTCTCATCTCTTTTTTTTTTCTCTCTCTTTCATCCGGACCCTCATTAATAAGAGGATAATGAGACCGAACTAATAATTACGTTTCATTAATTTTTTCACACCATGTAGTTGTTACTGTTAGAAATGTGAAAATAAATGGCATCGAATTTGCTTATCACAGAAAAAATAACAGTCAATATTTTTTGCGATAGTTGATTTTTTTTTTTAAATTTTAAAAAATAATAATAATGTGGATTGCTGCGGTACCAAGATGGGCTGTACCATGTAAAAGAAACATGTACAATGATAAGAGTTTGATATTTTATATATTTTTTTTCTGGTGATGATTGTTAAAAAAATATTTATTATTAATTAGCATTTTGAGGATTCTTAAAGGGAATCAACTTAGAGCTATGTGTAGGTGGGGATTGTGGTCCCTTGAGTTTGACACTGTTTAATGCCTAGAAAGAGGAGATGCATGTAACTAGTAGTTGTACTTATCTCATTTCATTTTCACAGAATTATTTTTTGCTTGAACAGGGACTGGATCCAATTCCAATCTTCTCTGATGCTGACTCAAAAACGGTCCCCCCCACCCCTCTAGCGCTGTATGTACAGATGTACTTCAGTGGCCTACACAAAATCTAGCTCTGGTTCTTCACTTGGAAGCAAATCTGCTCATTTTTTTTGAGAAAAAGAGGGTCCTTCTATTTTCTATTTGAACCATTTAAAATCGATCAAACGGTTTCAATTTTTTTTTCTTTTATATCAATATAATCTATTAAAATGAATCAGATGTAATTGAAGTAATTTGATTGATTTTGAATGGTTCGGGTTAAAGAATAAGAGGGTCCTCCTTTTTCTCAAAAAAACGAACATATTTTATTGCATAGTAAGTAGGCAACATGATTCTCTTTAGGTTGCAGCTCAGAGCTGATTTTAAGTAAAAAACAGAAATTTTGTGAACTAAGTGTCTAATTTCGATCAAAATCTTAATTAAAAAAAAATATGAGTAATTAAATTCAAGTATTGAGTATAGTTTTTAGTAGTGTTCTAAATAGTGCGTTATAATGTTTTCTAATTTTAAAAGCTATATTGCTATCAGCTGTTTTCAACACTAGCGATTTTTTATTCTTTCCACTGTAACGCTATAATCACTATTTATATCCTTGGTTTTTAAGAAACTAAGATAAAATCTATCTTTTAAAATTATACATGCATGAAATGAAATGGTTCATGCATTGATTGCCACAAAGCAAGACCACAAATGTTCCATTAGCGCCAAGTACCATTTTTTTTCATGTAATGGGAATGGAGCATAGATCATCTGAACTCTAAAGCACTGCAAAATTGCAGCGCAGCTTACACTTTATTTGACCATTTAGGAAAGTTTGAAGTTGCTTTTAGTTTTAGGACAGTTTCTTTTTGCAACCCACAAAGTTTTGGAATTTTATTCGAAATTTATTCTGTCTCGATTTTTTTTTTTGATTCGATTCTGTCTCGATTGGGTTACAACACTGTTTATGATCTCAATTTCAACTATATAAAAAAATTTTATTCAGATTTCGAACATGTTACTTCTTGTATAAAGATTAATTTTTTATCGTTAGATCGAAAATTAGTTCTTACAAGTTACACACTAGAATCTTAAACAAATAATTACATAAGAATAAATAAATATGAGTAAGTTGAAATTTCAAGTAACTATAAAATAATAATTAATAATCTTTTGTCACCTATGTTAAATATATGATGTTGTTATTATATTACTATAAATAAAGAAGAATAGATTGCAATCATCCTCTATTTTTTCCTACAAAATTTGTATTATTGTACATATTCTAGATAAAAGTGATACAAATATGTTTATTTGAACCCTTTAATGTTACAAAATTTATAAAGACAGCCCCCATTCTGTTCTAAAAAATAAAAATAGTTAGTGTTATATATTCATTTATATACACATTGATTTTTATAATTAAATATTGTGCTTTTGTCTGACCGATTGAAATAATATTGATAATCAGGGTGGAATATTTTAAAGAATGTTACTAAAAAAAGAGAGAAAAATGAAAGCCTGAATTTAAATATCTATAAATACTTTTTCATTTGAATTTCGAACTTTCGAGGATCTCCTACTCGAAAAATATTATCTAATTTGTTACTAGACTAAAAAGTTATTATTTCACATAAAAACATTGTGCACCTTTGTTTGTTGCTACTATTAAATAAATCAATCTGATTAGTAACTAAGGTTACAGAAATGAAATCTGTTGCTATTTAAAAATGTTACTATCCGTGCTCTTTTCTCTCTCCTCCTTTTTACAAGAGAGAGATAGACACAAAAATAGAGAGCACCACGCTGCTAGTCTCTCTAGAATAACAACGGATTTGGATCCAAAGTTACATCATGAATAAAAATTTACTTAGAGAAAACAATATTATGCAAATGTTTAGAAGGATCTAGAAAATAATTAAAGCAGACAAGCTTTGCTCGGTTGTTCCAACTTCCAACAAAGAAAAAGAAGGATAACACTGATACTGAGTACTGACAAAAGGCCATGTTACCAGTGGGTCCCCCACACCTAGCAAGGCCATTGGTCTCGTTCAGGCCTCTTAACATCATGAAACAGAGGAAAAACAACAAAAGCAAAGGGGTCTCGGATGCTCTGTTTTATTTTTTTATTTTTTTTATTTTTTTATTTTTTAAATTTGATGGATGCTCTGCTTGGCTATTGCCAATTGTTTTGAACTATTCCCAAATATTTGGAAAACTCTCAAGCTTGAAAATATAGGAATATAGATGTCCCCACTTTAGTCATGAAGTGTTTAGTTACCTTTGTGATTTTAATTTTTGAATTTTTTAAAGTTTTTATATAGTTCATTCTTCCTTATAAGATGCTAAATATGTATTTGTAGCTTGATGATTATAATTTCAATTTTGGATTCAACTTTCACAAACCACATATTATGCATTTTATATTTCAACCTCTCAACCTAAATTTTCCAGTTCTGCTCCTACAAAGGTGGTGTTACTGTGTGTGCACTCGTTAAAATTTTGTTAATTTAAAGTTTCTCCATGGATACGAATAATTCCCTATCAAAATATTGTTTTCCTTTAGCTATTTGTCAATTTAATTAGGTTAACTAATCCATATTAAACATAATATTAGTACTTTAAATTTGGTTAAAAAAATAAAATTATCATATGTCTTCATGCCTTTCACTGATAAAAAAACTAGAACTATACAACTTTGATAGCAACTACCAAATTTTCCAAAAAAAAAATAGAACCAACGGACATCATTCCGTTACAATTAATGATTGATTCAATAAATTTTTTTATGATATGACATGTCTTTGGGGCCTTAGAGCTCAACCATCTTGTTTATGGAGTGTCAATATAAATCTTGATTAAGATAAATCTAATTAAACTAAGAGTAGTAAATTTTAATATTTCGTAATTATTTAAGTTCTCATAAATTTAAATAAACATAAGTTTTACGGGCGTACTTACAATAGAAAAAAGACGCAAAAATCTATTTATTTTCCAAAGTACTATGATAAATCAAAAGCAATATTATTTTCCAAAATAACATATTTCAATCTCACAAAT
The DNA here is from genome assembly GCA_033356055.1 of Carex pumila. NCBI lineage: Eukaryota > Viridiplantae > Streptophyta > Magnoliopsida > Poales > Cyperaceae > Carex > Carex pumila. The sequence continues at coordinate 787,919 of JARJHM010000031.1, forward strand.
CATAAAATAAAAAAAAAATTAATAACCTCTCAAATGATGTTTTCCATCATTTTTTTTATTAATTCCGCCCGAAAAAAACAAAGAGGAAAACGAAAGCAGGATTGTAGCTAGGGGAAGTGACAAACAGAAGATGTATGGATAACAATTTATAAAAAGAAGTTGGAAAAACCAAAAGAGAGGATTGGCCACCGTTAGATTACGATTCTCTGATTGTGGGATCCACGTCGGAAACACTCTCCGCCACAAGGTTTTCCAGGTAGGTTGCCTTCTGCCGACTTTTTTATTTGTAGCATATGGAAAAATATATTTTTTTATAAATAACACGATTTTTGTGAAAATTCGGATTCTAGAATAAACAGGCTTCACTAGAGGTAGGAGTGCAAACGGATCGGATGCAGATTGGATAAATATGTTATCCGCTTTTATTTTCCGGATAAGGATACATATCGGATATTAGATGGATACAGATACATATCAGATATTAAACAGATATGGATATGAATATCCACCTTTTATAATAATAAATTATATAATTTTTTGAGTGAGTCTATGGTACTATGCATATCACGGGTTGGTCTGTGCTACGGCTCAATATTCGAGTATGAAAATTCTAGACCATCCAAAAACAGTGATTTTCAATAAATCTAAAAAAGTAGTAAATTTTTTTCAAAAAATGTAAAATTTGGTCTCCAAATACATATTAATATGGAGAACAAGATGAACGGTTCGAATCGACCGTTAAGATTTTCAAAAGTCGAATATTGAGCCGTATTACGGGCCAAATCATAATATGCATAGTACCATAGACTCACTCTATCTTTTTTCATAATATATATTAAACTATATGATATAGAGTAAAGATGTTGTCCCCCTTAAATCTGTCCCCCTAACAACCTTCCTTTTTTGTTCTCCCACGTGGTCAAAATTCACCATTTTCAACCTTCTTTTTTTGTCCCCCTAACAACCTTTCTTTTTTGTCCCAATCTGAACAGGTGTGAATATTATTAGTGTCAAATGTTAATATTGTTAGTGTCATATGTGAATACTTCATTAGTTAGATATGAATAGTTATATATATGAATATTTCATTTGTTAGATATTGAACACTTCATTAGTTATATATGAATACTTCGTAATCGTCAGTATGAATACTTCTTGGAAGAGATAGGGTGAGAGAGATGAATCTAACTTTGAATTTTGAATTGTATAAATTATTTTAAACATGTATGAATACTTTGTAATCGTCAGAATGAATACTTCATTTGTTTAGATATGAATACTTCTTTATTTAGATATGAATAATATATAGATTCGCTGTAGTGGTCCCCAATCTTGGTAAATGTCGCTTTCAAACGATTGTGGTCCCCAATCCAGGCTGTCACAAGACGTCAGTGGTCCCCCTGGTTGTTACTGGTCCTCTCTAACTTGTGTTTACATATGACGAATGATTCTAATAATAAGTATGAATACTACAAATTCGTAGGTATGAATACTATACGTTTTGACTATTAATAAAATAGCATTAATCTTGCTCTTTGGTGGTAGTTAGCACGTTTTAACTTTTTTTTTGTCTTTTAGTGTGGGGGACAGATAGGGGACTGAAGTAGGGGGACTGTTAGTTGATCCCTATGATATATATCTAATAGTATGATATATATCTAGAGGAGGGATCCGATTACACCATTTTTTGGTGACACCGAATTATACTCTCCATTTTCAAAGTTTATAAAGTTCAAACAGTCGATCCAAACCATTCAACTTGTTGGATATGTTAAAATGTGCTTGCAGATCAAATTTTACATTTTTTGGAATTTTTTTACTATTTATTAAGTATTTAAAAAAATTACTATATTCAGACCGTTGAATTTTTGTACCCATCTTAATAAATAGTAAAAAAAATTCAGAAAAATATAAAATTTGATCTTCAAGCACATTTTAACATATCTAACAAGTTGAACAGTTTGGATCGACTGTTTGGACTTTATAAACATAGGGTGTAATCTGGTGTCACCAAAAAAGGGTGTAATCATATCCCTCCTCATATATCTAATAGTCAGATACAGATAATTAAAATTTTAAACCATACCCGTATCTGTATCTGCATGGATATTTAAATATTAGATATCCGTATCTAATTTTCGGATACGGTCGGATAATATCTCATATAACTAGAGGAGAAAACACAGATTATTTCTGAGTAAAACGCACATTAAGTCCGCATTTCTCATAGAATATGATTTTTCATAAAAATCATTGCTACTTTTTTGAAATTTTATTTTTAAATGCTACAAATGAAAATTTTGGTTGTTTCTGTTCCAGGAGCACATCTTGCATAGGACCACTACTTTTGAGTTTTCTGTAGTCCGATGACATGCATGCAAGAATGTTCTAAGCTTAATCATGAATTAAATTAATTTATATGAAGAAGTAAGATGTTTTGATATAATCTATGACTTATCTATCAGGGGGGAAAATAAATAGAAGAGAGATATTACTTGATAAATTTTAACAATTTTTTTTTTTATAAAATTCAGGATTATAAACATGATTTATATTATTCACATATTATATTTTGTAAAATATAATAAAATTAATAAAATATAGATATTAGTATGATTTACCTTTATAACATGTAGATAATATTAATCACCACCAAACAGTCTGAAAATATTTATATTAAAATGACTTAAAACACTTGAATCACCAGTTCACCACCAAACACTTCATATTATTAATTTTTAAGCTAATGGCTGTAGCAAACAACATGAGGCCTTTCAGAACTTATTAGTTTATATTATTATCATTTGTCAATGTTATCAATATGGACTATATTATAGAATATTTATGTGTCAGTTTATTACATCTAGGCATTATACTTCCCAAAAGGGGAAGTGCTAGACTCTAAATTAGCTAATGAACAATGATGGAGATTCTTTTATCAATACTTTATGGGGTTGCTCAGAAAGTGACTAGAAAAAATATTGGAGCATGCATGACACATGAATGCATGATCATGACTTAAGCTTTATAAAAGACTTTAAACTATTAGGCCTAATCAACAACAAACATCTCAGGATCTCAGCAAGATAATGTTCTTTTTTCTTCTCTCTTTCTCTCTCTCTGTTTTTTTTATTTTTTATTTTTTTAAATTGTGCTTACAAATGAACTGACTGGATAACTTAATTTAGTTATTTTATTTAAAGGAATGTCTTCGTAGGAACTAGCTGCAACTTCTTTGTTACATTACTTAGGACACAAAGGATCTCATGGGACACAAATAAGGAAGTCCTAATTAATGGATATTCATATTTACATCTAAAAAATTAAAAATTAAAGTTAAAGATTTTTGTCATATTATAATCCCTCGTGATTAAAATTGTAATCACTATCATTGAAATTGATCACGTGTTAAATTTTAACATACTTTGGATCTCCTTTGATCATACTTTGGAATAATTAAAATCTTTAAATCGTTTTATTGGCTAAACAACTTTTACATAAACTTTGATACTTATCCATCTAAACGATAGACTCACCAAAGGTATCAACAGATGTACCATAGTGAAATTAACACTAGAATTCTTCACTAAAAAGAAAAGGAGGCATGTGGCATGTGGGACATTTCTATGACGGCTTGCAACAGTGAACAAGTTGACACTGAATTGAATACGGAGCATAATTCCAGCCTGGGAAAGCAGTGCTCACATCATTTGACCTGTTTTTGTTCTTCTGTTTTCATTGCTGCAGACTTGCAGTGCCAGTATGGCTTTATTTGGATCTACAATTTTTGTTGAGAAGACTAGAATTTCTAGGTGATTGTTTGTTAAAACTGAAGTAGGATTGTGATGTTAAAGGGAGACAGAAATATTTATACATAAAATTGTCATGTCATGCATCATGCCATCATGATAACTGGACAATACTAATTATTCATTTTTTCTCTTTCATAAAATTATACCATAAACTTGGAAGGTAATTTAATCATTGAATGCTGCTGCTTGGTACCAAACTCAGACCAGCTGTGAGCTGGCACGACTGAAGCCCAGTGTACCAGTACCAGTATCAAACTGGTGTAGTTTCTTGTTGATGTACCAATTAACCTTCTGTTCCCCTTACATATCCTCTATGAGCTTTAATTATGCTCTCTTCAAAGAAAAAAAAGAGAGCTTTATGCTTTCACAAGCGTAAATCTTCCACATCTAGGAAAATGCAAATGAGACTGTAAGGATGATGGAAATTTGCTATTGAGAGCATGGCAACAACATAATCAATATCGAATTTATTGGGATAAAAAATAACATTATATTTTTTCACTATCATTATGATGAATTTTATGTTTAGTTTAATAAATTTAAATTATGTGGTCTTAATAATTAATAACTTCATTCTTATACGTATCAAATGGATAAAAAGTTTGATAAAGGTTTATTAATGATTATTATCTTTTTTGAATCGATTTAAAGTAATATTTATTTCGCATGAATTAAATTTCCAAAATAAGATAACCATCTACTTATGTTGCCTGTGTTTCAAAAGAAGAATTCTAACAATATATACCTTCCCTGAATATAAAAGAATTTTTTTTAAAAGGAAATAACCTTTTAAAAGGAGTACCAATATATACTAATCTGACCAAACAAACCTTCATTAAATATAACAGAAATTTTTTAAAGCTCTCATATTTTAGTTTTATTCGTAGGATGTACAATGAATCAGATGTGATAAAAGCTGGACGTGCGATAGAAACACCATAAAAGAAATAACAGAAGCATCAATTGATAAATAAGAAATGGATCCCAGATGAAGAGCTCTCAGCCTTACAAATCTTAGAAATTTAAACATTCGCCTCAGCCTCTTAATTACACACTAAGCCTCTTAATTACACTTAGGGACTAAAAAATAACCTTAAAATTGGTGCAGTAATTTATAAAATTAGCCTTGAGATGATTTATATATATTGAGTTGAAACGAGTCAACCTGTCAAAGTCTTAGAAAGGAAAGGATAAGAAATGCCCAGCTCATTGGCTTTTGAAAGAGAGGCATCTCTTGTATTGTTTTGGAGATCTGAAGTTGTTTCTTTCTGTCAAAAAAATTGCCACTTCGGTAAATTGGATGAGATATGTGATAGAGAGAAACGGTGTCCAATCTGAACAAAATACAAAAAAGTATGCGTCAGACACTTGAAACAAATGCTGGTTCCAGAAATTTATATTGTTTGTCATTTTCTCTACACGAAACAAAATCATAGGTTTAATTTTAGTGTACTACTGATAAGATTGACAAGGCTCGAAGTCCCACCATCACTACTTGTGCCATTGGGATTTACAAATCCATAGTTGAAAATGTCGATAAGTTTCCATTCACATAAATATATAACAAAATGATCTGGTTGAGTTCACAACAGCATTGAATAAAAAAATAAAAATATACCAAATAATCCATTAGAAGATCTAAATTTCACATGAAGTGATGTCGGCATAGTTTAGTTTTAGTATATCCTGTTACTGAACTGACTGGTATGGTATAGAGTACAATATGGTCATGGCTTGATAAAAGGATATTGCTAATCACAATGCTAAAACTACTATCAAAATCACTATAACAAGTAAAGAGTTGCCAGATAGTCCTCACCGTTTAGTTATTTCTTTTCGGTGTCAGTTGAAAATTCTCTAGAACTTGGCAAGATGAAACTGCTAGGTGGGCCTGACACCTGAATTGACTGTGTTATATGTGATCCAGAAGCATTAGAATTGGCAACCTACACAAGCACAGAGTGATTGCTATTTTAGTTAATGCAAAAACTCAAGTATCACAGTAACTATCATTAGGAAACAACCTTAAAAATTATTTGAAACAAGAAAAAGAAAAATAATACTTTTGCAGATACGAAACTGTACAAGATTTTTGCAATTTTTGAAGGTATCTAGAAATATGATGAACCTGAGAAGCTTGTTGCCCTCTTTGATGCGCAATGTGAAAATTCTGCATCTGGGCATGAAAATTAGAGGCTGGATTTAATGTGGGGGTCACAAATTGCGGTAAATGATTTGGCACAGGGTTTAATGTGGCAAGAGAAGGGTTGATGAAAGCTACTCTTGGCATTTGAACAAGACCTTGCATCTGAGGCATGTTGGCCGGGTTAACAGGTCCCATACATGCCATTAATGGATTCACACCTGGATACATCACGGGAGGCATCCCACTTCCCATCCACATAATCTGTTGGTTAACAATAATTTCAGTTATATATGAAGAAGCTGCAGTTTTGAATACTTGTTGAAATTGAAAATTGTTGGACCTGAACTTGCATTTGTAGGGATTTTAAGTATTCTATTGCTTCATCTAGTATTGATGCCTTGTCGGTCTGAAAGAAAACTGAAACAAATAAGCACATGATTGTAGATTTTAATTGATATATTCTCAGTAGTTAGAAGTTACTTTGTTGCAATGAGGAATGAGTTCTTGCAAAGCTCGCATCTTTTCATTAATTCTGTCCCTTCTTCTCTAAAGGGGATAAAAACAGAAACAGAAAAGATCAGTGAGTTCCATTTAATCGAGCTTATTACAAATTTGTTTTTTAAATTATAGAAAATAGAAAGAATCATTTCAATTCAACTTATTTAATTCAAATTGTAGTATTAAACATAACCATCTACTAATGTCTAGCAAATGAGATTTTTAAAGCACAACTAACATAAACTTTTTCTTCAAAAAAGGAAGAAAATGCTATTTATGCTTAAATTAATCTCATTTAAAATCACCTTAGTGAAAGCTTTTAAATTTCTAAAGAAAATATTACAAAACTATCTCACTCTTTCAGAGAGGTTATGCACTTCAGCTGCTCTGCTTCGTCTTTTAGATGTTCTTTTGTTGACAACTTTACTTGGGTTCACTGCTTCATTGTCATCAGCATCCTAGAATTTTATTAGCTTAAGTTATTTGTTTATAAAGGAAATTAATGTCATGTCTAACACCTAAAAAATGTGAACTGACTTGCATGCCTCGTAATTAGAAATATAAAAACCATCTCACATACTTGCCAATAATTTTTGAAGTGATGTAAAATACTACTACTCACTTTTCACAGTACACGAGCATGAATTGTTGCAAGAATTAGAAAAAGAGAGAATACCTCACTATGGCTTTCAGAACCCTCTCCTTCTTTCATCTTTTCCTTCCGCTTGCTATCATTTGCATTTAGGTTCCCAATTTTTCCAAAATTACCACCAGAACCACCGGATGATGATGTGGCGGTCATCTCATTGGTGCTTGTGTTCATCCGCTCAGATGAAACCCTTGTTGTCTCTGTATCCTCTGCGAACCACAGTGGCCCTCGCTCAACCGTGGCTTGTTCTTGGTTACTTGTGCAAATATTTGAACCCAATTTAGATGACTCTCCCAGTTCAGAATGAATGTTACGTAGGACTTCCTTCGACTTTTCAATCGGCCTCGAAAAGTTAGAGAAATTCGTGTAATTCATAAGATTTGTGGGGCCCACATTCTCTACACCTGAATTGCCTCCTATGGTGGTGTTGAAGTTTGGTATTTCAGAGAAGTATTCCTGGAACAGGTCTTTTTCGAGGGAATCCTCAAAAAACCATGAGGGGCTCTCTTCTTGGGTTTGATGAGCCTGGTTGGTGGGACCTGACCCATTCAATTCCAATCGCATGTCGGGTTCATTTTGGGGTTTTCTGCTGCCTTGGGTTTGTTTCACTAAGCTCCCATTTTGCCATAGTAGTTCCAAGATCTCATTATCCAGCCTAAAAAACAAATAAAACCATAAAATAGTTTCAAATTTAAAAAAATGATAAGTTGGTTTAATTTTTTACCCTGATGACAGTTAAATATGATTTATAGTCCAACAAGATATCAGAAAAATTCTGTGATGACCAATTACTATATAAATAAAAAAAAGTAAAAAAATCTGAAACCAACATCAACCCATCTTATTTTTTTGTAGGGTGACAATAAAAAAATTAACAATTTGAAGAGTGTTCATCAGAGATAAACTAACCTGGCAGGTTTCCTTGAATTCGGGGAGCCAAAAGGATCTAAGAACAATCTTGAATTATCCTCCATGCTACTGCAATCAGGAACAAAGTGGTTCATGCCTTATTCTCACAGGCAAATCAGTTATTGTATCTTATAAGAGCGGGAAAAACCAAGAAATTATAATATGATTAGTGCATATTTTTATTTAATTATTCTTATTGTGCATTCAAACATGAGCAATTTTCTGAACACATGTAGAAGAACTTATTTATAGGGTAAAATAATACATAAAAGTATAAGAACTTGTACATTGCAAAAGTAGCAAGTCCTTGTGCAGTTGTGCTACTTTATAGAGGATGGTTGTGCTATAGTTATTGAAACTAGATTACATAATAATAGAGAGATGCTAATTGAAAAAACACCAATTTCAACATAAATGCACCAAAAAAACATGCATGTAGAATTGCAGATAGGTTAATGTGTACAAAAAAAAAACTTGGTCCCTTAAAAAATAAAAGATGTAAATTATCTTTTATATGATAAACAGAAAAGGTAAGTGCCTAAACGACATATAAAAGTTCAAGCTTCATAACTGAAAAGGCACAAGCAATAAATGTTAGCAAAAGCAGTTAGTTTCCAACAATATCAGCTCACAAAAATGAAAACTCAGGTTAAGAAAAGACAGAGAAACTTTCCCCCTTTTGTGCAGCTCTTTAACACAAACAAGTAAATATTGCAGAAAAAAAAATAATCTTGACGTGCAATTTTAAAAAAGACATAATCCTTAGTGCAAAAAAAAAAAAAAAAATGGGCCTATCTCTTATAAACCACACACACAAACACACACAAAATATTCACCCAAAATCAAGATAAAAACTCTCAACTAGAGCATCGGTATCTCTCAAATAGAACAAACGAGCGAAGAACCCAGTTTTTTCACCTAAAAGAAAATTTGGGCGTCTAATTAGATTGAAAATAAATAAATCACATCACTATATTCCAACCTAGAAGAGCTCCAAATTCTTCGCATGAGCTTCTGAAATCTCAATCCAACAAAGAGCAGCAAACAAAGCGACCTTCAGAAGGTTAATCGATGAAGCTCAGCTCAGAGTCTCAGACCTCTACTGTGATTCTCTGAAAGGCAAATCGACCGTACCTTGAAAACAGACGCAGCTTTCTCTCTCTCTCTCTCAGCCGCTCTCTCCTCTCTCTCTTAATCTTTTTTGCAGCGGGCTAATGGGTTTCTATGCCTGATTTGACACACAGTGGGGTGTGCTTGGTTTTATATGCATCCGGATGACGTCACGACAGTATTATGTGATCATTGCTATTTATGTCGTATAATTAATTATAAATTATGTACTTGTGTACTCAGATTTAGAAATAAGATTTGACTCTTTAGGCCCAGATTCTCTGCGGCTCCCTCGTTATAGTAGTCTGTGTTTCAGCCAACAAGTGCGAAACTGCGAACTTCCAAAGATCCGTTCATTTCTCAAGGGATTATACGGGATGAATTTAATGGAGATGAGAATTTATTTTTGAAAAAGTAAGAAATTATAGGTATGAATATGCATGAGATTGATTATAAAAATTCGCTGAAATGAGTGTTTTGTTGTACTGTCAGATTAATTCTTGATTTATTATAAAAATATGTATATCTACTAAATTATTTCTTAGATTGTACCTCTAAAATATTGATAGATAAAACGAAGTAAATGTATCATACATCTATTTTTTATAGAATAGTAATTTCATTTCTTGGAAAAATAAAATTAAAAAGTTTAAACTATGGATGTATAAATCAATTAGATATATCCGTAAAATTTGGATAAATATTAATTTTATTTTTTTATACATAAAAAATTCGTTTAATCTGAACTGTTTAAAACTTTAAACGTATTGTTAAAAAAAAAATACATTTGTCCGTTTAATGAAAGACTAATGATATTCAATTGGCTAATTAATTTAACTTCTTATTAAATGTATTGTTAAAAAAAATAACCTATGTCCGTTTAGTGCCGAGGTCAAAAATCGAATTGAAGAAAAGTTGAAAAAGAAGGCTTAGTGATCAAAAGAAAGTGATGGAACTGATAAAAGAAAAAAAGAAAAAAAAATATCAATTTTTATTTGTCTTTATTTGATCTATTTATCTATACAGGATAATAGACGCCACAGGAAACTACAAAAAATATATACCTATGTGCGAACAGTTTTATCGGTTAGTCCCACAGTGAGGAATTATATAGAAACGAGAGCTTATATAATATGAGGAAACTAATCCGTAGAAAGAAAAGAGTTGAGGCCATGGTAATTTGCAATGTAAGGATTTGTAGTTGATTTATATCAACAATATTTTTATTATTTTTTGAGACATTGAAAAAATTACTTGATCTAAAAATTATGAATAATTTGAAAATAGTGATTTTCTATCTACCAAAAAAATAGTAAAATAGTTTCAAAAATATAAAATTTGATCTCCAAATATATTTTCATATGATAATAATGTTGAGCAGTTCGAATTGACTATTTAAACTTTAAAAACAAAGATATAAATCCAATACACAAAATGATATGCGCATTATACTTTATTTTTACTTTTTTTGAGACAATTAAAAAATCACTTGATATAAAAATTATGAATCATTCGAAAATAGTGATTTTCTATCTACCAAAAAAATAGTAAAATAGTTTCAAAAATATAAAATTTGGTCTCCAAATATTTTTTTTTTGAAAAAAAAGGCAAAAATGCCCGTTTCATTGATTGAAACATTTAATTACAACATATTATAAAAGAAGAAAAGAACAATACTCCCTCTATACTAGCCACCTCTTTGTCACCTAATTCTTCTGCCAAAAATATAAAATCCTACCCATTTTATCAATGCAGTAAAAGAAGAAAAGAAAAATATTTTCTCTCATACTAGTCTCATCTAACCACACTACATTCTACATTCATCAACAAACAAGTAAAACAATTCAACTGTCCCTCAATACTGGTGTTAGTGTTACCTCTATCTCCATAGGCATCATCCTCACATCTCTTCGCACTCAACACCCTTTGTTGTGACTCGTTTGAAGTGGTTACTTATCTTCTCTCTACTAAGTGCCACTCTGTTTCACTCATTGGAGCCAGATTTGGCTATCTTGTTTTTGGTTCTAGTAATTTGACTGATCCAAGAATCTTGACCCCCTTGGGCTATTGGTACAGTACCAACAATCTCTTCAGGTGGTGTTGCAATAGTTGTTTCGGGTGTAGCAGATGTCCCTCCATTGTGTTGTATTTTATCCTTAAATGAGCTAGAGTGAGTATCTTTCTCCTGAAATGGATTATGAACCTGTGTACTTTTGGAGAAATTATGAATCGGGCCTGTACCCTTATCCATCCCCGATGCAGCATTGAGACTTGAGATCCCTTTATCTCCTGAAACCCCTTTGTCTCCCGAACCCTCTATTACCATAGGAGGCATGGGGACCCCTATATCAGTTGCACAGATTAGAACTTTCCCCTTAATTTTTTCACCTATCACATTATCGGAATCAGAACTCAATGGTTGTTGGTTATCTGGTGCAAACCCCTGTTGAGTTTGTTGTGCTGCTGTAGCAACCTCAAGCTCTACCAAATTAGAATTATTACTATGAAATTGAGCATTGATACCTGCCTTGTCTATCACCATTGCATCTCTCTTTTTCATCAATGCCAACTCATGCTTTAACTCTGTTAACTCAATCTCTAGCCTCTTGATGGCAGCCATAACCGATATCTCACAAGAAACGGGTATGAAATTATGGCCTAACTCGGAGTGGACCTGATGAGGTGTCTGTGCAAGTTGAGGAGAGACAGGGATGTGTGTAGTTCTCGATCGACACTCCAGTTATCTGTGACCAACTCGATTACACACAAAGCAAAGAGTTGCATTATGGCATTGAATGACGATATGACCTGGCTCTCCACACTTAAAGCACAGAGGGCAAGATGGAGTAGAAGCTTCTTTGAGTTTTGTGAGTTGTAATCTAACAATCTCAGATCTGGTGAGACGATTTTTACCTAGATGCTTATCATATTCTTTACGCCAATTTAGGGCTTGTGTCGGTACTGCCTTGCTCTCAAACCGTACAGGGTTTGAGCCAAGGATCGACGCCATTGTTGACGTTAGAGCTCCATAGAAAGCCTGAATTACTTGATCAAGCTCCGCTAGAGGCCTATAATGATTCGTCGAATTCAGAACAGCTATCGACGCATCACTCCGTGAGAAATCCATCTCTCCAGAAAGACGGAGAGCAAAGATCGCACACACCTACGCTATTATTTTTGGAAATTTTGTGGATTTTCTCTCTATTTTTTAAATTTTAGTCGATTTTCACTCAGAATTCTCAAAATCGCCTAATCGCTTTCTAATCGCGCCTTGGGGAGAGCCCTTCTCCTCTTTTGGTCTCCAAATATATTTTCATATGATAATAATATTGAGCAGTTCGAATTAACTATTTAAACTTTAAAAACAAAGATATAAATCCAATACACAAAATGATATGTGCATTGTAAAGTATTGTAGCCTCGCTCCAAAGAAAATATGGAAAGAGGAAAAAGTGTTGAAATAGCAGATAAATGGAGAGACTCCCATCTGGGAAAAAATATATTAATTCTATCCGTTATTTTTTTTTCCCTCAAATTGAACTGGCTTGATGTAATTCAAATTGGGAATAAATAGGCCAAAATAGACCATCTGAAGACCAATGAACCAGAATTCCCACTAATTTCGGACATTTTTATTAAAACCCTAAAAAAAAAAGCTTTTTATAAAAGTGCCTCCGAATTCATATTTTTTACAAAATTGCTCCAACCGCCTAAATCCTAAACCCTAAATCCGAACCATCAGAATTAAAAAAAATGTTTGTTTAGTGCCTCAAAAATTTAGTTAAGTTTTCGTTCAACGGTAGACATGCAATAATCAGTATTTTGTTTAATCAAAAGACTAAGAGATTATTCAAGAATTATCCATATAATTTTTTTAAAATGCATTTACTATTTATTGTGTTCATTTGTTTATCTCCAAGCAAATGATATATGTTGACAATAATCAAATAATTCATTTATCCTCTCTCTCGCTCTCCAATTATTCTCTAAAAAATAAGAAGAAGTTTACATCAGTGATGCAATCTAACCATATTTCCTTGTGTATATTTGAATAAAATAAATTATCAAGAATTAATGCCAAATCCTTAATTAATATTATCTTTAGACTTGTGATATCCAACTGACAAATCATATCAAAGTTTTAAAGAGTTACAACATCTCACTCATAAATATATCAAGAATAATTATACTAATCCCCCCACCCCCGTCCCCTCATTTATCCCCGCACTCTCTCTCTCCAAATTAACTTCCTTAACTGCCTTTTATCCCCCCATTAATTCCGTTAAGAATTTCCACTTATCCCTACATTAATTACTATGAATTAATAACAAACTCCGCATTAATTATACTGCCCTTTTATTAACAATCCCTGCATTAATTATACTTTCCTTGAATAACAATCCCTGCTAATAATTATTTATCATTGTTCTGACAAGTATTTATTCTTATATTTGAGAAGTATTTATCATTGTCTCTGACATATTAATACTTTGATTTGATTAAACATTACTTATTGACAAGTTCAAGAAAGTATTTATCATTGTTTTGACAAGTATTTACCATTATATCTAAGAAGTATTTATCATTGTCACAGATATTTTACTGTAAGTTGCAATTATGTCTGAGACATATTTATCCATATAACTTAAAATATTTATCATTATGCATGAGAAGTATTTCACTGTAAGTTACAATTATTTCTGAGAAATATTTATCCATGTAACATAAAGTATTTATCATTATGTCTGAAAAATATTTATTATTGATGTTTTACTGAAAGTTGCAATTATGTCTGAGAAGTTTTTATTCATGTAACATAAAATATTTATCCATGTAGCATAAAGTATTTATCATTATGTCTGAGAAGTATTTATCATTAGGTGAGGGGATTGTTTATTTAATGATTTCTAGTTGCGCGGGGACAATAAAAAAAAACAAAAAAAATTTGTGCTGGGATAACTAATAAGTATTTATGAGGGGATTGTTTATTTAATGGTCCCAAGTTGTGCGGGGACAATTCAAAAAAAAAAAAAATTGTGCAGGGACAATTGATGGATTGATTTGTTCAGTCATAAATAAAGATCATTACATAGGGATTAATACTTTGCAAATTTAGGATAAATATTTTGATACTTCAAGTTAAATACTAACAATTTCTGCAGAGTATTAATGATTGAGCGGTCCCCCATGACTTTTTTGGCAATTAGTGTAGAGTTTTTTGCGGGGATTGTTATCATAATCCATATATCAAATATCTTATTTTTTGACGTACACTCTAAACAAAAAAAAACTAATATTATTTAAATGAAAATATTAAGATCTCTAAAAAAAATAATAGAGGATCGCCCAGTAGAGAGCGGTCTGGTCCCTAGTGGACAGTCCCTACCTCGGGCAGTCAAGTAGAATAGTGGACCACATAGGATGGGCGGTTGGGGTAATTTTGAAAAAAATATGAATCTGGGACACTTATGTAAAAAGTATTTTTTTAGGATTTTAATTAAAATGTATGTATTAATTTCCAGAACAAGCCTTAAGAGATTTTTTTTTTGTGAAGTTTAGAATTAAGCTATCAAACTAATTAATATTTATAAAAAAATAGTTTTTTTTTATTAAACTAAAAGCTAGTTCTTATGGAATAGTTATATCTTACTTAATTATTACACAATTAAACTGTATTTATATTGAAAAATAAAATAAAATAAAAATTTTAAACTTTATTATTTTTATTAAATAAGAGGTTCTTCTCTAATAAGCAAAAAAAAGTGTGTCATTTTATCAATGACACATCGCTAGAGATTGAGAGGTGGTTAGGCAACAACTAGATTTTGAACACTGAGAAATTAGGTATAACAATAAGTTATTCCATGTATAGACACATTCACTAGTGAGGGAGAACTTTTTGTTACTAAAAAACTTTTGTAATTATTATTCTTATCAATATATTTGTTGTCGGCAATTGCAGTCAACCATTAAAAAAAGAGATAAAAGGGAATAAAGATAATAGATATGTAAGAATAAAAAAATAGAGTAATAATTTTTATAAATTAGGAGGATTAAGAAGAATAAGAAGGAAGTAGACATATAATAGATATTCCCTTTTAGTGTAAAGTAAAATAGAGAATACTATGTAGTCATTGTCAAGGTTTTTTTTTTTAAAAAGAGGAGCAAAATAGAGAATGTTAAATCTATAATAGAGAAGAATAAAATATTATTTTGTGAAATAAAGTTTTTTATTTAAGTATTGTAAATATTTTTTTATTATAAATACAATTTTTAATTGACATTCAGATAACTAATTAAAAAAAAAGAAATAATAACATAACATAGTAAGAAGCACCTCATTACAAACGAATGCATCAAATTACAGAGCACAACGAACACTGTAAGATTTCATTTCATACAACTCTAGGTGTTGTAGATTGCATGATAAAATGATTAAAATCAAATGATTTTTATATTCTTTGTCATACATCTAAAGTGGAAACTTGACTGTCAGCATTGATTACAAAGTCAACTGTAAAGACATGGCCATTATAATTTATAAGTGAGAGTAAACTCTTTATTCAATATTTGTAAATGCCCCTCTCTCTTTTAAGGAGATGGATATGACTCATCTATTGAGATATAATTATGATTTTGTTTGTATTTAGAAATAAAAAATATATATATGTTTTTTTGGCTAGAAAGAGAAGATGAATGGATGTCACTCATCTATTGAGATATAATTATGATTTCGTTTGTATTTAAAAATAAATAAAAATTGCTGACAAGGAAAAATATTTTTACATTTTAGAAAAATACCTTCAATCACATTATGAAAGTTATCTTGCATCACACTATTGGTTCAGTGCAACTATGTTTTGATCTATCCACACAAATTCCGCAAATAAGAAAAAATACTTATACCGCACTATTGATACGGTGTAAGAGAACTCCCCATGTTCACACCGCACTATTTGTGCGCTGCCACTCATTTTTTAATAGTGCGGTGTCATTGAAAATAAAAAAATGTCATTTTTCTTTCTAGCAAAAAATAATTATTTTATTTCTATTTAAAAATCTATAATTATTGGTTGATCTTGTGTTTTTCTATTGACGGCATTAAAAAAAATATTTACAAGCAAAACACTTCTTATTATTGGGTAAAAAGAAATACTAGAAGTATGGATTTAAGTTTTATAATTTAGAAGTCAATTATTTTAAGGCAGCATCAATTTTTCTAGTCTATTAAGAAATCCATCACTAGAACTTTTGTTGATTAATTAGGTAGGTGGATGTTGGTCTACCCAAAACAGAGGATGCAACAAGCCAACGAGAGGATGGTGAAAATCTAGAATGCGAGTCTTTAGTCTATTAATCAATGTTCTAAATAGCGCGCTATAGCGTTGCTATTTGGGTATAGCGCAATTTTTTTAACCCGGCCGCTATTACGTGATAAACGCTATTTAAATCATTGCTATTAATAAATAGAACCGAATCTTCTGTTTTTCCGTGGGCAATAAATTTTTGTTCAAGAGAGAAGCGATCCGGTTTCATAATAAAGACAATATTTTATGGATAGAAAATCATAAATTTGAAATTTAACTGAATATTTTTTGTAAATATAAAAATAATTAAGTCACTTGTTTTTTATTAGAATCAGTGACAATTGTCACCAATAATTGTATTGATATACAAATAATTGAGTCACTTGACCCTCTATTTTACTAAGAAAACAAAAACAAAAAAAATTTGAGGATGTCTAAGCTCTATTTAGAACTTTCTTAACAAGTCAATGAAAGAAGAATTGGTGTTTTTTAGTGGAGGCATGCAAATAATTTTGTTATGCACAGATTTGTTAAAGAGTTTTAACCATTTATTTTTCAAGTAGGTTGTAGATGTATTGAAATTGACATCAATATTAGTCTGTTATGAGATTTGTGTCAGATTAAAACTGACGACTCAGATCTCATTCTACCTGGTCAGTTATTGCACTGCATCTGAATGCCCTCGACATAACTTGCCTATAGGCTACAACTACAAGTATACATTTTTCAAAATTTTCGCTGCTCGTCATCTCCCGTGACTGGTGCATGGACAACGCTACACATCGATCCATTCTTCAATTTCGACCGTTGGATTATATACAGAAGAATTAAGACTCCACACTGGTATTCTTCATTATCTATAAGCAATTATTTATGACCAGCTAGCCGCAGCCTATGGTAGTGTTTGGTAAACGGGCCGGGCCGGGCGGTCCGGGCAAAACCCGGGCACGGGCACGGGTAGCCACGGTCACGGGCGTCACGGGCACACAGGCAAAACAGGCCGGGCATCACGGTTTTTTTTTTCAAAAATTATGCCCTGCCCGTTTAATACCCGTGCCCGTCACGGGTTCGGGGGCAGGACGGTCCAGGTATGGGGGGCGGGCGGTCCGGTCCGGGTCTGAATCTGATTTTTTTTTCTTCTTTTAAAAAAAACAGAAATACAAAAAAAAAGAAATAAAATTCAGAAATAAAAAACAGAAATAAGAAAAACAAAAATAAAAAAACAGAAATAAGAAAAACATAAATAAAAAACATAAATAAAAAACAGAAATTAAAAAATAATATTAAAAAAACAGAAATGGGGGGAATTTGGGTTTAAATTTTGAATTTTAGACCAAAAGTAAAAAAAAAAAAAATATGCCACTGACTCACGGGCACGGGCGCACGGGTTCACGGGCACGGGCGTCACGGGTATGGGTTACGGGTACGGGGGTCCGGGTTCTCACGGGTATTTTTTCAAAAAACCGGGTCCGGCCCGTTTAATACCCATGCCCGTGTACCCGTGCATATTCGTGGCACGGACACGGTCTGGTCCGGGCATGGTCACAGGCGGACCGGTCCGGGTTGAGCCCCGGGGGCATTTACCAAACACTAGCCTATGGGCATAGAAGAAAACAGGGAAAAAGGAATTCGTATCCTTTGCATTAACTCAAAAGGGAATCTTTTGAGTTAATGAATGTCAACCATCCAATATGTTTCAAGATTAGTGCAAACTAAACTGCACTAATATTAAAGGACCCTATATTATAGACAAAAGCTGAATTAGCTCCATTTAAATTCAGACGGTTGAGATTCATTAACTCAAAAAATACCCTTTTGAGTTAATGCAAAGGATATGCATTCAGGAAAAAGACCGTGATTTTTATTCATAGGAAAACCCAAAAACAAAATATTAAAAATGAGAAAGGATGCGTAGAAATTTGAAAAATAAGGTGTATGCGGTCCTTGGCGTCCTTGCGGGATGCCATACCAAAGTTCAGTTTGATGAAAAAATAAAATAAAAAATAACTGGGACGCCATGCCAAGTTCAGTTCGATGAAAAAAAAACCAATAACTGAGACGCCATGCTATATCAACCCCGCCAAAAAATAATGAACTAAGGTGCCTTCGAACTGAACTAGGAAATGCATCAAACTGAATTTGGAAACTATATGATGTTACTTTATCAACTAGGACGCCATGCTATATCAATATCGGAGTTATTTTATTTTATTTTTCCATTGAAATGAACTTGGCATGGCGTCCCAGGTTTTTTTTTTTCCGTCGAATTGAACTTTAACATGGCGTCCCGTAGGGCATCATATGCCTTCTTGTTTTTTAAATTTCTACGCATCCTTTCTCATTTTTAATATTTTATTTTTGAGTTTTTCTATGAATAAAATCATGGAAAAAAGAGGATCCTTAAGGGCGTATTCGGATGTCACGGGATTACGGAATAGGAATAGGAATTCACTTTAGGAAAAGTGGGAACCCACAGATACGGAATGCACGGGATTAATTATGGGAATATGAGAAGATGAGTATTCGTTTGTATCATGGGATTAATTGTGAAAAATCTTTATTTATTTTAAAATATGTATATTTATTTAATTATTTTAGTTTAGTTAAGTTATAAATAATTTTTTATTTAATTATTATTTTTGAATAGTATAGAGTTCTGTTCTGTATTGATTTTAACCAATTAAGTAGTAATTAAATATAAAATTACAATGAAAAAAAAACTATCATGCCACCATCTATTTATTTAGACCAATAATATATTGTCAGTTTAATATTTTAATGGGTTGTAAATTGTAACATTTGGTAAACATAATTTATTTTTTAAATTATATTAATGAAATTAAATAAAATTGATTAAATTATAATATTAAAAAGATAAACTATTTGTAATAAAAAAATAACTAGAATTGTATAAATTAAAAAAGAAAATATTTATAAATAAATTAAAAATTAAGAAAACAACAATTGAAAATATTTACAAAAAATAAACATTTAAAAATATTTACAAAAGATAAACATTTAAAAATATTAAAAAATATATTTATAAACAAACAAACGAGCATTTAAAATATATAATTACAAAAATTAAAAAACAAACAAACATTTAAAAATATGTAATTACAAAAATTAGAAAACAAATAAATATGTAAAATACGTATTAAAAATTAATTACTAAAATGTATACAACTAAAATAAAAAATGTTTATAAATAGAAATAAGAACGGATCAACGTTTATATTTTATTATGATTTTTTATAATGATTTTATTTATAAATAATTATGAGTTTTAATAGTGATATTAAAATAATAACAAAAAACATTATATTTTTTACATTGAGAATGTTCTTTTATAATTAGAAAATTAAATTATGTGAAAATATTTAATTGTTATAGCTTGTATTCATAATAACTTGTTTATATTATAAATATAAACAGTTCAATAAAGTCTAAATTTTGTAATTTGCTTAAATATATATATAATTAAGAAATGTTCAAAATAATTATTGAAGTTATTGACTTAACATAAAATTTATTACAACTAAGAAAAATAGAGATGATATCACAACTTTTTTTTGTATGCTCACATAGCAACCATGTTATCTAAAGAATAAAATAAATATCATCAAGTCATCATTGCCATGGATTAATATTGTCTAATGAAAAGAGAGAGAACAATAACATTTGGGAAAAAAAATGCAATATGATCAAATTTGTTTTTTCCCATCAAATAACGAAGAGTTGGGTTCAAAAGTGGGAATAGAACTCAATCCCATTTCTGTAAAAATATGTAACCGAACGGAGCTGTGAAATTTTTTTCTACCGGCCTAACTGTTCCGTTTTCTGTGGGTACAGGAGCGGAGGTCGATACCTCTCTTAATTTCTGGGTCATTTTTGTCGGTGTTGTGCGACTGTGCGAGGCTGCGAACTGTATATGGAAATGTTGTGAGGGCTAAGTCTATTAAGTGTATGTATATTCAATATTCCATGTATCTATTTAGAGATGCTCAGGTAGCCAGGTGCTGAGCGGTTCTGCGTTGGATGCTTCTGCGGTTCTGCCTTTGGATTTTCGAATTCCCCAGCAGCCGTACATATGCACTGATATATGCACACACTGCCATCGCTAGCTAGAGACTACAGAGATGACTGCGGTGTCAATAATGGACAAGTGTTGCCGCTAACCCGGAGCTGGCTATTGCCTATTGGCTACTGGTAGTTGTGTTATATTAATTAAGGAAGCGTCTATTTGTACACAGTTTTTTGTCTATTATTTGTCCACAACTTTGACTTGCACGAATGCTGTAAAATTACTTCTACATGCTGTATAATTATACAATATCTCACATAAAATATATCAGTTAATTACAAAATATCCAGCAACTATTTGAAGTGGTTCCATAATAGTTAGAAAAAGATTACAACTTGCACAACAGGACAAAATAAATGTACTTTCAAATTGTACTTTCGGAAATTACAATTATAGGAAGTTATTGGCAGTTAGAGTTAGTTATTAGTGGTTATTGGCAGTTAGAGTTAATTATTAGCGTCCGCACTGGGTTGAATCTTGTATACTGTAAAATTGAATCTCATATACTGTAAAATTGAATCTTGTATACTGTAAAATTGAATCTTGTATAATGTAAAATTGAATCTTCTACACAGTAAAATTTACATTTAAATCTTGTATACTGTGAAATTGAATCTTGTATAATGTAAAATTGAATCTTCTACACAGTAAAATTTACATTTAAATCTTGTATACTGTAAAATTGAATCTTGTATACAGTAGAATTTTCAATTGAATCTTGTATATTGTAAAAATTAAATCTTGTATACAGTAGAATTTTCAATTGAATCTTGCATACTGTAAAATATATACTATAAAATTGAATCTCATATACTGTAAAATTTTCAAATAATACTGTAAATTTTTCAATTGAATCTTGTATACTGTAAAAAGACAGTTAAATGAGAGTGGATAAAGTTGTGGACAAATAGTGGACAAAATCCAGTGGACAAAAACCTTTCCTCATTAATTAATTAGAAGAAAATAAACATTTTATTATAAAGAGAAACGAGAGAGGAAATAATATGTGCCCATGCAATCATTTTTGTGTTGGGGAATTATAGAGGCCAAATAATTATGCCTTACCTAGAGATCAAATAATTATATCTCATCTAAGGGTCAAACACTTATATCCGGAGAAGGAGAAACAGTTCTCCACCTTAATCTAAGGACTGTCATATGTCAAGAGACCCAAAACATAAATCATAAGTGTGGAACATAATACCTGATTTCATGTCGTTTGTCATGGAATAACCAAAGCCATAGCAGAGCAAGCTGTCTTCGTAAGCACGAGGCAAGTCTTCAATAGCAATAAGTCTTTCTTGCCTTTTTTTGTCGGATCAAGGAATAAGTCTTCCAAGACATTAAGGTTTGGCCCTTAGAGAAATCCACTCCATATTTCCTAATGGATTTTTCTTTTCTATTCTTTGATGGTGAAAGAAAAAGAGAAGGCACACAGAACTGTATTTTTCTTAAGAAAAAATATATGTTCAGTTTCTATGATTTTCTTAGTTACCTTATGCCTTGGGGACCAATCCTTATATATAATAACCTTGATAGTTATTTGTCAAATTGAGAAAGGTATTTTGTGTTGTGCATCAAAAACCGTGTTGGCGCATCAGAAGTTGTGTGACTGCATTGATATCCGTGCAAACAACACAATCCTCCATAAAGACAGATTTCTGACCTTTGAAAATGTACTTTTCTGAATTGCAAATTTCTAAATCAGTCTATCAATGATTTGATCTTTGCCTAAATTATTATACACATTTATGGACCACATCCTAATGAATGTATTAATTGTCTATTAACTTATTTGATCACTTTAATTGACAATCATATATGACAGTAAACAATCCATAATTAGATTACATATATGCTCAATATTAGTATTAAATCCAATGAGATTGACAATAAATTCAACATTTTGAAGAAACAAATAGCTTTCAAAGATTCCAGAAAGCACGAGAAAATACCGATACAGCTCCCGTAGTTGCAACTACGTACGCGTAATTACTTAATACATATAGTATGTACCTTGCACGAAAACCGTTTAAATTTAGAATAATAATTTCTGTATCCGCGCTACAGTACCCGCGCTACAGTAACTTCATTTAGAGAAATAATATATTATAGTCCCCACTAATTATATTGTTTCCACTAATTATTATTCTAAAAAGATATTATATAGTCTCAACTAATTATTATTCTAAAATCCCAGCAGGATCCTTTCAAAACCCCAGCACTAATTCCGCGTCAACATTTCTCTAACAAAAATAGTTTGTTGCACTTAGGGGCACCTCTAATTGAACAAAAACTGAAAATAAATTGCAATTGAAAGTAAATAGATGAGTTTAGAGAAATTGACACGCGGGATGATAACGGAGTTCGGCAAAACAATGGCCTACGTCTCCGGGGCGTCGCAACCTCTTTCTAGGTGCGCCTTTCTATTACCCAATATGAAAGGATTACAATTGTGAACCGTGAGCCCTTACAAAATGGGAAGTCACGACCAACGAGAGATGAGTGCCGGCGAGCCCT
>JARJHM010000032.1:600000-804781 GCA_033356055.1 Carex pumila
CTAAATTCGAGAGAATTTAATGTTGCTGTAGACTGTAAAGGATGTTTCCAGCTGCAATCAGCATATTTCTAAGATCTAGTCTAGATAACTTAAAAAGCAGCCTATATAAGAATGTAAATTCGTATTAATTCAAAATCTAAATCTTATAGCCATGTTTATTCTTCTCTTTCGTTAAAAATTTACATGTTAACTTTAAATTCGTAATTTTTAAAGGACAAACCCAAAGCCTAATTCGCACTACAGTGTCGTAATAGGATGTTAAGATCTACAAACAAAATAATATAACATTGAAAAAAAAAATGCACAACCAAATATGAAAAAGATAACACGGAAAAGAAAATTGGTACAAGTACAACAAGAATCTTTTGTCCTACCTTTTGTTTGTCTTGTCTAGAATGACAGTAATCAGGACAATCAATTAAGAGTTTCTTGAATATATTTTTTGAGCTGTCACTAAAACGACTTCTCGAAATCAGCGATGAGAGACAAGAAGTAGAAGACAATGTTTCAAACCTGCCAAGTTAACCTACAATTTCGACCATGTTTTTGCTATCTCGCCACTAGATACCGTGGTTGGGTTTGTTAATGTTGTCATCACTGTATATCTCTAAGCCCTCACTATTCTTCTCCATTGAGTTGGCTCTACCAGCTAGGTCAAGAGCCTCATCTATTTCGCTTGACAAGGCAGCCCTGTGCACCTATAACAGGTTAAGGTTTGTATGGGAGGAAAGTCATTTGTTAGTTGTCTCTAACAATGCCTGGCAGTTGGCCCTGCCACAAGGCAGCACCTGTCCAACATTTTTTTGAAACTGTCCCCTCCCCTGTAGAAAACCTAAGAATACAAGGTGATGTAAAGACGAAAAGAGGTTTTACTCTTTAATGAAGTCATAAAATCTTTAAATTTGAAGGTAAATATTTTGTGCACCCAACAAATAAGCGTTCTGCCCTTTCAGAAAATATTAATATCAGAACAACTAGAGCACAGAGCAGCTGATAAGTCTTTAGGTTCTATTGTATGTTATTACTGTTTTATATATCTGTCCAGAGTCCACCCAAGATATCAGACGAAAATTTAATAATAAACAACAGACAATAGCAAGATGCTACAAAATGAAAAAGCCAAAAACCAAAAGCCAAAATTAATTGATCTCCTTATCGACCAGCACGTAACTGCAGTTTGTATCCATGGTAATAAATCCAAAATTACACTAATATTACACCCATAAAAATGTGATTCTAATATTTGCAAAACTAGTCAAATAAATAGCATCCCTATTAAGAAGCAGAATATAGCTAGGGGCCTCTAACTTAATTGTACGACAAACAAAATACATAACAAAAGAACTTTTTCAGGATTTGTCTTCTTGACGAGAAACTGCCAGCCACGCCCAGTCCTCATTTAAAGATCAACCTGAAATGAATCCAATTAAAGATCTCTAAGCATAATATATATGATGCAACATCCATTTTCCTTTCTTTCAAATAGCATGAGGCCATAGTTTCTATGCTGATCATTCATGACATAGCTGATAGCACCTAGCACTAGGAACAGGCAGAACAGATAACAAATAGATTTCAATGCCCTTTTTGTACTCAAGCAGGTGGTCATATGCAACCACTGAAATTGTGTTTTGCACCATCTTCATATTGGTTGATCTCAATTTAACTGGTATTATTTTGTTGCTTATTTTTGTCCCTTGTGGGTCAAATACCTGCACTGTCGGTCTGGCATTGCTGAAGGGCTCAAGTTTTGAATTTGCTACCCAAATTCCAGCTTATCAGCAAAGTTTTACATTTTCATTTAACCCAAAGAAGCAGAACATTGGAAATTACCTGAGTAAAGGGAAGGTCTAGGAGAAAATGGATCATCTCCTCCTGACAGCAGGGGCCCGCTGTGCTGGCTGACCACCTTGATTCTGGTCCTCCCCTGCTGCATTCGTTGCTTGTGCCATTGCATTCATAACCACAAAACCCAATGGTACTATATACATCCACTGCATTTTTCAAGAAAATAATGAATATATTACAAAATAAATAAAAAATAAGTTAAACGAGATGATTATCCTAGGATAATCATAACAGTATAACACAACATTTTAACCAATATGAAAATCCCAGATAACCTGCAAAGACCAAATACAACTCGTTTGCCTGAACGATGTACCAACTCTGAATATTCATTATCACCATTGTCTCGGTTCTTATGGGTTTTTTTCAAGTCCATTTTGCCAGATGTTGATATAGCCCAATTAGATGATATAACAGATTTACTCATCAGAAACAATGGTCTGAACTTTCAGGTACAGCCAAAAACAAAAACAGTTAAACCAAAGGTGCACCAAAATTAGCTCAAGATTCAAGGTACTTATGGCACAATATAAGCCAATCCAACCAAATCAGAACCAACTTGTAACCTAGGAGAGACTTAACCAAAACCAACAGATATCAATCAAAATACTATTGCACCACCTTAAAATAAAAAATAGATTTTCGACATGAAACCTTTACTATGACCAAAACAATTCAAAGCTACTCACGTATTTAGCCCAGAAGGACTTTTCAGGTGGCTTAACACCTTCCTCAAGAGAACTTTCTGAAGCAATTAGCTGCTCTACAAATGTAGGGGTTCTGCACATTAAGACCAGCATTAAATATGAATTTTCCATGATTCTAGATTCTTATTACAACCCACACCCAATGTACTATGGTTTCCAAAAAGAGCACAATATCTTTGTATTCATGGCCAAACCCCAACATTTTTGGATTAGTTCAGTTAACAAGCAGCTGCTAAGTAGCAGTTAAATTATGCAAACAACCAATTGCCTCTAACAGACAAGGATACTCTTTGTAAGTCTTAACTAGTTTGACAGAAACCACAGGCATACAAACCTAACTGTTTGCAATAAGTTGAATTTTGGCTGCTTCAACCAAAGAAATAGGAGAGCTATTAAAGAATAAAAGCAAACTATGAAACTCCGTAGCTACATGCCTTTTCTGTTACATTAGTACAATGGATAAAAACTATTTGCAAAATCTCAAAATAAATTGAGTGCTAATTGCAACTTTGCAATAAGGTTAAGGATGGGGAGGAATTTGCAAAGACAGTTTTTTATAACAGTTAAGTTGCATCAAACCTTGGTGCTTGCTCACTGTTCTTCAGAACTGTATATGAACTGAAACTCCATTTTGTTGGCTGAAATTGAAGGATAACAAATGAGGCATCGTAACTTAACTCTTATAATTTATAATTAAGAAAAAGAAAAAACATAGTTGCTAATCCTATCTTCAGTGAAACTTATTTTCCCACAAATTATATTTAGTCAAACTTTATATCTGATCTCTAAACAAGTGATCTCTTCTTCTTCAGAACTGTATATGAACTGAAACTCCATTTTGTTGGCTGAAATTGCAGGATAACAAATGAGGCATCGTAACTTAACTCTTATTATTTATTATTAAGAAAAAGAAAAACATAGTTGCTAATCCTATCTTTGGTGAAACTTATTTTCCCACAAATTATATTTAGTCAAACTTATATCTGATCTCTAAACAAGTGATCTCTTCTTCTTCATTGTTCAAGTGACCTTGTATATCACTGTTGTGAGTTTGTAATAGTCACAAAACAGATTACATTCAACCTTAATTCCACAAGCAGAGACCTTACAGTTTGAAACTATATCAAATTCTTATCAGAAATTTCAGATATTAACTCACAAATTTCAAAGGCCTCGGATATTGGCAACCACCAGCAGATCCATAGTTCACAGCCAAAACATTCACACCATCCTGTGGCAAAAAGGAGACATAAAGTTGTCCTAAGAGATGTATTTTGTTTCTTTGAGAGAGAGTCAAAATGACCTGAATGTGTTAATGCTGTACCCATCCGTAGTTTTTCTAAGGCACTTAACCAGAAAAACAGAAGTCATAATAGAGGAACTTACAGTGTGAATTACGAAATGCTCGTCCAAGCTCTCCCTTGGAAGGCATCTCTGCAAAGAGAAATCAAATTATTTATAAATGCAACTTATAGTAACATCATAAACCGCAAGGATCATAATTTAGCAAAATAAAATGTAGGGGATTAGAAGAAAAGTGACAGAACCTGATAATCAATAAAATAAACAAACTTAGAAGGGAAGAACTTACAGCTCTGACAGATGAAACTACATAATCCTTTCCAGATGGATTCAGGACATTTGAAGGGATTCTTATGGTATAAAAATCATCTTCCTCCAAAAGCCTCTAGAACCACCAAGTATCAGACCAAAAGGAAAAGAAAAGGAAAGAAAAATCATCTTAAGTCTCTCTCTCACACACAATATAAGAATTGAAAAATAAGCACATTACAGTATAGTGATTACTTCAAAAAGTCCCTTCTCTGCATCTGAGATTGCATCCCTTGTAAAGCGAAGCTTGGTCAATGTCTGGTTAACATATCATTCAGAAAAGCATAGAGCAGAAAATTTTTAAGATCAAGAAGGGGGGAAAAAAATACAATTATACAGCCATTCTCATAAATTACTTCCTGCCCAAGCTACGGAGATCATAAGTTAATGTCATCTGTAATGTCTCAGGGATCAAGGTGAAAACCAAAGGTCTCCAAGGGAACAACAATGCAAAGGTACAAGATTGTTTCTGTGTGGTGCATTTCCGTGCTGGCTCACCCGCCACTCACAGCGCACCATGTATAAAGACTGTTCTGCCAAGAGCAAAATCAAGTGTAAACCACGCACAACTTTCTGTCAAAGTGTAAAGCACGTACAAAATACATCCATAAGTGTGCATGATGCACACTTATGAATAAAAAAATGCGGGACAACCTGGCGCACTGACACACTGTTATTGGTGGGCAAGCCTAGGACATTCTGTTAGCATTACTCAGAAAGAAAATAGCTAATGTCCTAGGGACATATGCAAAATTTGAAATGGTAGTGTTAAATTAGAAATCCAGACTGCTACTTGTTCTCCTTTTAATTTCAATTAATGAAGGTAGAAGAAGTGAAATAATCCATGTTTCCATTTAGTTCAGTACGATTAAGTACTGCATTCAATTGCAACATTGGAGATAAGTAACTACAAGCTCAGTTAACAAGAGGCTTAGCTGAACCAATTTGCACTATTTGGTGGTAACTGAGACAGACTTTGCAGCAAAAGAGTTAATCGGGACATGACAATAAATTATTGTAACAGAGGTACTATAACATATAAGAAGAAAAAGAGAGTACCTGGCCTCCATGGGTCCAAGACTTGAGGCGTGCAGTAAAGGTTCCGGCCACAGAGAAGTCGGAATCGCCTAGAGCATGTTCGAGAGTAAATTGCACGGATTTGGAATCGGAGGCAGATGAGAGATCGAGATCGGGCCTGCGGCGGACCGGAGGGCTGACGTAAGCAGGATCGGGCGAGGATCGGATTCCCTCGAACTCGTCATCGTCGTGGTGGAGGAACTCGTCGGATTGGAAGGAGAGAGCGGAGGAAAAGAGGAGCAGCAGAGAAAGTAAAGAGAGGAGACAACTAGATGTATTCATGCTTAGTGTGAGAGGAAGGGAGGTGGCGTTGTGGCAGCAGCAATGAGGAAGCGGAGAATTTGGCCAGGGACGGACCAGATTTGAGGAAGACGAGCGCAAACGACTTTTTTTGGTTGCACCACGTTCACCGCACGTGACGTACCCTTTGTTTACCTTTTTTTTTTATCTCAATATATATTGGACAAATATAATTGTGATTATGGTGGGATTACCGTTATTTTTTTCCCTTCTCAAATCCATTTATATCAAGTTGAAGACA
Source organism: Carex pumila (assembly GCA_033356055.1). Taxonomy (NCBI): domain Eukaryota; kingdom Viridiplantae; phylum Streptophyta; class Magnoliopsida; order Poales; family Cyperaceae; genus Carex; species Carex pumila. Next base: position 605,785 of record JARJHM010000032.1, read on the forward strand.
ACGTTTTATCTAAAACCTTTTTTTAACAAACTAGAGATCTAATATATTTTTGTGTTATATATATATATGACAAAAACATGCTTCTAAATAGTGTGCTATAATATTTTTAGACTATAAAAATTATAATGCACTATAGCGGCATAATATGAATATAGTGTCCGTCTTTTACACCATTTTATTATGACACGATAAACACTATTTAAATATTTGTAAACTCAAGTTTAATTTTGTTTAAATTAATAGGACCAAGTTGGCTCAAATGAAAGTCCATGTATTAAGTTGATTCTTTTGAAAAAAATTGAAAAATTAAGTTGATTCTTTAATTTAGTGGCAAAGGGAATGTTTTACGTATAAAAGATTGTAGATTTAAAATTTAAATAAAATATTTCTTGTGAACATTAACTATTTTTTTTCAACTAATAAATGTTAACTAGTTAGATACTTGAATACAAACTTCTACATAAAAAAATTAAAAAAAAACCCCACCCCTGAGAGCCAAAACATAATTCTTTTCATTAAAAATAAAGGAAGCTGATAATTGTACCCCAAACAAAGTACCTGTACGCGTCCCCCAACTTCATAGAATATCGGCAACAAAAAGATCAAGTTTTACTTCATACAGCGCAATAATAGTACCAATATTTCTTTATTGTATAGAATTTCGCTCTACGAAGAGAAAAATGCTTTGTTAAACAAATTTAACAAAAGCACCGCCAAATGCAGCGAAATAATCGTATAATTTAAACATATAAAGGAAATCGTTTAATCTACTGCATTCAAGTGTTTAACTTTCATTGTAAATGAGTTAAATTTTCATTTTTAAAAACAAAAACGAATCCCAAAATTCATCCCCGAGCAAAAATTTACAGGTCTAAATTGAAACCAATCCCCAAGCGCGTCCCCGAGCACAAAAGTTACATCTCTAAATTTGTACTAATCCCCGAGGGCATCCCCTAGCACAAATTTTCTTCATTTGTGCAGAATGTGCCAGGAACAGTACATGTGAACAAGTAAAGCATGTAAATCAATATGCACTAGCAAGCAAACAACATAAACAAAACATTGAAAATTTATGCATATAAACATGTGTTTACAAACATTGAAAAATCTATGTTTACAAACATATAAACCTGTGTTTACAAACACATTTTAAAGTTTATTTTTCAAACACATTTTAAAACATATAAACATGTGTGTAAAGCAAGTAAACCAATATATACTGGCAAGAAAACAACATAAACAAAACAATGAAAATTTGTGCATATAAACATGTGTTTACAAACATTGAAAAATTTGTTACAAATATATAAACTTGTGTTTACAAAAATTAAAAAATATGTGTTACAAACATATAAACCTGTGTTTACAAACATTGAAAAATCTTTATTTAATGGATTACTTGTTCAAAATGGAGACTGTATTTTTAGTTATTAAATATCAAAAGTTGTTAATTTGCATAATTAAAATTAGAACCAATCTTCCATCGCATTCTTGAGCTAACTGGGTTTAAATTGTACTTTAAAGTACTTTAAAGTACGTTCAAGTAAATAGTTAATTAATGATTACATAACTATTAATAAGCTCGGGGACTAGCTCAGGGATTAGTGATTACAACTCCTCCTAACAGACTGTCCACGAAATTAAAGCACAAAACAAAACCGTGCAAAGCTAACATTTAAAGCAATTAATGTAAAATAGCAATGTGTTCAAACATCGAAACGTTAATTAATGGCAAATTAATAAATTTTCATTATTAGTGGTCAGTTAAATCAGTTTGGGGACGAGCTCGGGTTTGATGGCTCGAGGTATGAGAACATATCTCTAAAATAAAATCAAAATATTATAATTTTTGGGAGCCCATATTGCATGATACGCATATAAAGTCCAATCAAATTGAAAGTTCAAAAATAAGTCCTTAAAATATAATCTCAACACCAATTTTTTTTTTTTACATTAATTCCTTTGCGCTTCACTCTAGGATTCTTTTGGCACGCCAAATTAATATGAAGTTGATCGTAATTGGGACACTATCACAATGCAGGTCAAAATCCTTTTTTCTTTTTTCTTTTTTGCTGTTGAGGAAAAGTTGGCTAATTCTTGAATTTTGCTAATTATAGAACTAACATAATATTGTAATTAGAGACTAAATTTAAAAATGCTATATTTTGTCATTATATTTTTGTTGCACTATTTAGTTATGTTATTTCTATTATTACTAATGTTGTGATTATTGATAGCATCATTTTATTATTTTTGTGATTGTTATTTAGTATTTGTGTATTATTTTATTTTTTAAAAGAGTTCGGACATCTTTTTCTTTTAAAAATGTTTCTTGTAAATATTGAACATGGTTCTTTCCTGGATAGGCGAGGCCCATTCCATCTGTGGTAGAGTCGAGTACTTTTGCATCATTACTTTAATACATTTCAATATAAAAAAAAAAAAAAAAAATTTGATCTGTTCAAACATTTGGATATTTCACTACGGTTACATTTGGATCGTGCAAGGATTAGTATAAAAATTGTGTTTTTTGAGTTAGTGATTTGAACGTAGTGCTAACCCAATGGTTTTAAAATAACATTAATTTTGGACCATTCGAGTTATTAAAAATGTCATTTGTGTTGGCTTGTGCCGTAATCTACTTGTTTGTTTGACTAGATTTGCAAAATATATATAAATTGTATTTTACTATTTTCCTTCTTGAGATTGTGCAGGTTCATGACAACAGAAGATTCAATAATTATACATCAAAGATAAATTAATAAATTGCTATACAACAGTCATAAAGCACAAAGACATTAGAAAACAGAAGTATCATCTCAAGATTATGATATTTAATCTGTAAAATTGGTCAAAACTTGAGAATAAACTAAGTAAGGTCTACCGTTGCAACAGACCAGGAACCGTTGCAACGGAATAAATAAATCATTAGCCAAGTCTATGACGGTTTTAATCGATCAAAACCGTCACTTGATGGTCGGCATTCCAGAGAATTTTCGTTGAGATAACCGTTGTAACTAGGGCTGCTAACGAGCCGAGTTAGCTCGAGTTATGCATAACTCGAATTCAACTCTGAAGATAGTGAGTTGAGTTGGCTCGAGTTGAGAATATTGAGCCGAGCTGGCTTGCTGACTCGAATTCAACTCGTGAGTAACTTGAGTTGGCTCGTGACTCGTGAATCAACTCGTTTAAGGTGTTGCATTTGATTAATGATTTTCTTCGTAACTTTAGACCCATTTCATTTTCCCGACTAGATGTGACTGACCCAAGTTGAACCAACTCATTTTATTTGATCATTTCTTTGTAGATTGTTTGTTAATTTAATATTTAGTTCTCATATTATTAGGTAACAACAATTTCAGTTCAAGTGTTTAACATTACTTGTAACGGTCCATGACCGTTATACACTAAATCCATCGTTATATACACAAATCCACTGTTATGGTTCTCTCAGTCCACACGTGTACATATTGACCTATCGTTGTAACAGTCCATGAACCGTTGCAACGGTCGGGGCAACTTACCTAGACAAGAACTCTAGCCGCCCCCCATTTCAATATTTTGAATTCTCAAATCTAGAGAAAACCGTTGTTGCTTGTGCACTTAAACTTTAATACTCACAATCAATCTTAAACTTATACAATAAATACAACAACTCTTAGAGTGATCCTGCAATATCAAATCATTTATCCTTTGAGCCTTAGTTGCTCACTTTGTTATCCTTGAGCCTTAGTTGCACACTTTCTTATCTTTAAGCCTTTAGTGCTCTTTAGCCGATTACGTGCTTAGGCCGTGTGACTTTCCAAAAGATTGTAAGAGCTCACCGGTTCCACCTTGTACTCATTTCTCATTGGGTAAAGAAAGGAGCGTCATCTCGAAAGTTGTGGGGCCCGAAAACATTGGCGTTAGTGCCGAACTCCGTAAACAACTCTTGTGTTAATTAAGTGTTTCTAAACTCTACTCTTTATTTTATTGTTTATTAATTTAGTTTAGAACCAAGTTATTCTAGTTTCCGCTAAGAATAACTCCAAGACACACTAGGGACTTATAACTTAGATTAAAAGTTTAAAAAGACATTATTCACCCCTTCTCTAAGTGTCTTTGGGACCAACAATTTGGATTGTAATTTGAAATAACGATGAAAAAAATGAATAAAAGAATGATTAAACTAATACATATAATATTTAAAATAATATTATACTACATTTAAAATTTAAACTAATATTTTTAATACTAATCTAATATTTTATTTAATACTAATTTAATATTTTATTTCATACTAATTTAACATTTAAAGTAATATCATATTACATTTAATATTTAAATTAATATTATATTATATTAATATTTAACTAAAATTATTTTATATTTAATTTAATACTGATATAGTATTTAAAGTAATATTATATTACATTTAATAGTTAAAATAATAATTTATTTAATAATAATCTAATCTTATCAGATATTATATTTATTTAATATTAATCCAATTTAATATTATATTTATTTAATACTAATCTTCATTTTAAATTAATATTATATTATATTTAATATTTAAATTAATATTTTATTTTATACTAATCAAATATATTTTTTTTTTTTAGTAAAGGTTGGAGATCAAGCCACCCAACTATTTAGTACCATTGTTATTACAATAAAGGATTTCCCTCATCCGGGTTTCAAACCCATGACCTCTCACATAGAGACCATGTGCCTTAGCCACTAGACTAAATGCTAGTTCTCTAATCAAATATTTTATTAATATGACTAACAACACTAGCTCTATTCTTGCTAATTCACTATTTCTATGGGTTAGTAGAATATAGCTATTCTTGAGCTAATTCAATTTGCTAATTTGTATTTGAATCACCAAGATTTAAAAATGGGGGAGCTAACTCGAGATTAGCTCCATTCTTGAGTGATCCGAAGGCACCCTACATTTTTTTTGTTAAAAAATTACTAGTGCCCACAAATTTAGAACTACACCTCAATACTTTTCGTAACGTATTTAGAGCCAATTGCAAGTTGTACATCTCATTACCGATTTTTTTTTTTTTTTATACTTGTGGTCTTTAAATGTCTCAGATCTATAAAAATTACTTGCTCCTATAAGTAAACAACCCAATTCACCTCTATTTGAAGTTTAGACAAAAAGGCAAATACATCTTTTGTGGGCAACATTCAACCTAGAAATCCTGCAAATCTCAGCATATGTAGTACAATAGCATAGAAACTCGCTAGAGCAAAGACGCAACAATCAACCAGCACATTAAAAAAGATGCAAGGTAAATGCAGCGAGTCAATTAATGGATTCAGATTTCTAGCCTCCTGACAGGATCGCTAACCTAAACTCTGATTTTCCTATCACATGACTCGAAACTGTAGCTTATATATTTGATAACATGCTTAGAACTTCCAAGCGGAAAAAAAAAATTACCAAGTGAACCTTTGAGGCTCGGACTATCTATCTAGCAAAAACAAAATAATTTATTAATGAGTTGAGATTCTGAATCCGAACCAGAATTTTAACTCATGATCGTCACGAGCCAATTCAGAGCAGGATCGAGCTGGCTCATTAACTCGTTGAACTCTATTGGACCTCAATCATACAAATGCAAAAAAATAAATAATAAAGCCCATCAAACAAAGCATATTTTGCATTAGATATTCATTTTCATAACTTAAGCAGTACTCTTAATTCAAGTGCAACTAAGCAAGTCAACTACTATAAATTAAGTTTTGCAACTAAATTTATACATACCAAAATAACATATTCTCAAATTCATACAAACATAGGAGGTTGGCTACTCTATTTTCATAAGCATATAAGAGCATATGCTTATAAGTCATTTTTGGATTTTCAATATCCAAATAGTTGATCTGAAACACTCAACATGTTCTCCATATTAATATGTGTTTGGAGACCAAATTTTATATTTTTTTGAAACTTTTTTACTATTTTTTCAGAATTTTTCAAAACAATCATAAAAAATATTAAAAACCATTTTTTGAAATTTTTTGAAAAAATTTTAAAAAATTCCAAAAAATATAAAATTTGGTCTCCTAGCACATATTAATATGGAGAACATGTTGAGTGCTTCAGATCAACCATTTGGACATTAAAAACACAAAAATAACTTATAAGCATATGTCCTCATATGCTTATGGAAGTAGAGTAACCAACCTCCAAACGTAGTTCATAAAATAAATTCATGCATATCAACTTCACTTAAATTCATACTTGGACTGAGCCAGCTCGTTAGCTCGCTCGCGAGATAGACCCAACTCAAACTCATTAATTTTGAACTGAACTAGTGGCGAACTAGCTCGTTAACAATTCGGTCCACTTAACAAATAAGCTATTAGTAAGCAAGTCAAATACGAATCATAATTGATTCACGAGCTACTAGCTTTTTTATCACCCTTATCTTCCATTAGTGAGATACCCAAAAGAAAGCAATCGAATATTATATTGTATTTACAGATTTAAAAATAAAATGATCCTATCATTTTGATATTTTCAAAATGCCCCTAAAATATTGGATTGCAGAGATTGGAGAGATGGAGGCTATTTTGGTATTGAACCTAATTCATCGATTATAGTGTTGTTGTAAGTAATTTTTCATATTATTTGACTAATTTGTAAAATATATAAATATTAAATTTTATAGTTTTTTGTTTAAGATATATGCAAATTTAGTTGTTATGTCTGGAAGTCAAATTAAGTCAAAGATACATATCATAACAACTTTACGTGAAAAGTTGTACAAAATAATTGGATACATGATCTACTCAAGCTATAAGAAATGATTTGATATGATGATCTGATGGATGATTCACATGAGCCACATGGAATGTTGGATATTGATGAGATGCTGAATCATGAAGATTACAGAAGATCATAGAGATCAAGATCATGAATATGAAGATCATACTTTACCATTTTATTTTATTAATTTTAATTTATATCCAAAAGTATGGTAAAGTAGATTTGAGGTTGTGACCACCTGAGTCTAATCGTTGTATGGCTGGAAGTCCAATTAAAAATTCAAATTAATTAGGCCAGTCAATACTAAAAACTAGGCACCAACAAAATAGGCTAATCCTTTATTATGTAGATCTTGTGATCTGCATAGAGCCATTGAAAAACCTTTTAAATCACATTATAAATAGTGGGCTCTGTCGTTTGTCTAAATTCACAGAGAACCCCCTCAAAAACCTTACACTTCAAAATCATTTGAGAAGTTTAGCCTAGTCCATTGTTGCTTGTGCCTAAACTTCAATTATTTTATCCAATAACCTCAAGTATATTTCACCTAAATTGATCATTGTGAGATTAGATTGAAAGTTAGTGATTGTCTGGACTCAGAGCCTTTTATTTAGCCTACTCCATTGTTATTTGTGCCTAAACTTCAATTATTCATCTAACAATCTCAAATATACTTCACCTAAATTGATCATTGTGAGATTAGATTAAAAGTTAGTGATTGTTTGGACTTAAAGCCTTTTGTTGCTTGGCTACTCCAAGCCGTTGTGCTTGCTTTTGAGCCGTGTGTGCTCACTTTTCTGCTTTAGTATGTAGTGCTCATCTTTCTGTCTTTGGGTCGTTGGAGTATTATCTCGTTGGTTTTAACTTGTATTCCTTTTTTCATTGGGTAATAGAAAAACACACCTAGTTTTGGTTGCATTGCTCCGAAGATATAGGTCATTCAATTGGCCAAACTCCATTATCAACTCTTGTGTCACTTTCTTTAACTCTATCTATTTACTTTTTTATAGTTTATTTATTTAAATTCATAAATTCTTGATTCAATCCGCCAAGAAATTTACGTAGATAGATATACTTCAACACAAAAACACCTTTTGGACTTGTTTATCTGACCAACAATTACAAGTTGGTTTAAATTTATGCCAAAATGGTAACTAACAGTGAGAATATTTTAAAATTAATAAAACAAAATCGAATAGATACATCAAATATTATGCATAAAATTATCATAATGTATTTGTGTGTGTTTGTCCCCGTAATTTTTAATGAATTAAGGTTATTTTTGTGATTATAAAATTATCAAAACGTACAAGTAGTGATTGTTAGTATTGGTGTCATAGATCCAGATCATATGTATGATATGTTTAGTTTATTAGTGAATGGTTTTATCATTTTGTACCTTGAGTATTCGTATTAACGGATAATTTGAGTTGATGACTTAAATTGTAGAACTTCACAATGAATAAATTTGTTTACTCTTAAATATCCCTTATCTTGGCAATCAGCAAGGTACACTGGTTGACCATATAAGATAAGTGTGGTGATTAGATGATGGTCATGTTCTACAGGTTATACGATAAGGAGTTATCGATCTAATCACACATGTGCATACATGGAGATGTATGGCACTGGACAGATCCAAGAATGAAATATCATATGGATTGTGTTCCATGTCATTGATATTTCATTGTGTCTAGAATTTTTTAGTTGATATATTTATTTTTCTTACATAAGGGATGTGTATTGTTGATACTGTCCAACGCTCTCTTTAACTAGAAGTTATATAGGCAGTTACTGTAGAGCATAAAACTTATGCGGAAGAAAGATACGTATCAAGAAACCATTGTTCCTTATATGTTAATAAAAGCGATGATATCTCTGAGCCATTTGATAAAGTTTATATTATGTGCATGCAATATGATTATATGATAATCATATCATAATTAAACTTCAGAAAATCAAGAAAGAATAATTGGTAAGGATGATACATTCATACCTTGTGATTATTTGGATATCATGTGACAAGGAATTGACACAACAACATTTTTAATGTTACAGGGATCGTGATTTTGCATTGTGTTTTTTTATTCACGTCATTTGGGTAATCAATATACCATGGCTAATTGTATCATTGATTTATGAAATTCAAATATTTAATTCTATTGCCATAATGATGGGATCCCATAGGGTCACACCATATGAAAGATTAAAAGAAAATATATTAATAAATCATATGTAATATGTATATAATATGTGCTATGTTAATTATAAGAAGTTATAATTAATTTGTACAAATTATATGTTATTAATATATGAATAATTTTATGGCATGGAAATGATATAAAATAATCCTAGTAATATTTAAAGTATGTGTGACATATTTTAAATGACTTTTGACACATGAGAGATACATATAAATTAACATAAAATATTAATTTATATGTTGGCCTTTTAATGTATGGGATTGTGGACTTAATTAAATATTAATATGATTAGTATGTTTAATCTTAAAGTCCAAATATATGCTGGAGAGAATTGATTAGTGGTGGCATGATTTAAGGGATATTTAAATATGTCATTAAATCTAATCAATCTCATTAAAGAGGAAATAAATTTCTGGATATATTTTTTAGGTAACTTTGAATTGGAAGTTGAAAGGACAAATACTAATTGTTCTGGACATATGACTTATGTAATCTATAGCTCTTAGAGTCTAGAATCCAATGGTGAAAGTTTCACATCGTTTGGAATTACCTAAAAAAAAGATATAAGAGTTTTAGTACCGAAAGATCAAAATATTATGTGGAATATATCTTGGCCGAAATTTGTTCTTTTCTCCTTTCTCATTTTCTCTCATGTGTTGAGATCTAGAAATCCTCCAAGAATTTTTCAGAAATTAATAAGAGGGTTAAACTAGGATTAAGATTCTACTTATTAATTTCTTATTAGCCTTAGAAATACAAGTATTTATTTAATCTTTTGATAGATACCTAAGGAGGCTAGTCATTTGAAGGGCTAAAGCACAACCACCGTTGAAAGAGAAGGGAAATAAGAAGTTGCTAAGTAAAACAACCCTTGTTGATTTGATTTGGAGATCAAATTCAAGGTATTATGTTATTTCCTTCTTGATTACGCTAATCAAGATTGTTTCTTGCACTTACAATAACTAGATCTTTTGTTTTGAGTCGAATAAAATTTTTGTTTTATTTCTTGCTATCTAAGTATCAAAACTTTCAGTGACCTCCAACTTTTGCCGCAAAATTAAACATAAAATATCGAATATTATAGAGAATGTTCTGTTTGAATGCACGTACAATACGATGAGTGTGTTTGTTCATTTTTTTAACAATAGGCACATTTATGTTCCTAGAATCATCAAAACAAAACAGGTAACCTCTAATTTGTGTTCTAGATGCGTTCGTCAATTTATTCGTATTATTTTGGTAGTAAAAATAAAGGAAAATTTGTTGTTGCTGATGTAAACAAGATTATTATATTGTTTTCTTTCTTAATTCTGTAAAATTTCAAACAAGAAAATTAAGGTATACAATAATTCCTTCACTGATATATATATATATATATATATATATATATATATATATATATTGCTGCTTATGTTGAAAAATAACTGCACAAACGAAGTTAACGTAATTTCTTTTCTTATAAATTATTAAATAGAAAAAATTGTTATCGTCTATATTATACTAATGAGGTGATTCATTGTAGGTATGATATTATTCATGAATTTTGTTTTATTTATATTAATTGAATCACTGGCTAATAAATAAAGGTTTTGCTGAGTCTTCTTTTAAAATATTTTAAGCAAACGTATTAAATCTCCAACTCTGAAGATGGGGTCATGTAATAATTAATTAGAATTTTCTATAATTTGTATCCATTATTTAATCATCTTTTTTTAAAGATAACTAAATAACTAATACTAAATATAGATATGTTTTTAAATAGAAACAAATAGATTGATTTCAAAGGAATAAACAACTATCCTTTTTTTTATTTTCAAAAAACATCTCCACCGAAGTACTACTTTGGTGGAGAGATGGAAATGTTCATCCCTCCGCCGAAGCAGTGGTGTTTTTTTAGAAATCAAAGGTGATTAGGGGTGTAAACAGACATGAAATAATCCTTTTTGTATTCGTTCCATATCCGAAGATTATCTGAATTCAGATTAAACGGAAATAGATACAAATATTTTTTGCATATGGTGAAATAATGGCGGATACATATAATTTCATGAAGGTGAATATCCATATCCGTATCCACAATTATTCGGGTATAATTTGTTGTATAATTATCCCATATTCATTTCAATCTTGGTTACGGGATAAATGATTATACAATTCGGTTTCCAATTTAATCTATTTTTCGCTGGTGATGGTGCTACAATAGCGCTATTTTTTTTCTTTTTTTCTTTTATTTCTTTACTCTCCATTCTTTTCCATTGAAGACTTTAGTGATTTAGTCCCTGAATGTAGTATGTTTTTAGTCGCTGTTAAATTGGTTTTAATCCATGTTTCAAGACAACAACAAGACACTTTGTATTTTAAAGTATACAACTCAATTATCTGACAATTATTCGTTTCGTATCCGTATTCCAATTTGTATTTGTAAATTATTCGCTCTGTATCTATATCCGTTTAAAGCGAATTTGGTTTTAAATTTTGATATTAATTTACTATCCGTATCCATATACACTCATTAAATGACGGATACAGATATAATATTAGCATTATCCGCTCCATTTACACCCGTAAAAGTGATAGTTGCTCGTTCCTTTGAAATCAACCCATTTGTCTCTATTTAAAAAAAAATCCTAAATATATGTAAATTCTTAAACGTAAGTTTATTCTACATTTGTTTTGTTTGAAGTTCTTGAATTAAATAAAAATTATTTTGCCAAACATTTAATGTTGCTTAGACAATACAAAAGTAATTAGCCATCAATCCATCATAATATTTAATGTTGCCAAATTGGAAATTTCATACAAAAAGTACATAAAATAGTAACTAATAATACAAAGACTTAAAAACAATTTATTTTATGCTCTCGTAAACCAGCACGTGGACCAACTCTTTTATATATGTTATAGACAAGTTGTAAGCATTTAGTTTTTTGCTACCTACAAATTTTATGCATTACAAATATGCATTTTTTTTTACTTTTGTGACAATTGGCTTGATCATCCTTTTGAAGTACTTCAATTCCTGAAAAATATGTAAGTAGTCCCATATGAGCTTATATTTACATTTATAGTTCTGTCTGATCCATATAAATACATGGGTCTGCGCATCATGTAACACAAGCCCTGTGAATAATAGAATCCCCATAACCCTATTTCAGTAACTTTGCAACAGGGATTGGATTTGTAACAAAGAACCTGACCTCCACAAGTAGCACCATGACGGCAATGACAGGAATTCAATCAGCCAGTACGTACAAAGATCCCATATTAAAAATCAGGCTATTATTACTCGTAATAATTGACAAGTTATCCAATTAATAGAAAGCTTTTCTAGATGACTGTCATTGTTGGCAATGTCTTCTCCTCTCCAGAGGGAGCACAAATCCCGACTCCGGCTGCCAGAGGTTGGCCGGTTCATCACCAGAGTGACCAAACATTTCAACAATCTTAATATATTCTAGTCTCCTACACAAGGCCATTGCTTTGGTTCATACCAATGGAAGGCCCTATTTCAGATCTGCTGAAAACAACAGAATGTCACTGACATTCTGACAAGCCAAAAGATACATTCTACTATTTTAGTCAGTTATTGTGTTAAGAACCTCTGGTGCCAAAGCATGCCGGGAACTTTCCTTCTTAAATCTGGCCAGTGCTTTTTAATCTGTTCATATCATAATATGCTCAAACCCTTGATATTTCTTCGGAGGCCAAAAGAGAAGTAAATAGCATCAACCAGATTTAAGCAATACGCCGAAAAGGCTGGAGAAACAGGTATGTCAAAACCTTTTCTAGTAGTAGCCCAACATCTATATAGTACCTTCAAATGAGCACAGAAATTTGACAGTACCACTAATTATACCCAACAAAGGTTGACCATAATCAGATATCTTTCCAAATAATACTGAGGTCACATAAGAAACCAAATTAAATTCTAAAATGAAGTTCAAGAAAGAAAAAAAGTACTATGATCTATATTAAAACTTTCATCCCTCCATGACAAACAACTAAACCAAGAATTAAACAACCTAAACCCAAAATGTTTATACAAAGACTTAGAGCTGCCCATTAGCTGCAGAGCTCACCACAGGCAGATAAGGTGTCCGGCCCACCACACAGCACAACACGCTGTAAAAAAAACTCCCAACCCCCAGCACAAATATTGCTCCATAACCAAATTCCAAAACCCTAAGCCCGGCCCGCCCTGATGGGGTTCCGAGGATTCTCTGAACAAGCACCGGCAAGGTCAGCATCACATCTAACATCACGGCTTGCATTGCATTGAACCTCACATATCGGCTCATATTAGGGTTTCGTGCCAGAGCAAGGTAGAGAGCGAAAAAGGCCACAAACCCAGCTTGCGGGACAGATTGGTAGGCCGATAGCAGGGGGAAAAGAGGCGCCGTGAGAGAGGCAAGGATAGGGTAGCGGGAAATGAGGAGCCGGCCGTAAGGGAGAGCATTGAGACAGGGGAGAGTGTAGGATAGAACGGAGACGAGACGGTCGGTGGAAGGAACGGTATAGGAGGCGGAGACCGGAGGGACACGTGGACGGATCCTGGCCGATCGATTTGGATAGGGGGTGAGGTTAACGGTGAGGGAAGGACGGGTGAGGCGAGGGGATAGAGGGCCAAATCGGAGGAGCGAGAGTGTAGCAGCCATTGGGAGGATTTCAGTTGGAATTTGGACTTATTTTCGGAGAGGGACGGTCGGACGGATCGTAGAAAGCCTAGAAAGCGTAGAAAATTGGGATTGGGAACTTGGGTCTATCGAGTTGTTGATGGATTTGGTCCGTTGAATCGTCGACCTAAGATGATGGATCAAGGCTTGGCGGAGTTGAGTTCCTTCAAGAAAAAATGCAATTTCGTGGGAATTTCAAATTTAGTACGGACGCAACTTCACGTGAGTCATCAACTCTCATTTTTTTAACCAACTCTGATATTTTAAATAGTTTGATTCAATATGATTGGTCCAAAAAATGTTAAGCCCATCTAATTTCTGATTTTCTCATTATTTGGACTGATCATGAAGTTACTTCTAATCTTTTGGTAGACTCAACGTGAAATTATGTCCGTTCTAAAATTTAAAATTCTTATAAAATCATAATTTATTAGTTATTTTGTTTTATTTTGACTGATAAATATAATAATTTCGGCAATAAGAGTCCGTATCTCATCGAGTATCTGATTTAGGTCAATATTATCTCAATCATCTAATCTGATCGATGTATGGAACATTTTCTTTTTCAAACTCATTCAGCCTTAATATTTCTTTTTCAAATTCACTCAGCCTTAATATTCAATGTTGTTCTCTATACGAATCGGTTCTTTAATAACTTCAAATTTTCGTGTTGTTTCGATCTGTTGTGGTTAAATCTTTTTTTTTGTATAATAAGAAAATTAAAAGTTGTTATAACATTACGTATAAATAAGCAACAGCCTCAACTTAATAAACATTATCTCCTAAGAAAATTAATTTAAAAGAATAAATATTTAACAATACTACTTTAAAGATATTTAGTCGAAAAAACAACAAATTTATTTTGCACAATAAAAGGTAGGTATTATTATTACTTTTTTAAAATCAATCGATCTTTATAGGATATATATATATTTGTATGGAATACTAAATTAGTAAAAGTAAAAGATAAAAAACGTGCGCATTTTTCTCATCCATACAATGTGCTTTCTATCCGTCAAATTATTGAACGTTCGTTATAGTTTATACAAGTCATGTATCAAATTTTACCTGATTACCGAAATAATAAACCAAACCGTTAAATTGTTAACTGATTGATCAAAACAAATATAAGAACTACAAAACAAATATATATATATATATATATATATATTCATAACCTTTTAATCGATTTTCTTATAGTAAAAAAACTTGTGATGAAATGACCTTGCCCTTTCCTGGCTCTGAGTTAAAGAAAGGGGCAAAATATGTAAAGCTGAATAATTGTAATAAGAAAAACATTATATTTATTTTTTTTAAATAGACGATGGGCGATTTTGGAACTAAAGAAAATTAAAATGTAAAAACGGGTTGAGACTTGAGAGTATCAAACGCACTGCACGTTCCAATACCCTTGGCATTATTATAACAATAAAGACTGTTGTATGGTGATAAAAACATAAATTAAAGAAACTTATCACATGGGATCCGTGGCGCAATGGTAGCGCGTCTGACTCCAGATCAGAAGGTTGCGTGTTCGATTCACGTCGGGTTCAAAACCCCGATCCAGACGGATCATCCCATTCTTTTTTATTTATTATTTTTCCGGGACAAATTCCGAACGTTCATCAAAATCAAAGACTCAGAGGGATCAATTGTTTTTCTCTGAATTTTAAAATTTTATAGAATAAATTGTTTTTCTCTGAATTTTAAAATTTTATAGAATAAATTGTTTTTCTCTCAATTAACTATAATGAGTTTGAATTCAATTAATTATTTAAATTCGATTTATTATATTTTTTTTACCTCTTTTTAGAAAAAATTCTTAATCCGCTCCTGATGATGACCACAATAATGAATGATGATAATTGACTAGATTTTGTGTGCTACAATTGAACTACATAGGATCTCTAGTCTAGTCTATACTTGGAAAACTACATAGGATCCGGCCACAAATTAAGCAATGGTTTGCGTCATAAATGACTCAATTGTGCTTCCTGATTAGTGCTTGCTTATCCTTCTCGCAAAGTTTTGCGACTTCTAATTGAGAATTTGCGTAGCAAAAGTCCGTGCTTCAACTCTTGGTGATGTTATCTAGAAGCTTACAATTAGTACTCAAGACCTAAATTTCCGAATTTTTTTTATTAATATCCAAACAAATAAATAAATTTCAAATTCTATCCATTTTTGCGCATAATTTCGAAAATTATCCAAACCGATCAAAATCTCACCAGTTTGAGATCTCCTTTCCGGTTATTTTTCTAACCAGTTCAATCAATCATATAACAAGTTCAAAGCTCACTGGTTTTTATGTGTGTGGTTTTTTTACAAAATAGAAAATTTTATAATTTATTTATTTTTTGTATCGAAATATTAGAAATGTTTTAATACAATATAATTTGATTTATTAGAAAAACAACGACAAATAACTCGGATCAACATTTTTCAGGCTAGATTTTTCGCGGTTGTAAGAAAAATTTATATATTTCTCTGTGTTATTGAAAAAAAATATATACTTTGAATTTGAGTTATTGATCATGGTTTAAAAGTCACTTCTAGGTAATACAGAAAATATTGTAATCCTTCTAGTACATTTAATTTCTAAAAGGTTGTATCTAGTTTGAGAATTTCTTTTTTAATAACAATCATTAAATAACTTAAAATTTGTTTTTTTTTTCCAAAAATAGTTACAACTTTTTAGAAATTAAATGTAATACTTAGAAGTGACTTTTGAATCGGGATCAATAACTCAGAATCCAATCATTTTATTTTTTCCAATAACACATAAAGAAATATATTAATTTTTTTATAGCCACAAAAAATCTGGTCTAAAAAATATTGATCTGGGTTATTTGTCGCAGTCTTTATAATAAATCAAATTATATTGTATTTCATCTATTTTCAAAGAAATATATTAAAACATTTATAATATTTCAATAAAAATAAAAAAAATTATAAAATTTTCTGCTTTGTAAAAAAACACACAAAAAACGGTGATGTTTTAACTGGTCTTATGGCTTGGAACCAGTTAGAAAATAACTGGAAAATAAATTTTGACCAGTTTGGATAATTTTCAAAATCCTCCAAAAAAAAGTGAGTAGAATAAAAATTTATTTATTTTTTGGATATTAATAAAAACTTCGGCCTAAATTTTATAAACATGTAGCACGTGACTTTATTTTCCCTGTTAAAGAGGTTCCCAGGTAAAATTGAATTGTTTGGTCAACATCCACGCGACTTCTGTTTTTAAAATAAATCAGCAAATTAAACTAACAATATGTTAAAGATATTGTTAGTTTTCAGCAATGAAGCCAGAGCTAAATTTTTAAGTCTTGATTACTTCATCAATAGCACCACATAGTCTTTTTTTTATTTTTATAAATTATAGTAATAAAAAAAAGTCACAACAAGCCACAAGGTGATATGCACAACTTAATATTATCTTGTAAGTAGAGAATTGCGACGCTTTTGGGATCCAAATCAGGACATGGTGATCCGCCATCTAAAGTTCTAAACCACTAGAAACCAAAGTCCAGGGAATTATATATATTTCAAAATTCAAACTCAGGATGCGCCACCTTGTCTCTGCCGTCATGTACTTTTGGTCAACTTTGAACAATCCAAGTGTAATTTTTAATCATGGAAGAACTTCAATTATAAATACAAGCCCTCTCAATTCTCAGGCTCATCTAACATTTCTCTCGTGCTTGTTCATCCTCAGAGCCCCAAATTTTAATACAAGTACATTGTGAAAAGGCGCTCTCTCTCTCTCTCTCTCTAATATGTCACGATCCTATTTGGTCTTCATTTTGATTGTTTCAGTTACCATCTCTACTATGATTCTTCATGTCAAAGCAACCAGACCATTATCAGGTAGTTCAACCTCACTGGAAAGCAGTGGAACCGTCTATTTGGATTACAAAAGAATGATGTACCAGAAAATAACGATTTTGATTTCAAGGCTCGACTCGGGCCAGAGCCCCAAAGGTCCCGGCCACTAACCAGAATAGTCAGCTTGTGAAAAGTTCTGGTGGATGAAAATGAAGACGGTACAGTAACATAATTGTGAGCACAAATTGTTTCATTTCATTTGTAGATTTTGTCGAAATTTTTATTTTTATCATAATAAAAAACAAAATAAACTAAAATATTCTCGTTTTGAGATAATTTAATTAATACTCAGGCCACAGCCAATCCATGGCCTAAAAAGGGATCCGCAGATTCAATTTGTGGCTCTAACTTTTCATTTTTTTGTTTGTTTTATGTTGGGTATTTACCTTTTACATTTTACATTTTTTTGGCTTGGAATTCGCGTCTCTCAGCTACCTCAAAGCTTGAAATTCGCGTCCTCTGTGATATCATCTATTTAATTTTTAATTAAATTTTCTAAATAAAAATTCTGGCCCTTTCTAACATGATAGCTGTCACTTGAACCAAAATGTTCGAGCGAACAAATGTGCCTTCACCGCTCATTCCGATGTTTACTTTATCAAACATATGAGATGTCACGTAAATCAAATTTTTGTCTTTTATTAATCAATGTTTTGTAAAAAAAAATAAAAAATCTATGGCCGCAGATTGTACAAAAAAAAATGTTTTTGTAAAAAAGTTAATTATTATATACTCATAAAAAACTAAATAAATACGTGTATCATCCTTTTTGTATTTTTTTTTCCAGGTTGATAGAACCATTACAATAGTAAAAAACAAATGCAACAAAAGAAAACAGTATTTTCTCTTGTCAAAATTGAGCTATCCAACTGTCAAGTATATTCCCTGCCAATTCAACGTCTCAAATAATAGAAATAAAGATTATTCACTCATCGTGGCAAACAATCGAGTAATAACATACAAAATGCTAGACATATATAAAAGAAAGCTAACGAGAAGTAGAACCACGTTAAGAAGATAGCATGCCAATTGGAATTAAACCCAAAATTGCAGACAACTTTAACAATGCCAACCAAGCCACCTGCTTACAAAAAGACCAAAAAAAAAAAAACTAAAATAAACTCAAAGAAGACCTGACATCTGCTTCTACAAGACAAAATTCTATGCATGAATTTAGCACTATTTCAGACAGCTAAAACAAATTAAAATACAAATATCACATTAATTTAATCAAATAACAGAATCCGATTCAGGCTTCTCTGTCTCATTCTTATAACCAGCAGCCCTTCCCTTCCTGCCAACAACATAAGATTGCGGAAGTGGGTTCTCATAATCTGGGTTCAGACCCTGAAACGACCGGGCAGCAAAATACTCTGAACCGGATTTAGCGGAACCTTTATATAAAACTGCATCTGTGTCTTGACTTTTCAAAATCAACGCCTTTTCTGTTGCTTGCACCAGAGCTAAAGAGCTCTCATCAACTTCTATGTTCTCTGCTAACAATGAATCCAGGGAAGAATATACAAAGGTAAAACTGACAATGTAACTCTCATAAAATGCCAAGGATTTGTCCTCATAAAATGGCAATGTCTGGTATTTGCAAAACAACCATTCTAAATTGACAGAATAATCAACATAAAGTTCTCTCTCCAATTTTCTCCTCATTGGGTATGGAGGAATAGAACAAGGATCCATTGGAAGAAACAAAACTTCTATATCCCAAATGACCTTAAAGGTTCAAATTATATTGGTGGTCATGTTAGTCCACGGGTGGAACTAGTAAAATTGAGATTTGGGAGGGCTGAAAATATGTAGTGTAATTTCATTTTATAAGTGGGGCTAAATGTATTAATGCATATAAAAATTACAAAACTTTTTTTTTAAACCCTTATAGTGGCTATCAGGTTAAAAATTACAGAACTTAATGGACCAAATTACAAATTTTCAGTTGGTTGGGAGGCGCAGGAGGGGGGGCTCAGCACCCTGTTCCCACCATTACCTCTACCCCCTCTGTCCGTTGATCTATTTAGCAAAACGATTCCATTTAATTAGAAAATAACTAGATCATTAAATCAAACAAAAGTGAAAATACCTCGAGGGGCAGTAATATCTTCCACATAGCCACCTTTAATGAAGGAAAATCGAGCTTCACCATGTTCTTCCAATTCTTTTCCTGGCTTGGTTACAACAGCAGGCTGCCTAGACGATATCAAATCTTGAAAATCTAGTAGGTACTCTCCAGTCCATTGCCTTCCTCTTTAAAGAAATAATCATATTATATTATCCACTTTTCCAGAAATATTCATATTTTTAAATTCTTTTAGAAGTACTACTATGTTAATGTTTCATAGTCCCATAATCTTATAATTTGGATCAAATATCTTATAAATCTTCAGCAGACAATTTTAGTAAGAAACTAAGAGCATAATTTCCTGGAGTAAAGAAGGTCACCAAAATTAAGAAAATATATGCTAGGCTAATAATTAAAATTAAAGAAAGATTAATATAAATACTTGGTGAAAGCAAGCAGAGCCTCAAAAGGAGTGATAACAGGAGCCAAGAAATCTTTGCTATCCAGTAGAGCAGTCTGGGCACATGACACATAGACAAAAACTTCACACTGCTCAAGATAAAAATACAATTAATGATAGAATTTTCTTTCCTTTGCATTTTGATTAATAAAACAAACACAAGATATACAAAAATTGACCCACAATTTAGCTCAAAGAATCAAATACACCATGAAGCTAAATTAAACAGTTCCTTATGCAAGCAAACCCGAAAAAGGTATCCAATTGGTACTGATCAGTGCCTGAGTATATACACGTAACATATGGGTACTTAACTATCTGTAATCATTGCACAAGAACACCACAATATTTAATGTGCAACTCTATCTAGAACTAAGCTGGAGGCGAAAATGATCAGTAAAGAAACCTCAACAGTTTGACGCTATTGTGGTACCTGGACCCATCCCAACCGAAGAGCACCTGTGCTACCATACAAACCAAGAAAACAACGGGAAAGAAGTGGGAAAGGCAGTAGTCCAACAGGAACCTATAGCTCACAGAGACTAGTCCTTACCAGATGATAATTAAAATAAAAATTTAACAGTAAGTAATCAATGCTAAACCTCAGGAAAGTTAGCGAGTTTATGAGAGGTTGGTCTGCCCATGACAAGTGTGTACGATTTCTTTCCAGCACCTTCAATCAGTTCTTTCATTTGTTGTATTATGTGTAGATAACCAGCTTCAATCACCACATAAACAAACAATAACTTAAGAAAATTCAAAGATTTATATACGAAGTTCACCCAAGTTTCAAAAAGAAAAGATAAGGAACAATAAAAGAAACTAAGTAGGAAAGAAGTTGACATACCTACACCTAGAGTGCCGACCAAAATGCCAACAATACTTGCATCCTTCGCTTTCTCCACAAGGAAGTATCTTCAAAAATGAAATGCATTCTATGAGCAAGGTAATATTGCTTTGAGGATAAGTTCATGTATACTGCTAAAAATGCAAAGATATTATATATATGCACCCACAAAGACAATTTCTGCTGAGCACAAAAGAAATCATAAGTGCTTTTCTTCTCTTAATTTCCTTCAAGCTTCCTCAAATTACCCCCCTGCTTTTCACTTTGCATCTCTACAGAAATGAGATAGCAAAGGGCAATGCTGGTATCTTAGAAATGTAGCAGAGGAGATGATAATTTTGGAACACCCAGAAAATTTGGATTACATCTCATTTCTAGGGCATACATAACAGCTCTTATACTGTATATATTAAATATTATTTATCATCAGAGAAGATTTTGGTAAACCATCTATATACCTTCGCTTAAGAATCCTTTTGAGATGAGACACATCTTTCACCATTTTATTCTGAGCCACATCGTACCTGACTGAACAAAGTTACCATTTATAACTATAATAATTTTTAACTGTTAAAGAAGGAAAGTTTTGATTTGTGCTCTAGCAAACTAAAAGATATTGTGTAGGTAATGAGAAACAAGGGATGCTTTGGTAAGTACTAAAGCATGGGTACTTTGCATTCTCACCTCAATTTTCAAAATTTGAAAGGCTGATCCAAGCTGCTTAATGTGATTTATAAAATCGTATTTGAATCCAAAATCTTATATCTTTTAAACTTTTTTTCAAAAAATTTCTTTGATAGAGATTTTTTCTGGACAGTTTAGTAGTAATGGTTTTCTCCCTATCCAAAAGAATCTAAAGATAGGAAAATTTGCCTTCAAACTACCCTTCTTTAATTCCCATAGGCATACAAACTACCTCCTTTCAAATCTTTTAGAGAAAGGAGAAGCTTTTCATCAAAATTTCGCAAAAGGTGAACAAGGACAGCAAGATCATTCTTCTTTTCCTCTTTATTTAAGGAGTCCTATAGGTGAAACTTGTAATTATTTGTGAAGCTATGTATGATATTTCTCATTTTGCATGAATTCACGGGGCTAAAATAAATTATCAGAACTATATATCAGATCTGGAAGAGTCACCAAACCTATTTCACAATTATTGAAAGTAAGCACGACATTGGCAAATGCTGAGTTGTCGTTGCCAATCCAAAATATTCTGTAATCCTCCATGTTTTTATCAGCAGGTATACTCCAACTTAGACCTCCAAGGCAATATTTACAAGAAGATCCTTCTGTTTTGCAAAAATGATATTTAGCACCATTGCTATTATCTTCAATGTCAGATACTTCATATTTTGAATTATTGTCTTCTGATGGGTCCATAAATGAACAGGCTACTTCAGCATAGTGCACGGTTGAATTATAGTTGGATGACCTAATTACTTCTGTCAAAGCTCCTTTGAGTTTCCCGAGAGCATGTGCATATTCTAGCCCATATAAGACCTGTACTAGATACATTCAAACAAAAGCTAACAAACTTCAATTTAAAAAGAAAAGTTCGATGAGTTATATAATAAATCATCTGAACTTAATTGAAAAAACAAAAAGAGAACTCATATGGAAATACCATCCTTTTCCCAAAGATTCGAACAAGTTGAAATTCCTTATTATCATATTTATGAGATCAAAGGAGTCAACGAACAACCATTTTTATTTTCTGAAGTTTTATTTAGTGTGACTAATGCATCAGCATCCCTTACATGGGAATGCTGAATTGAGAGTAGACCAAAGCACTGATTTAGATGAGTCGGCAAATAGATGTTGAATGACTCAAGTGGTTAATTCAATGACCTTAACAATAGCGGCAAAACAATCCACGGATTATTAAATTAACTTATGTGAAGATGTGTGAAATAAATAAAATAACAAAATAGAACCCAAAGAAAAAAGTTGAAGCAAGTAGGTTGAGACGTACCAGAGTTTTCTTTTCAGTGGATAACAAGAATTCACCCAATGCCTCTGCGCAAGCACTGATATCTAGGGGGGCTTTGCCAAAAACAAACAAGGCCGGTAAATTAGATGTCCTGAAAGGAACAAAAAAAAAAATGAAAAAAATTGTTTTTGCAATTAACACAAACATCCAAAACAATTTGTTTTCGTAATTAACACAATATTATTGCTTTTATAAGCATTGCACGTCCGCTTTGTTGGCTTGATCAATATAATTTGGGCATGAGTAGTGCTGGCAGGGTGAAGTCAATCCACAGGAAAACAAAGAAAGCTGGCTGCCTTGCCCAAAGAAGCACTAAAATACCGCAGTCCAATTAAACAAAACAGCCAGAAAGAATGAAATTAGAAGAAGGTATTCTGACGGGCTCATGCAGGCATGGCCATAGTGCACGACACACTCCGCGCCGACATATGACGCGCCAACCTCGTCTATACAGCACGAATTGTACGCCGTGTCGGCCATCACGTATACTCTTACGCTCCTGCCAAGCTCTCGCCTCAGAGCCTTGCACACGCTCGCCGAGTCCTTGAGCAGCTCGTCTGGGAACTGATTCAGATAGAGATTCAGAAACTGAGAACTATGCGAGAGGAAATTTAAGGGCTGTATCAGTAAGGGAGAGAGAAAGAGAGGGAGACCTGTAGCACGACTTTGGTGTAGTTTCTGCTCCGGATAAAATCAACGGTTCCGGAGATCTCGTAGCTGTTCTCCCACTCCATGGTGGGAGACCGCTGGTTTTTTGCACGGGAAGGAAGCGGGGAGCGGAAGTGGGGCGACAGGTTCGGAAAGAAGGAGAGGGGCGAGGGAAGGCGGCGAGAATACGTGCTTAGGCAACTACTAGCGACCAACAGGTTTTGGTTAATAAAAATGTTGGCCAAATTGATGGGAAAATTTCTCTGTACTGAAATTTTATGTTTGATAACTACGATTAGAATTTAGAATTAGAGTGTTTAAGTTTATTAATTTTTTTTGTAAATTTAATTTTAAAATTTATGAAATTGACTTTAAATGACAAATTTATACTATTGAATTGACATACTCTAGAGAGTGATATATTTACATACAAAATTTTTTTAATTTTTTTAACTAATTTTGAGTAAAGTAAAGTAATAAAAAATGTTAAAAAAATAAATGTATTAAAATTAATTTAAAGTTCTTCTAATTTTAACTGTTTGACTGTATAAAATTTTAAAAATTGTATATGAGTGTGACATCTCTAAGATAAATTGATTTAAATGGTTTAAATTTGTTTTTGAAGTCAACTCAAAAAAAAAAATTTAAGAGGAATTTGATAAACTTAATAACAGCCTGGTTTTATTTGATAACAAGATATCCAATTTCTCTTTTCCTCTGTATTTATAAACAATGACCAGAGCGGAAGTATTGTTATCGATCATATAACTTAATGAAATTAATATTTTACTCCGCTATAATTCCAACGAGGGAAATAATATGTTGAAGGGAAGTATAGATTTTCGGTAGCTCTAATATTTTAGAATTTAATAAATTAAGATAAATAGAGACATATAAAGGTGATATTTGGAACAATTAGAGTGACAGAATAATAAATTATAAATTTTATAATTAATATTATAAATAAAATATTTCTGAAAACTCTCTCTCTCTCTTTATCCTCTCGTCTTCTTTAACCAAAATTTTTTATTTATACCATATTTCACAAAAAAAAAACTACGTTTTCTAGCTAGAAAATTTCAAAAATACCCAGACTACTAATTAAATATGCGGCTCCATTCTTGGAGGAGGGGGGCACATATTGAATTGGAGGCTCCTCAAAAAATTCAAAAATGCATTGTAATATACTGATATTTAGTTTCTTTGGAGGTCTTCAATTCAATTTGTGGCGTCATAAGAATAAAACTGCATATTGAATTAGAGGCACCGGGTATTTTTTAAATTCTTCAATTTCAAAGGTGTTTTGATTTATTTAAATTAATAAAAATTTCAGTCTCTTTAATGTCTTTTCTATCTACTCTCTTGTATCAACTTACTCCGTTTAAATTTCAAAATTTCCATGAATTATTAAGATTCCCAAACTCCACTCAAATTATAATCGTGGCCCATATGTCCCGCAGGCTTGCTTATTTGATTTTAGAGTATACAGTTAAAGAAAAAAAACGGGGCTTAATGTGTGTATATTTCTTTTCCTCTTTGATTGATTGTTCTTATTACTGCCAACTTTGACAATTTCATATTTCATATATCTAAAAAAAAAGTTACGTATGTATCTATTATTTCGATGTCCAATTATATATCAAGCAGAGAAATATAATTTGCATTTCAAATTTAGATATCCATAAAAAAAAAAAATGTGCGAAAGTTGAGATGTTGCAATTTTTACTTTACACCCGAACTCTTGCTTCTTATTTTGCATTTAATATATATTAGATGAATTTCAACTATTTGGAAATGAAGTTAATCTAATAGACTTTTAAAGTTGTGTTCATCAAATTCTTTTGACGAGCACATCACTTTAATATATGAAAATTAGTCTTCAAGTATATTATAATATGAAAATTACGTTAAATGATTTGAATCGACTCGCAAGACTTTGAAAATAAAAATGAAAACATGATTAAGACATGAAAGACATGATATACTTAAATCTTGCTTATTAATAAATAGTAAAGAAATAAATTATTGTAAGCAAAAAAAAAGAAATCAAAGATGCACAAGCACAATTCATTTTCAAATTCATGTTAATTCCAAGTATAACTTGCATCTCACCAATCTACTAATAGAGAGAGGCTTCCCCCCAGATAGACTATTTTCGTCCTACAAATCTTCAAGTCGTCCGCATCAATGATCCGGTTCAATTGGAGCCAATCAAACTATTTCAAACACACTAGGGGGCTGCATCAAGGTGACCCGCTATCCCTGTTACTTTTCATCATCATCATGGACTCACTTAGTTGGCTCATAACTAACTCTATCCCGATAATACACCAGCCTATTCACATATTGCTACAACCCATCCAATATGCAGACGACACAATCATATTATCAAAGGCCCACCCAATAACGCTAAAGGTAATCTCCCTCGTACTATCAATTTACAAAAATCTGATGGGGTTGTGGATCAACAAGGCCGAAAGCTCCTTTTGTTGGGTGTTCATGGTACTTAAGGTAGCATAATTTTAAATTTTTGACAAGAAAGCACTAAAAGAGATCATCATGTGCGACTAAAATCAAACTAAATTAAATTTTCAAATCAATAAACATCATACATTTTGTTTCTTGTCTCCAAACAAGAAAGGAAGATCCTTGAGATGTAGGGTTGAAGATCATTCACCTCTTGATCAATGCTAATAGTGGTTGATGCCTTACAGCGCCTTGTACCACATTGAGACTTCAAAGAAGAAGCCATCCACGGTACTCACCAAGAAATTAATTAGAAACCAAAGTTTCCTCTTGATAGAGAATAATAGTTTAGTCGCTTCTTAATCCTTATCCTCCAAGATAATTAGGTCATGATTCTAGGATTTTAGGGTTCTCAACACATGAGAGGTCAAAATTGGAGAGAGACAAAATTTCGGTTCTCTATGGAAGATGAGTAATGAATGGGGATGCATCTCTAGGCAGTATAGACCTCTTTATATAGCCTACATACTATTTAGAAGAGCCCCCACCGACCTAGACACCTTTCTCACATTCTGTCATTTTCTCCACCGACTTCCATATTTATTTATGGGTCAAAATTAGTTGATTCTGGCCTAACAGTGCAATGTGCGATACCGCATGCATGGGCGGAACTAAGGGAGTGCAAGCAGGGCCCAGGCACCCCCCATCAAACTATGAATATGGAAAGCATATATACATACATCAACCATTTATACACAGTTGTTTACAGATGCATATTGATTAGCACCCTCCAAAACCCCCCCAAAAAATTTCGGCCCCCAAATTCAAATCCTGGTTCTGCCCCTGGCTGCATACGACCTAAGCAAATCGCATGCAACATAGACCTACAACTTATTTTGTATCAAACTGTAGATCTTTTCGTAAGCTTTCCAAAAAGCCATAGAATACTAAAAATGGAGCTATAGTTTGATCAGATATGTTCGTTTTAAGTTCTGTTCACAAAAAAAGTGGTGGAAATACATAACTCTTTGTTGCACACAAAAACTCATTTTTGTGGCTTACAAAGTTTCTTTCATTTTGATCTTTTCGATATTTGGACTTTATTAAACCATTTAATTAAGGGATGGGCTACGATGAGCCATGGAGTAAAACACATTGGTATTCCATGCCATATTTTCATTTTGAAAATCCAAACGACCGATCCGAACCGTTATATGTGATCTCTATATTGAAATGTGCTTGGAAACTAAATTTTACATCTTTTGAAAAAAATTTTACTATTTATTAAGCATTTTTGAAAATTGCTATTTTGCTATGAATAGTAAAAAATAGTAAAATTTTCTGGACCATTGGATCAGCAATTTTAAAAAATGCTTAATAAATAGTAAAAAAATTTCAAAAAATGTAAAATTTGGTCTCCAAGCACATTTCAATATGGAGATCATGTTGAGCGGTTCGGATCGATCGTTTGAGTTTTCAAAATAAAAATATAGTCCCATGGAGCACCAACGCGTTTTACTCCATGGTTCACCATAGCCCAACCCTTTAATTAAATCCATAACATCATATAATTATCCCATAATTATTTATCTCATCTTTAAATAGAGAACTCAATTTATCAGTCAGGTCACACATATCAAATAAATCAATGAGCATTTCTAATTAATTCCTTATTGGTGTGACCCTGTAGGATCTATGTCATTTGGCAATGAAATCTGAAACTCCTTTCAATTCCATAAATTACAAGCGGTACCTAGCATTATGCATTGTAATAACCCAAAAGATACAGATGATAAGTACCTGCTATATCACGATCCCTAAAGTAGTAATTGCCTCGTGTCAATTCCATGTCTCATGATATCATGAATAGATTCAAGGTAGGAATGTATCATCCTTGCAAATCTACTCGTTTCTTGATTCCGAAATAATTCAGTAATTATGAGTAACTCCTTAATCATATGTGCACATAGTTGTATTATTTTATCAAGGAGCCCAATGATATCATCACTTATTTACATAAGGGACATTGGTATTCTTGATGACTACTATCTCTCCACATAAGAATTACATACTGAGATAGAATCTATATGACTGCCAATTACAGACAGTGCTGGATAATACTCATGAATATGTATTCTTGTGTGAGAGAAACAATCATCTCATTTCTTAGAATTCCAGACACAAATAAAATATTAATGACACAAACACAATCCATATTAAATATTTTAGTTTGGTCATGTCCAATCCCCTGATCTCCATTAGGTATCCATTTGATTAGATTGACAACTCCTTGTCATATGATATGCAGAACGTCATCATCATCTAATCCAAATCATAATCTTATGCCAGTAATTAATGTTTTTTGTTAATTACCAAGACTATGTACACTTTAGAGTATTCATTAACTCATATATAGAGTTTCACAATTCTAAGTCTTCAACCTGAATGATCTATAAGTAATGAAATACTCAAGGAACAAAATGATAAACAAATCATCCAATTACATGAACAAAACTTAGAATACAATCATCCAATGATTGACTTCTATATCACAACACTAACACCTTCGTTCCCATTGCAATCACCCATGACCCCATTTACTTAGTTCAGTCTCAAGCTTATTTTACTAATTTTACAGATTAATAGTCCTTAATCTTGAGTTATGCTTTTGCTATCCATACTCTTGTGTTTCATGACCACATCCTTGATGTTATATTGCAGTCCATCAATTCATCCTCGATGTGTATTTATTGTATATTCAGTTGTCATAAACCTTCACATGTCTTAAGAAAGAAAACTGTAAAATGCAATTATGTATGTTTTTCAAATCCAGTCAAACAATCAAGTCGAGAGCTCCAAAAGCCAACACAGCTAATAAATTGAATATGTTAGAAAGAATATCAAACAATGATTCCGGTTCAAAAGTCACTTCTGGGTAAAATAAATTATCGTGATCCTTCTATTACGAAATGTCAAATTGATTTTTTTCCCAAAAATAAATGGAGTATCTTACAATTTGAGTGTACTAGAAGGATCACCATAATTTATTTATTTATCGAGAAGTAACTTTTGAATCGAGATAAATGATTCAGATCCAAAGCATTTTTATTTTTTTTTCAGTAACACACCAAGAAATAGTTTAGTGTTTTACAGTCGAGAAAAATCATTCCTAAAAAATATTTTGGAGTTAGTTTAGTACATCTAAATTATAATATGTTGTATCTATTTTGTTTGATATTCTTTCTAACATATTTAAATTATTAGTTGTTCTTTCTATTTTTGAAAAATTATTTAAAAAAATCAATAAAAATTCAACGTTAGAATTTTGGTTTTTGCGTGTCCATAATGACAAATGGAGGCCCCTTGTCTTGAGGTCCACCATTTCACGTTATGGCCCTGGTAAATATGGAATTTTCACAAATCAATGGTATTTTGGTTTATTTTTTTGTTAAGGTAATTTTAAAAATTTTGGTTAGAAATATGGACGATATTGAACAAAGAAAAAAAAAACCGTCTAAAAACGTGTAAAATATGGGCGAAATTGAACAGAGAAAAAAAATCAGTTCTAAAAACGTATATGACCCCCATATAGTTTGAGTGATCTCCCAAATGTATAAATAGCACCGGTATGTTTGAGAATTTTGGATGGATAGACAATTATTTACATTAAAAAAATTCACCTCATAGGTATAAATACTTTCGTGCATAGATATAAATACTTTCAGTGTTAAAGTTTTTGCAGACACCAGATAGTTCTAATAGTTATATTGCGGATACTGTAGCGCAGTTATTGTTATCAGCTTCCTTAAATTTAAACTATATATTTTTCAAAATTCAGCTCCCTTAAATTTAAACTATATATCTTTCAAAATCCATAACTAATATGTATTTGACAGGTTAACTAAAATTTAATCCGGGTCTAACCATATAATATTGAAATCCGTAAATTTAAAATTCAAATTAAGTGAATTGTTGATGTGAAAATAAACGAAATACAAGTTTTACGTGCATTCCTAACCTTTACAGTTTACATGATCGTCCATATTTTTGAATAAAATCTGCTAGTTCTTTAATTGACACTTGACGGTGGTAAAACGAACTGCATCCAGCTGCTTTTGTTGTTCGTACCAATGAATCTGAAATTGTTCAGTTTATATTAATATGAAAAGTAAAAAATAAAAATACAGTAATGACGCTCCTCATTTCTATTGGATGTGTATTCTAAAATTGAAGACAGACCTAGGGGTGTTAATGGGTATGATATAGATAGAGTAGAAATATATTTATATTCATATTTACTAAGAATGATTTTATTTATATTCTATCTGTATCTATTAAGAACTGATTTTATTCTACTTTATTTATACCCGTTAAAATTAATAGATAATGAAATGATAGTGAGTGAATAACAAATAATACTAATATTCTATTCCATAAAATAAACTAAAAAAAATTCTCAGCCAAAAGTGTTTTACAAATTCTTTTTTACTAAATACAAAGATTATTTACGATATTCAAAGGAGGAAGCTATAAGCCTACAACCACCAATACTCGAGACTGGTTCAAGAGGAAGAAAGAAGATTGAATTAAAAAGCCAAGTTGATAACAAAGAGAAAATTGAGGAGGAAATGAGAGTCAAATTGTACTGTAGATTATTTTCATTTTCGCGTTTGAGGAACAAGACAACAACAATGAAGGAAGAAAAAATTATTATCAAGTTCAGCATGGATACAATGATAGAAATGGAAAAAAAATTGAATATATATTTATATATAATTTTATTTTATATAATTATCTGTTACATAACGGGTACGAAATAGTCTTTATCCATATCTATATTCATACCCGTTTAGTTAACGAAAAAAGATCTTTACTCATATCCATATTCAATAGGTTAACGGAAAAAAACCTTACCTATACATGCCTTATCGTGTACAATACAAATAAGATAAACGGTTAAAAGGGTGTCATTGACACCCCTAGACAGACCGTTGACTTAACACGCTATCAACATTCCGTATCTGCTGTTATTCTTGCCAAAAATTATAATTTTTTTTTTTTGGCTTCAGAGAAGTATAGTCAAAAGATATTATATATATTTATTCAATACATACTTATTTTCATCGTTGGATATTGTTATATCTACAGAATCTAAAGTTGTTAAATTTGATATTAATACAAATATAAACAAAGGATATATTAATATAGTATACAACTTTTATGTCGGTAAGTTTCTAAACAAGTAAGATTGCTACTACGACATTAAAAAAAAAAAATCATGTGACATACGTGTTTTTGTGTATCTTTTATTTTTCACGGACAAGCAGGATTTCAATATAAATTATATTTTCCTGCTTGATATATAATTAGACAATGGAAGAATAGATCTATACATAATTTTTTTATTTTCTAAATCTGCTAAATCTGAAGTTGTTCGTTTGATATTAATACGAAATCTAAAGAAAAAAAAATATGGTAGCGGAGCTCTACATATTATGAAAAGATGCGTTAAATAGTAAATAGTAAATACTAATATGCTTACAATAGCAGCGCCATTAAAAGGCGTTACCAATGCTCGGTAATAGTAAATCATCACCATTTTAAGGCCGAAGCAGGTGAATTATTTTTACACAATACCCAAACAAAGACTCGGATCATGCTTGCAGTCTTGCAGACTCCCTCCACAAAGGCGCAAACTATTACTCGTGTTCCAGTCAACCCGCTCCAGTAAATTTCAAGTTTCCTACCCTGCGCGAATCGACCTCCTCACCCATGTCGCCTTCCTGCCGAAGGCGCGGTTCCTCTCCGGATTCTCCCTCGAAGCGCCGCCGTACCGGTTCCTCTCCGGATCCTTCCTCGAAGCGCCCCCTCACCGGTTCCCGTTCCCGCTCCGACTCCCGTCACCGCCGCCGGTCTCCTTCTCGCTCTCCACCGTCCTCCTATCCCCCCCGCCGCTTCCCCGTCTTCCCCTCCCACCACGACCACCCCGACCTCCCTGATAAACTCCGCGTTCTTTGCGAGATCCTCTCCTCCCCCTCTTACTCCCTTCTTTCCCTCTTAGACAACACTGGCATCCGCGTCACCCAATCTGACGTCGAGACCGTCCTCCGCCTCTCCTACTCGCACCCTGGTCCTGCTCTCACCTTCTTTCGCTGGGCTGGGGAGCGCCATCTCGACCATATGCACTCTCCCTATGCATGGAACCTCGTTGTTGATATGCTCGGCAAAAATCTTCACTTCGATACCATGTGGGACACAGTATGCTCCATGCGTGACCTAAACCTTCTCTCGCTCGCTACCTTTGCTTCGATTTTTGCATCCCTTGCTGCAGATGGGCGTGCAGATGAGGCGCTGGCGGCATTTCGTGTGCTGCCCTTGTATGGGATTCCGAGAGACACTGTTGCATTGAATTCGCTGCTGGCTGCAATGTGCCGGGCTGGGCTGTTGAGAGATGCCCGTGCTGTGTTACATGAATCAGTGACGGCTGGGGTGAGGCTGGATGTGGATTCTTTTGCTGTTTTGCTAGAAGGATGTGAGAACGAGAAAGATGCAAAGTTTGCTCGGAAGGTGTTTGATGACATGGTCACCACTATAGGTTAGTTGCACACTTACTATGGATTGAATTTTGTATACTTTATTTGTACTTGAGCACCATTTAGAATTGTTGAAATTGGTTAGACCCTTTCAAAAAAGTTGTAGCTGCCTCTCCAAGCCTTGTAAGTTCCCTGTATGAATATGGCAAAGGTGGCAGAATACAATTGAAATTTTGTGAAGGAATTTAAAAACGGTTAAGTGTAGTCCACCCCGTGAGGATCAAGCAAAGTTTATCCTCCCTTTTGTTATATAAAAATCCCTCAGCGCAAATGATGTGTGGCTTAAGAACTTTAGGTTAATTTTACTGATATGTGTTTTGTAAGCTCCAGCTTCACAGCTGAACTTTGTGTTTGGGATGTTTGTTTTTCAGATACACTGTTTCAGAAAAAAAAGGAAAAGTAACTGTAGTCCAATAACTGCTGGTTAAATTGGCATTCTTCATCCAAGACATGCATACCAGGGTCGTTATAGATCAAGACAATTTTTCATTTCCTGCCTTTTTTTTGGAAGAACGTACAACTAAGCTATCACATTATGGTTCATGCTTGACAGATATTGAAATATGGCAAGCAATGCAGCT
Source organism: Carex pumila (assembly GCA_033356055.1). NCBI lineage: Eukaryota > Viridiplantae > Streptophyta > Magnoliopsida > Poales > Cyperaceae > Carex > Carex pumila. The sequence continues at coordinate 638,975 of JARJHM010000032.1, forward strand.
TATTTTTTTCAAGAAGTTGTCTTTTGACCTGAAATTGTAGGATTTGGTTCACTTAGGTCAATACACTTTCTTTTTTGAGGTTTAGTCAAGCCCTAAAGTATTGCACTTGGTAAATTTGGACCGTCTTTTAATTAAAGAGAGGAAGTGGCTCTGCATCATCACCTGAGGGCCCATCAGTGCCATGTCAGCATCATACATGTGCTACATAATACCTGTTGAGTGCTACGTCCACTCTTTTAATTTCTAAGGAGGGCCTTGATTGAGTCCAATGCAATGGTTTAAAGTTTATGGTGCAATTGAACTGAAAGTTTTAAGAACCTGAAGGAACGAAATCCAATTGTTCAGTTCTTCTGAGATTGTAAATGGGAATTTTCTGTTTTTCTTTTTTACCACTGAAAGGTGATTTTTTTTAAAATATATTTTCTGAAAATTCTTGCATCACCAGCTTTATGCTACAGTATCCATTTTTATGTCTGAGTCATGTTTATGTTCAACTATTCATATCTGTCTATCTGATAATATTCAATTGCAACTCCTATCTGTTTAATGTCCAATCTGTACTCTTTTCTAGGTCTAACCATATCTTGATTTATAAATGAGAAAAGCTATGGGTACAAGTATGGTTTGACCCTTACCCATTGTAAATTAATGTTCTAAACACTTTCCTGTTGGGCCTTTTATTTGTTGTCCCTTGGGATGTTGCCTGAACAATTGGAGGCCTATCAAAATAATTCAAAGGAAGGAAGCTGTTTAGCTGTTTGTCCAAATCAACAGATAATACTAACTATCAACTGTATCTCAAATTTCAACTAGGACTGATATGTAATTGAAGTTACTGACCAGAAGCTGTGTTTTGATCTAGGATGGAATCCAGTTCACAGGCCAGCATACGACTCATTCCTTGTGACCCTTCTCTCCTCCCATGATGATGGTTTTCTTGAGGCAATGAGGTACTTAGAAGACTTGCGTCGCCACGGCTGCTCATTGGGCCCCAAATTCTTTCACGCTGCACTCCAGTTGTGCCATGATAAGTCTGACATTCACGGCGCGAGTGCCTTATGGGAAGACTACATTGAACATGGCCTGTGCCCCCCTGACACTGCCATGTATAATTACATTATTGCATTATTTTGCAAGGACAGACGACCAGAAAAGGCGTTGCGGTATTTTGATGAGATGGTTTTGCATGGTGCATTCCCTGATGCAGACACTCACAATATGTTGTTCCAGGCAAGATTATAGTCCATACTGGTCAGTTAAATTCAAATTGAAAGAGCATACACCAATGCACCAAAACTGACTGGCATGTGAGTTTTTGTCCTAGGACAGAATTCACAAGTAGAAGAAACTTATATAAATCCATAAATAGAACTAAACTAAAATAAGTTCACTCACTGAAACTTACCACTAATGATAGTGGAAAAAGGCTACAATTTAACAAAATGGGATATTAATAATGTGATGAATCCTTTGAACTTCCAGATACTTGTGAGAGAAAGGAAGGTAAGGGAGGCCATGGCAGTTTTAAATGAGATGCTAAATAATGAGTGCTTCCCCACGCATACAAACTGCCTCTTGGCTTTCGATACAAAAGATCTGGAGCTGTGTATCAAGGTGTGGCAATGCATGTTGAAACATGGTAATCACCCATTGGAGGAAGCAGGGAACTTGTTGGTTTCCATGTTGGATGGACTTGAACTTTTGCCCGAGGCATGTAAATATGCAGAGGATTTGATTGATAATGGAGTCAAGCTGAGCTCTGCCAACCTTGAAAAGTTGAAGAGGAACTTGAAGAGACTTCACAAAGATAAGATTCGTGATCATTTTATATTGAAATGGAAACAACGCTTGCTAGTATAAATAATTTGGTTACTGTGATCTCACAATTATTAGTTCTTACACTGATTCTTGTAAAGTTGATGTGTCAGTAGCTAGGTCTGTCTGATGTTAATTGGACTCTGCTAGTATCCAAATGTGGTGTCCCAAATTGATTGTAAAGAAAAATGATTTTGCTCATTGATTAAAATTCATTTTGGGCTCGCCTACCAGTCCCATTGTTATGTGTGAACCCTTAGGTGTGAATCCTATATAATTTGAATTTATATATAGTTTACACTTAAGGGTATTATGGTTTAATACAGTTGGTAGGTTAGTCCGAAGCGATTTTTTCCCTGATGATGATTAGCATGCCTCATAATTAAAATTGTGTTCATTCTCTGTTTTTATTTTGGGTGTTTGAATTGCTTCCATAATAGCTTGGATGAATTACTGATGTTAACAACATGAGAGACCAAGTTTAAGGGCATGTTGAAATCTAAACTTGCTTTCTCAACTCTTGGCATCAATTTTCTTCTGGTATTTCCTTTTTTTAGAATGAAGCAGTGTTAGAGCATCTGCAGAAACTCTTAGAGTTTTTAAATAACTATTAACTAATTTTTAGAAACTTTATCTTTGAAAATTTCTAAACACTCACATTCCTGAAACTCAAAATTAGAGTTTTTTAATTGTCACATCAGCAAATAAATTACAAGAGAAAAGAATTTTAGTGAATTATTTGATCACATCAGAGTTTATAAACAGTTTCTTATTAAGAAACTTTGAAGCAAAGTTGCTAAATAAGAAATCCATCTGCATTCCTAAAACTGGTTTAGAAACTACTAAATCAGATTAGAAACTCAAAGAGTTTCAGAGATGTAGATGCTCTTATATTATAGAAAAGGACAGTTTATATTGAGAAACTAATTGAAATTTCCAACTGCCTGTTAAAAGAGTAACTACTGGGACAATTATTATCGACAATTATTATCGAGTTAGGTTAACATGACACTAGTGTTATATCAAACTAAATAACACTACATCTTAAACTCTTAGATCTACTTTAAGATTTGTAATATCCGCTTTTACTGTTCAAGTACTTCATTTTGTACGAATCTTAAAGCAGATTTAAGAATTTAAGATGTGGTGTTATTTAGTTTGATATAACACTAGTGTCATATTAGCCTAGCTCATTATTATCACATGATAAATGAACATCCGCAGAGAACACAGCATGAGAGAGATGATGATAATACTGTTTGAACCTTCTCCGTCAATCTTCATGCCTGATGGCTCTATCTCAAGAAATTAATCAAATTCAGGAAATGCTTCATAAAAATGTCGCCTTATAAATTTTTCTATTAATAATTTAATTTTCTTTATGAAGATGTTGTCTTCTAAATTTGTTCCTGATTCAGGTACTATTTAAAGTATAACGAACGATTTTGGTGATGTAATCATTTTAAATTTGTCCTAAATAAACCGAAAACGTATATTATACGCATCAAATTTGCAGTAAATGTACTATTCAACTTCTGTTGGCACAAAATTTGATGTATTTTTTTTTATTAAATTGGGCTAATAATTATTTGAGCTTTAATTACCAACTTGGGTGGTTTAACCAGTTGAAATGACTCCAGAATCAGTTAAAAACCATCTATCATGTATGCAATTTGCTGTAAATTCTATCCTGCAACTATTTTCGACATAAAAATTGGTATATTTTTTCGAAATTGCTCTAAAAATAATCTGTGAAAGTTTTAGACATTTAAAGCATAATTGTCAATTTTGATGATTGAATCAACTTGAGCGTGATCAACATTAATCGCAAATATCTAATATACATTAATTTGCTGTCAATGTATTTTTTTTGGATAAAAGTGATGGATCCCACCTGTTTCATTAGAAACAATACATTGTTCATACAAAAGCAGTGGTAAAAGACCATTGTGATGAGCCCAAGTAATAGCTAGCTCAAAAAGAAATCTAGGAGAATAGTAAAGTAAAAGTATAACAGTTTGTCAATACATGACATCTCAGAAATTAGTACAACTTAAAAATTAGCTAAAAGTCTAATACCTGAGTAGAACTAGAAGGCAGCAGAAGAACCAGTAGAACCCCTATCAGTGGAAGGTAGCAAACCAGCATCAAGAGCAAATATCTCAGCTCTGTCCCTAAGATAATTAGAGAGGTCAAATCCCTCTAAACCAAGACTGGAATCCTTCTCTGAACCCTATGGCCTACTTACTCTTTCCAGGGTATCGGAATTGGACAGAATTATCAAGTTGCTATAGGCAAAATCAAAATTACTATAAAAAAAAAGAATTATCTAATTTAGATTTACACCAATAAGAAGTAAGAGCAATAATAGAAAAACCTAAAGCCTTGCAAGAAGGAATAGGAGCATTATTGAAACAAACTTTATTTCTAGTTAATCAAACAATCTAAATAGTAGTAGCTCTAATCATTTCAATGAGTAAACAATCCTTTAAAGGTATCCAAGCATCTAATAACTATTGGTCCCAAAGGCAAGGAGAGGGGGGGGGGGGGGGGGGGGGGGGCTAATATGGGCCTTTAAATTTTTAACCTAAGTTACTTTTAACTAACGTGCATAAGAGTTATTCTTGGCAGAAACTAGAATAACTTTAGTCTAAACAAATAAATGAAAAGTAAATAGTAGAGTTATTCTTGGCGAACACTAGGTGTTGTTCAGACCTTCAATTGCAGTGTTATATTAGGGTGGAAACCATCCTTTATTCTTACCATCTGGGGCACTACTAGTGTGCTACAAATACCCTCAATTAGAGAGTTGTATTAGGATTGTAGATGCGCTTTCAACTTGCCATATAGAGACATTATTAGAGTGCTCCAAATATCTTCAATTAAAGTTCATATTACGATCGTAAATGCCCTATTATTTTGATATAAGTAGACATTAATAGAGTACTCCAAACACCTTCAATTGGAGTATTGTATTAGCGTTGTAAATACCATTTTATCTTGTCATCTGGAGACACTACTGGAGTGCACCAAACATCTTCAATTGGAGTGTTGTATTAGGGTTGTAAATGCCGTATTATCTTGTCATCTAGAGACAACTAGAGTGCCCCAAACACCATCAATTGGAGTGTTGTATTACGATGGTAAATACCCTACTATCTTGCTATATAGAGACAATACTAGAGTGCTCCAAAAACTTTTAATTGGAGTTATGTATTTGGGTTGTAAATGTCATGTTATCTTGGCATATGGAGACACTACCTAGAGCGCTCCATATACTTTTAATTGGAGTGTTGTATTAGGGTTGTAAATACCATATTATCTTGCCATCTAGAGACACAACTAGAGTGCTCCAAACACCTACAATATGAGTGTTGTATTAGGGTTGTTAATGCCTTCTAATCTTGCCATATGGAGACACTACTAAAGTGCTCCAAACACAATCAATTGGAGTGTTGTATGCGAGTTGTAAATGCCCTATTATCTTGCCATATAGACACCACTAGAGTGCTCTAAACACGTTCGATTGGAGTGTTGTATTAGGGTTGTAAACGCCCTTTTATCTTGCCATATAGAAACACTACTAGAGTGCTCCAAACACAATTGGAGGGTTGTAATAGGGCTGTAAATGCCCTTTTATCTTACTATATTGAGAGACACAACTAGAGTGCTCGAAACACCTTTAATTTTAGTGTTGTGTTGGGTTGTAATTGTCTTATAATCTTGCCATGTATGGACAATACTAGAGTGTTCTAAACAACTTCAATTGGAGTGTTGTATTAGAGTTGTAAATGCTATTTTATTTTGCCCTCTAGAGACACAACTATAGTGCTCCAAAGGCCTTCAATTGTAGTGTTATATTAGGGTTCTAAATGCGTTATAATCTTGTCATACGGAGACACGACTAGAGTGCTCGAAACACCTTCAATTGGAGTGTTGTATTAGGATTGTAAATGCCCTATTATCTTGCCATATAGAGACCCTACTAGAGTGCTCCAAACACTTTCTATTTTAGTATTGTATTAGGGCCGGAAATGCCCTTTTATCTTGCTATATAGAGATACTACTAGAGTGCTCGAAACACCTTCAATTGGAGTGTTGTATTATGGTTGTAAATGCCCTATTATCTTGACATAAGTACACATTAATAGAGTGCTCTAAACACCTTCAATTTGAGTGCTGTATTAGGGTTGTAAACACCCATTTATGTTGTCATATGGAGACTATCAGAGTGCTGCAAACACCTTCAATTGGATTGTTGTATTCGGGTTGTAGGTACCTTATTAACTTTCCCTCTAGAGACACAACTAGAGTGCACCAAACACCATCAATTGAAGTGGTGTTATTAGGGTTGTAAATGCCCTATTATCATAATATATATAGACACTACTAGAGAACTCGAAACACGTTCAATTGGAGTGTTGTATTAGGATGGTAAATGTCCTACTATCTTGCTATATGGAGATTCTACTAGGGTCGCGAAACACCTTGAATTAGAGTGTAGTATTACGGTTGTAAATGCCATATAATCTTGTCATTCGGAGACACTAATAGAGTGTATACACCTTCAATTGGTGTGTTGTATTATGGTTATAAATGCCTTATTACTTTGCCATATAGAGATACTATCAAAGTGCTCCAAACACATTCAGTTAGAGTGTTATATTAGGGTGGTAAATACCATTTTATCTTGCTATATAGACATTACTAGAGCGCTCCAAACACCTTCATTTTGAGTTCATATTACAGTTGTAAATGCCATATTATCTTGCCATGTGGAGACTCTACTAGGGTCTCCATACACCTTGATTTGGAGTGTTGTATTACGGTTGTAAATGCCTTAATCTTGTCATATGGAGACATTACTAGAGTGCTCGAAACAACTTCACTTGGAGTATTGTATTACGATTGCAAATGCCCTATTATCTTGCCATATAGAGACACTACTATATTTCTCCAAACACCTTCTATTGGAGTGTTGTATTAGGGTCGTAAATGCCCTACTATGTTGCCATATAGAGACACTACTAGAGTGCTCTAAATACATTTAATTGGTGTGTTGTATTAGGGTTGTAAATGCCCTATTATCTTACCATATGGAGACACTACTAGACTGCTCCAAACACCTTCAATTGGAGTGTTGTATTAGGGCTAGAAATGTCTTATAATCTTGTCATATGGAGACACTAATGGAGGGCTCCAAACACCTTCAATTGGAGTGTTATATTAGGGTTGTAAACGCTCTTTTATCTTGTCATATGGAGACACTACCGGAGTGCTCGAAACACCTTCAATTGAAGTGTTGTATTAAGGTTGTAGCCTTATTACCTTGCTATCTAGAGACACAACTAGAGTGCTCCAAACACCTACAATATGAGTGTTGCATTAGGGTTGTTAATGCCTTCTAATCTTGCCATATGGAGACACTACTAGAGTGCTCCAAACACAATCAATTGGAGTGTTGTATGCCGGTTGTAAATACCATATTATCTTGCCATATACACCACTAGAGTGCTCTAAATACGTCAGATTGGAGTGTTGTATTAGGGTTGTAAATGCCCTTTTATTTTGCCATATGACACTACTAGAATGCTCCAAATACATTTAATTGGAGGATTGTAATAGGGTTGTAAATGCCCTTTTATCTTGCTATATTGAGAGACACAACTAGAGTGCTCGAAACACCTTTAATTTTAGTGTTGTGTTGGGTTGTAATCGCCTTATAATATTGTCATGTATGGACAATACTAGAGTGTTCTAAACACCTTCAATTGGAGTGTTGTATTAGAGTTGTAAACGCCCCTTTATCTTGCTCTCTAGAGACACAACTATAGTGCTCCAAAGGTCTTCAATTGAATTGTTGTATTAGGGTTGTAAATGCCTTATAATCTTGTTATATGGAAACACTACTAGAGTACTCGAAACACCTTCAATTGGTGTGTTGTATTAGGGTTGTAAATGCCTTGCCATATGGAGACACTACTAGACTGCTCCAAACACCTTCAATTGGAGTGTTGTATTAGGGTTGTAAACACACTTTTATCATGCCATATAGAAACGCGACTAGAGTGCTCCAAATACCTTCAATTGGAACGTAATATTAGGGTTGTAGATACCCTATTATCTTGCCATCTAGAGATACAACTAGAGTGCTCCAAACACATCAATTGGTGTGTGGTATCAGGGTTGTAAATGCTTTATTATCTTGCCATATAGAGACACTACTAGAGAACTCTAAGCACGTTCAATTGGGGTGTTGTATTAGGATGGTAAATGCTATATTTTGCCATATAAAGTCACTACTAGAGTGCTCCAAACATGTTCAATTGGAGTGTTGGATTGGGGTCATTAATGCGCATTTATCTTGCCATCTAGAGACACAATTGGACTACTCTAAACTCCTTCGATTGGAGTGTTATATTAGGGTCATAAATGCCCTATTATCCCACCATATGGAGACATTACTAGAGTACTCCAAACACCTTCAATTGGAGTGTTGTATTACTATTGTCAATGCCCTATTATCATTACATATGTAGACTTTAATAGAGTGCTCCAAACACCTTCAATTGGAGTATTGTATTAGGGTTGTAAATGCCCTTTAATGTTGCCATACAGAGGCAACACTAGAGTGCTCCAAACACATTAAATTAGAGTGTTGTATTTGGATTGTAAATGTCATTTTAACTTGCCACATAGAGATGCTATTAGAGTGCTCCAAACACCTTCAATTAGAGTATTGTATTAGGGTTGTAAGTGCCCATTTATCTTGCCATATAGAGACACAAATAGGGTGCTCCATACACCTTCAATTAGAGTGTTGTATTAGGGTTGTAAATGCCCTATAATCTTGACATATAGAGACACCACTAGAGTGCTCCAACACCATCAATTGGAGTATTGTATTAAGGTGGTAGATGCCCTATTATCTTGTCATATAGAGACACCATTAAAGTGATCCCAACACCTTCAATTTGAGTGTTGTATTAGGGTCGTATATGCCCTATTATCTTTCCATATGGAGACACTACTAGAGTGCTCCAAACATCTTCAATTTGAGTGTTGTATTGGTTATAAATGCACTATTATCTTGCCATAGAGAGATACTACTAGATTGCTCGAAACACAATCAGTTAGACTATTATATTGGGGTTGTAAATGCCCTTTTATCTTGCTATATAGAGATACTACTAGAGTGCTCGAAACACCTTCAATTGGAGTGTTGTATTACGGTTATAAATGCCCTATTATCTTGACATAAGTACACATTAATAGAGTGCTCCAAACACCTTCAATTGGAGTGTTGTATTAGGGTTGTAAACACCCCTTTATGTTGTCATATGGAGACATTACCAGTGCTACAAGCACCTTCAATTGGAGTGTTGTATTAGGGTTGTGAATGCTCTATTATCTTGCCATCCAGAGACACAACTAGAGTGCTCCCTACACCTTCAATTGGATTGTTGTATTCGGGTTGTAGGTACCTTATTAACTTTCCCTCTAGAGACACAACTAGAGTGCACCAAACACCATCAATTGAAGTGGTGTTATTAGGGTTGTAAATGCCCTATTATCATAATATATATAGACACTACTAGAGAACTCTAAACACGTTCAATTGGAGTGTTGTATTAGGATGGTAAATGTGCTACTACATTGCTATATAGAGATACTACTAGAGTGGTCCCAACACCTTCAATTGAACGTGTTGTATTAGGGTTTTAAATGCCCAATTATCTTGCCATATGGAGATTCTACTAGGGTCATGATACAACTTGAATTAGAGTGTTGTATTACGGTTGTAAATGCCATATAATCTTGTCATTTGGAGACACTAATAGAGTGTTCTATACACCTTCAATTGGTGTGTTGCATTATGGTTATAAATGCCTTATTACTTTGCCATATACTACCAAAGTGCTTCAAACACATTAAGTTAGAGTGTTATATTAGGGTGGTAAATACCCTTTTATCTTGCTATATAGAGACATTACTAGAGTACTCCAAACACCTTCATTTTGAGTTCATATTACAGTTGTAAATGACATATTATCTTGCCATTTGGAGACTCTACCTAGGGTCTCCATACACCTTGAATTGGAGTGTTGTATTACGGTTGTAAATGCCTTATAATCTTGTCATATGGAGACACAACTAGAGTGCTCGAAAGAACTTCACTTAGAGTGTTGTATTACGATTGTAAATGCCCTATTATCTTGCTATATAGAGACACTACTATAGTTCTCCAAACACCTTCTATTGGAGTGTTGTATTAGGGTTGTAAATGCCCTACTATCTTGCTATATAGAGACACTACTAGAGTGCTCCAAGCACTTTCAATTGGAGTGTTGTATTTGGGTCGTAAATGTCCTGTTATCTTGTCATATGGAGACACTACTAGGGTACTCCATACACTTTTAATTGGAGTGCTGTATTAGGGTTGTAAATGCCTTATTACCTTGCTATCTAGAGACACAGCTAGAGTGCTCCAAACACCTACAATATGAGTGCTGCATTAGGGTTGTTAATGCCTTCTAATCTTGCCATATGGAGACACTACTAGAGTGCTCCAAACACTTTCAATTGGAGTGTTGTATTTGGGTCGTAAATGCCATGTTATCTTGCCATATGGAGACACTACTAGAGTGCTCCATACACTTTTTTAATTGGAGTGTTGTATTAGGGTTGTAAATGGCTTATAATCTTGTTATATGGAGATACTAATAGAGTGCTCCAAACACTTTCAATTGGAGTGTTGTATTAGGGTTGTAAATGCCCTATTATCTTGCCATATAGAGACATTACTAGAGAACTCTAAACACGTTCAATTGGAGTGTTGTGTTAGAATGGTAAATGCCCTTTTATCTTGCTATATAGAGATACTACTAGAGTGCTCCAAAGACCTTCAATTGGAGTGTTGTATTAGGGTCGTAAATGCCCTGTTATCTTGGTATATAGAGACATTACTAGAGTGCTCCAAACATCTTCATTTGGAATTCATATTACAGTTGTAAATGCCCTATTATCTTGACATAAGTAGACATTAATAGAGTGCTCCAAACACCTTCAATTGGAGTGTTGTATTCGGGTTGTAAATGTCCTATTATTTTGCCATCTAGAGACACAACTAGAGCGCTCCCTACACCTTCAATTGGATTGTTTTATTAGGGTTGTAAGTAATTAACTTGCCCTATAGAGACACAACTAGAGTGCAACAGACAATCAATTGAAGTGGTATTAGGTTGTAAATGTCCTATTATCTTTCTATATATAGATACTACTAGAGAACTCTAAACATGTTCAATTGGAGTGTTGTATTTGGATGGTAAATGCCCTACTATCTTGCTATATAGAGACACTACTAGAGTGCTCCATACACCTTGAATTGGAGTGCTGTATTATGGTTGTAAATGTCATATAATCTTGTCATATGGAGACACTAATAGAGTGGTCCATACACCTTCGATTGGAGTGTTATATTATGGTTATAAATGCCCTATTACCCTGCCATATAGAGATACTACTAGAGTGCTCCAAACACATTCAGTTAGAGTGTTATATGAGGGTGGTAAATGCCCTTTATCTTGCTATATAGAGACATTACTAGAGTGCTCCAAACACCTTCATTTTGAGTTCATGTTACGGTGGTAAATGCCCTATTATCTTGACATAAGTAGACATGAATAGAGTGCTCCAAATACTTTCAATTGTAGTGTTGTATTAGGGTTTTAAACGCCCTTTTATCTTGTCATCTGGAGACACTATCGGAGTGCACCAAACACCTTCAATTGGAGTGTTGTATTAGGGTTGTAAATGCCCTATTATATTGCCATCTAGAGACATAACAAGAGTGCTCCAAACACCATCAATTGGAGTGTTGTATTAGGGTTGTAAATGCCATATTATCTTTCCATATAGAGACACTATTAAAGAACTCTAAACACATTTAATTGGATTGTTGTATTATGATGGTAAATGCCCTACTATCTTGCTTTATAGAGACAATACTAGAGTGCTCCAAACACTTTCAATTGGAATGTTGTATTTGGGTCGTAAATGTCCTGTTATCTTGTCATATGGAGACACTAATAGAGTGCTCCAGACACTTTCAATTGGAGTGTTTTATTAGGGTTGTAAATGCCTTATTATCTTGCCATATAGAGATGCTTCTAGAGTTAAATGCCCTTTTATCTTGCTATATAGAGATACTACTAGAGTGCTCCAAACACCTTAAATTGGAGTGTTGTATTAGGGTCGTAAATGCCCTGTTATCTTTCTATATAGAGATATTATTAGAGTGCTCCAAACAGCTTCATTTGGAATTCATATTACAGTTGTAAATGCCCTATTATCTTGACATAAGTTGACATTAATAGAGTGCTCCAAACACCTTCAATTGGAGTTTGTATTAGGGTTGTAAACACCCTTTTATATTGTCATCTGGAGACACTACTAGAGTGCTCCAAACACCTTCAATTGGAGTGTTGTATTAGGGTTGTCAATGCGCTATTATCTTGCCATCTAGAAACATAACTAGAGCGCTCCCTACACCTTCAATTGGATTGTTTTATCAGGGTTGTAAGTGCCTTATTAACTTGCCCTCTAGAGACACAACTAGAGTGCACCAAACACCATCAATTGAAGTGGTGTATTAGGGTTGTAAATGTCATATTATGTTTCTATATATAGACACTACTGGAGAACTCTAAACACATTCAATTAGAGTGTTGTATTAGGATGGTAAATGCCCTACTATCTTGTTACATGGAGACTCTACTAGGGTCTCCATACACCTTGAATTGGAGTGTTGTATTATGGTTGTAAATGTCATATAATCTTGTCATATGGAGACTCTAATAGAGTGCTCCATACATCTTCAATTGGAGTATTGTATGGTTATAAATGCCCTATTACCTTGCCATATAGAGATACTACCAAAGTGCTCCAAACACATCCAGTTAGAGTGTTATGTGAGGGTGGTAAATGCCCTTTTATCTTGCTATATAAAGACATTGCTAGAGTGCTCCAAACACCTTCATTTTGAGTTCATATTATGGTGGTAAATGCCCTATTATCTTGACATAAGTAGACATGAATAGAGTGCTCCAAATACCTTCAATTGGAGTGTTGTATTAGGTTGTAAACGCCCTTTTATCTTGTCATCTGGAGACACTACCGGAATGCACCAAACACCTTCAATTGGAGTGTTGTATTGGGGTTGTAAATGCCCTATTATGTTGCCATCTAGAGACATAACAAGAGTGCTCCAAACACTTTCAATTGGAGTGTTGTATTAGGGTTGTAAATGACGTATTATCTTTCTATCTAGAGACACAACTAGAGTACTCCAAACACCATCAATTGGAGTGTTGTATTAGGGTTTTAAATGCCATATTATATTTCCATATAGAGACACTATTAGAAAACTCTAAACACATTTAATTGGATTGTTGTATTACGATGGTAAATGCCCTACTATCTTGCTATATAGAGACACTACTAGAGTGCTCCAAGCACTTTCAATTGGAGTGTTGTATTTGGGTCGTAAATGTCCTGTTATCTTGCCATATGGAGACACTACTAGAGTACTCCATACACTTTTAATTGGAGTGTTGTATTAGGGTTGTAAATGACTTATAATCTTGTCATATAGAGACACTAATAGAGTGCTCCAAACACTTTCAATTGGGGTGTTGTGTTATGGTTGTAAATGCCCTATTATCTTTCCATATAGAGACATTACTAGAGAACTCTAAACACGTTCAATTGGAGTGTTGTGTTGGGATGGTAAATGCCCTATTATCTTGTTGTATAGAGACACTACTAGAGTGCTCCAAACACTTTCAATTGGAGTGTTGTATTAGGGTCGTAAATGCCCTGTTATCTTGCCATATGGAGACACTACGTGAGTGCTCCTTACACTTTTAATCGGAGTTTTGTATTAGGGTTGTAAATGGCTTATAATTTTGTCATATGGAGACACTAATAGAGTGCTCCAAACACTTTCAATTGGAGTGTTGTATTATTTGGGGCACACAGTGCTAGGAGTACTAGATTCTGACTTAATTTCTATCCGATATTGTATTTTGGACTTTGGGTTTATTTTGCATGTTGGCATAATAGATTAATCGCATCATGTCATTAGTTAAAAGTATTATTAGATATTGATATAGGTTCACACTTGTGCATGTTTTAAATTATATTCATAACTGAATGCGATTTATAAATAAAAGTGCTTTGACCATAGAGGATACCTGAGGGGATAATTCTAGGTCACATACTGGACAATTAGTTGCTCACCCACAAGTTGTTTCATGGGTTTTAGGTACAGCATCTGGCGATTCGCAATAGGAGTTGTCAGGAGTTATCCCCGAGCTCGAAAGATCATGTATTCTCTTTCATTAGATGATGTTATTTTGGATCCAAGGCAGATCATATTGTATGATATGTATATTTATTTATTTGCTATGTGATTGATGCTTGATACTTTATATTATTATGCTTCCGTTGTTGTTTTATTTATTATTTTGTTTATCTTAGCCTTGCGTACTTAATGAGTAATTAAGCACGAGGCAAGGTTGATCATACCCTAATCTAGGATTCCTGATTTGGGGTGTGATAGTTAAGTTTTATAAACCATTGACAAGATATGTCATTTTAATCACATAGATACATGTTCTAGGAACATGGTATTTGACAGACCCCAAATGATACATTAAAATTGAATTGTTTTCATGTCATTAATGTTTTCATTCAGTGTTAAGTTCTATAGTATGAGGTTTTCGTCGTTTCTACTAAGAGATATGTATGTATGAGTGTTATCTAACACTGTCCGTAAAAAACAGTTATAATGGTAGCACTTCCGTAAACATAACTTATGTTGAGGAAGTGATGGTCTACCAAAAGTACTATTGTCCCTCATATTTATTATACGAGTTATAGTATCACTGGGCCCCTTGGTAGAGTAAGATTATCTACTAGCGGTATGATTACAAGAGTAATCATATTTGATAATCTGCTCAAGATTAAGTTAGCAAGGATGACACACACCTACCTTGAAATTGATCTGATAGCTATGAGATAGAAGAATTGACACAAGTAACTAGTTTACTAGATGGTTAGTGATTAATTATAAATTGATTATGATTAATAATAAGATGGTTATAATTAATTATACGTGATATAATTAAATTATAAATGTCATATAAAATGGCAAAGAAAAAACAAAAAGGTCAATTTATAAACGTACACGGTACGTTCTATAAAAGTTACCGAAACAACAACCGAAAGAAATATAATTGTTTAGAACAATTATATATTGATTTGGATTTTAAATATTAATCATGGATTTGAATTTTGGGCTGAAAATCCATTAGTAATTAAAGCCTTAATTAAAATTAAAATCCAAAATCAAAAGCCAAAAAGAATTAAAATTGAATTTGGGCCAAAGTGCAAAAATCTAATTTTTCTTCTTCCTCTTGAAACGGCCACACCTAGGGGAATTTTGGTCACTTCACAATAGCCACAAATGCCTATAAATAGAGAGGTGAGGGTAGTGAGAAAATTACTAATTCACTTGATACCGAATTGATTCGGTAATCTATTTTCTCTCTTTCTCGACTTTCTTCCGTGAATAGTGTTTCGATTAGAAACAAAAGTTATACGTAACTCACGTATAATATTTTAGGTTGTTGAATAGTTTTTATGGGATCGGTGAATAGTGTTCTTGCGAAGCACATGGTGTTTATGTTTTCACATACTTGTGATTCATTGACATCTAGCGAATCGTGACTAATATTATTTTGTCTTTTCTTGGTGAATAGTGTTTTTGCATAATTCTGCGGTTTACGGTATTTCTGGCAAAATATCCACTCTCCAGTTAGTATTGGTGGATAACTGATAGAGGCATCAGACGTCTGGTGCTTCGAGGCAAGTCGGTTTACATTCCAATTGGAATTTGGAAACGAGGTATAAATGTTATATTAATTTATTTAATTATTAAATAGATTTAATTTTAGAAATCAATCATAGAGTAGATCTGTAAAGGATTAAAAGATCCTTACAATGAAAGACTGGAGAGAGACACTCTTGGTGGTCTTTCCGGCATATCATTTTAATCCACGGCTTAAGTTAAAAGTAAAAATGTTTGTTTTACGATCTTTCCACAGCTTAGGCCTAAACAGGTTTTGGAGACCCTGAAACCCAACAGTGGTATCAGAGCACAAGGCTCTCCCGCTGATTGATTTTCTAAAATTTATAACTTATGCAAATAAGGTGCATATACCGCATATCGGTTTAATTTTTAGATTTGCAGCTAAAGTCCCAACTGATTAGAAATGAGATTTTCTTGGTTCGATTTTACCGACTGAGAAAATTAAATTAGATTTAAGCTTTCTTTATGCTTTATTATGAAAAGTCAATTTTTACATTTCTTGGATCGGTTTTCCGACCGAGAAAGATAAAATAGGATTTTATGTTTTCATTTTCAAAAACTTTTGATCGCGTTAAAGTTCATCTAAGAATGTGATGAAGCAATAAAGTACCTGAGTAAGAGCTGTTAATCTCCACCCGTAAAAGATAAGGTTTATGTCAAAGAAAGATTTGTGAAGGAACTCACATTTGTTTTGCTGGCAGACCCCCTCTTTTTCATAAAGTCCTGATAGCTGGCCCAAATGGGACTTTGTCACTTTACCAAATTACTTTAATGCTTTTTAAGAATGGCAAAATGTAACTCTTTCACCTTCAATTGGAGTGTTGAATTAGGGTTACAACTACTCTCTTTCCTTCCCATATCGAGACACTACTATAGTGCTGCAAACACTATCAATTGGATAGTTGTATTAAGGATGCAACCACCCCTTTTTCTTGCTATCTGGGGACACTACTAATGTGCTACAAAGACCTTTAATTGTGGTGTTGTATTAGGGTTAAACCTACCCTCTTCTCTTGCTCTTTGGGGACTCTTCTAGTGTGCTGCAAAGACCTTCAATTGGAGTATTGTATTAAGTTTGCAACTACCATCTTTTCTTTCCATGTGGAGACCCTACTAGTATGTTGCAAAGACCCTCAATTGGAGTGTTGTATTAGGATTCCAACTACACAATACAAGGCCATCTAGGGTCCCTACTAGTGCAATGTTAAGACCTTCAATTGCAGTGTTGTATTATGGTGGGAACCACCCTCTTTTATTATCATCTGGGGACACTACTAGTGTTCTGCAAAGACCTTCAATCGTAGTGTTGTATTAGTGTAAAAATAATCATCTTCTCTTGTCATTGGGAGACACTACTAGAGTGCTAAGACCTTCAATTAGAGTGTTGTATAGGGGCTGCAACCACCATTTTCTCTAACTATCTAGAACACTACTAGTGTTCTGCAAATACCTTCAATTGCAGTGTTGTTTTAGGTTTACAACTATCATCTTCCCTTTCCATATGGAGACACTACTAGTGTCCTGCAAAGACCCTCAATTGGAATGTTGAATAGGGTTGCAACTACCCTTTTCTCTTGCAATATGGAGACATTACTAGAGTACCGCAAAGACCTTCAATTGCAGTGATATATTACGTTTACCGCTACCCTCTTCTCTTTCCATATAGAGACACTACTATAATGCTACAAAAACATTCAATTGGAGTATTTTATTAGAGTTGCAACTATTCTCTTCTCTTGCTATATAAAGAAACTACTAGAGTGCTGCAAAGATTCTCAATTGGAGAGTTGTATTAGGATTGCAACTGCTTTCTTTTGTTGCCGTATGGAGACACTACTAGAGTGTTGCAAACACCTTCAACTTGAGTGTTGTATAGGGGTTGCAACCACCCTCTTCCCTTGCTATTTAGAGACACTACTAGTGTGATATAAAAACCTTCAATTGGAGTCTTGTATTAAGTTTACAACTACCATCTTCCTTACCTATATAGAAACACTAGTGTGCTGCAACGACTCTCAATTGGAGTGTTGTATTAGAGATGCAACTACCATCTTCTCTTGTCATATGGAGACACTACTAGAGTGCTACAAAGACTTTAATTAGAGTCTTGTATTATGGATAAAACTACCCAATTCTATTGCCATATGAAGATACCACTAGTGTGTTGCAAAAACCTTCAATTGGAGAGTTGTATTAGGGTTGCAATTACTCTCTTTTCTTCTCATATAGAGACACTACTATAGTGCTACTTAACCATCAATTGGAGTGTTGTATTAGAGTTGCAACAACCCTTTTTTTCTAGCCAATTATAGTGTGCTGCAAAGATCTTCAATTGGAGTGTTGCATAGGGGTTGCAACCACCCTCTGCTCTTGTTATCTAAAGACACTACTAGTGTGTTGCAAAGACCTTCAATTGGAGTGTTGTAATAGGTTTACAACTACCATTTCTTCTTTCCATATGGAGACACTACTAGTGTGTTATGAAGACCCTCAATTGGAGTGCTGTATTAGGGTTGCAACGACCTCTTCTCCTGCAATAAGAAGACATTACTAGAGTGCTGCAAACTCTTTCAATTGGAGTGTTATATTGGGGTTGCAAGCACCATCTTTTCTTGCCATTTGGGAACACTACTAGTGTGCTGCTAAGACGTTCAATTGCACTATTATATTAGGGTGACAACTATCCTTTTTTCTTGCTATCTAACAAGCTACTAGTTCGCTGCAAAGACCTCCAATGGGAGCGGTTGTATTAGAGTTACAACTACCATCTTCTGTTGCCATCTAGAGACACTATTAGTGTGCATCAAAGACCTTTAATGTTGTAATAGGGTTGCAACTAGACCTGCTAAATGAGCCGGGCCTGCTCATGGGCTTTGAGCTGGACTCTTGAATGAGCCGAATTGAGCTGAGCTCAATTTGAGTTAAGTCCAAACTCTGCTCGAACTCGAAATAGAACATCATTTCCCTAATCGATCTGATCCAATCCGGGCCGCCGATTGAGTCGAACCATCTCTCCGTCTCTTCCTTCGCTCTGCTAGGAGAAGCTCCATTGCTCTCTCGCTCGGTTGCTCTCCAGTTTCCATCTTCTCTCTCACTCCGTTGCTCTCAAATTTCCATCTTCTCTCTTCTCTCTTCTCTCAGGTGTGCGCTCTCTCTCTCTCTCTCTGAGCTGTTTAAATTGAAAATGAAATCCGTTGTAACCTATAAAAAATTGATACTGGTAGTGCTTTTATTTTGTGGGTTGTTAAATTGAAAACGAAATCTCTCTCTCTCTCTCTTTGATACTGGTAGTCCGACTTTACCAGTATTATTTGTTTTTTACTTGGTTTATTTCAATTAAAGTATTAAGTTACTGGTCATGGTTTATATAAGAATTAAATCAGACAACATTGCAATTGTTGTTGGTACCAGACTTTAAACAGTACAAAAATTAAATATTGTGCACATATAGGTAAATTGACTAAATTCTTTAGTTTATGTTATCTATTAAAGTTATTTTTTGTGTTTAATTTGTTAGTTTGCAGGATTTGATCCTTTTGAAAGGTCAAGTTACTTTGGCCGTCATTTTGACCTTGGTCAGGTAATGAAATTTGCTTCTTTAAGTGTACATTGGTTACAAGTTTTTTCATTGCAGCCCTACAAACCTTAAAATAGCATTTGCATCTATTTTGTGTAACTTTAAGATTAAAAGGCAGGGGCGTTGATGGTATTTTTCATGCTTTCTGGGTGATGACAAAAGAGAATTTTCCCTTTAAATTTATTCTTTACTTACAAGCAATAAATTATTCTTTTCCAATGCTAAAAAATTTAAAATTATAAACTCAGTTTGAGAGATTCAGACGAATATTTCACCATTCAACATATAGGGTTCTTCTTTCACACAAGGAAAGAAAGATCTATTAAGTTTATGGGTTAAAGAGGTCAGTATTCAGTTTTTTATGAAATGTAGCAAGTTTTTTTTTTTAATTTTAGGTCAGATTTGTTTTTTCTTTATCCATATATTTTGCTTTTCAAAATTAGTGTGTGTTTCATTTGTAAAAGCCTAGTAACCTCAAAAGTTTCTTCATATCTCTTATGAAACTATGAGGAAAGCTGTAAATGGTAATGGATCAGGTTTAGGAATATTATTTTGTGTGGGATGAAGTGACATTATGTAGGCTTGGATCAGGTTTAGGAATATTATTTGAAATGAATTTTATGGCCATAAAATAGGACAAGTCGCTGATATTTGGCAATTACAGATTTTAGTTTTGTATGGAGCTCACTTTTTGGCATTCTCATTCCTTTTTCATTTTTAAATCTGAGTTTAAGTTCATCCCAATCAGGTTGTGCATTGTTGTTTTTTTGTATAATTTATAACACTTTTATTTTATTTTGTTGAATATTATGCAGAGAGTGGGGGGGTTCATGGGATGGGTATTGATTAACAGAGAGCTTGCTCCATGACGATGATGGTTTTTCGGGTGGCAGTTGCTCCATCTATTCCACCTCTATCTTCACTAGACCTGAATTGACCTGAACTGGTAATCCTTGAACATTACTAGGAATTGACTTTTTTTTGATGTTTTTCTCTTCAGTTTGGGGAAATGTTTGATACTATCAGAATCCTTCTGGAAAGTTTGCACTATGCTTGAGTTGAATTAGATGTCAGAAATGGTCCAAGGAACTTTTGCCCTTCACTGTTTTCAAGCTTTTTTTATGTTTTTGTTTATTTTCTTTACTGTTACATTTATGTGATTTAAATTGTTTTGGTTTGCTTCTTGGGATTTGAGTTTATGGGCGCATATTAGGAAATTTGACCATGTTGATTTTCATGGATTTTAATTAACATTTGATTTGTAATGTGAAGATTGATGTGTCATTTTGAATTCTGGTTATTTTTAAGTCAGCGACTTATTCACAACTAGTCGCTACATATAAATTAAATGAAAATCAGTGACTTATTCACAACTCATGAGCCATGGACCGAGTTTTGGATCGAGTTCGGGCCGAGCTGAGAGGATCAATTGGACCGAGTCGAGCTGGGCTTTTTCCTTCATATTTGATCTGAGTTTGAGTTGGGCCTTTAATGAATGTTGATTGAGCCGGGCCGAGTTTTGGGTTGGATCCAGACCATTAGCAGGACTAGTTGCAACTACCATCTTCTCTTGCCATATGAAGACATAACTAAAGTGCTGCAAAGACTTTCAATTAGAGTGTTGTATTAGAGTTGCAACCACTCTCTTCTTTTGCTATCCGGAGACACTACAAGTGTTTTGCAAAGACCTTCAATTGGAATGTTGTATTAGGCTTACAACTACCCTCTTCTCTTGATATATAGAGACACTATTGGAGTGATGCAAAGACTTTCAATTGGAGTGTTGTATTGGGTTGCAACCAACATCTTCTCTTGCTATCTGGTAACACTACTAGTGTGATACAAAGACCTTCCATTGGAGTGTTGTATTAGGTTTACAACTGCCATCTTCGCTTACCATATGGAGACACTACTAGTGTGCTGCAACAACCCTTAACTGGAGTGTTGTATTAGGGATGCAACTACCATCTTCTCTTGTAATATGGAGACACTACTAGAGTGCTACAAAGACTTTCAATTGAAGTATTGTATTAGAGTTGCAACCACCCTGTTCTCTTTCCATATGGAGACACGACTATAGTGCTGCAACCATCATCAATTGAAGTGTTGTATTAGGGTTGCAACCACCCTCTTTTCTTATCATCTAGAGACACTATTAATGTGTTGCAATGACCTTCAATTAGAGTGTTGTATTAGGGTTATAACTGTTAGTTTATAATAATCTAGAAGTCAATAATACAATAAATTATCATAAAGTTTTGTTCATGAATTAAATGTTTATTTATATATATCCCGAAATTTTTAAAAATACCATTTTTTAATAATTATTAAACCAAAACACCAATTTGGCTTGGAAATGTTATATTTCGCATGGCCTCTTTCCCTGGAAGCGGGCACCTAGAGCTGGGCCGCTTCCTAGGGTAGAGGGCACCTTTTATGGGCCGCTTCCTGGGGTAGAGGGCACCCTAAAATAATATATATATATATATATATATATATATATATATATATATATATATATACAGAGTTGTATTATAGAGGAGAGAGATATTCATTTAAATTTTCACCATTCTTCTCAGCAGAACCGTAAGTTTTTTATTTTCTATCTTTTTTTTTTAAATTTAGTATTTATAATTAAGTTAATTAATTTTTAATTTTAGGTTTTCTTATACTCATACCAAATGGCTGTTATGGTATCTATTTACACTGGTGGTGAGATTTTAACAGGCCCTAATGGGGTTTATTACAGTATCGGGCCTGTTTCTGTGATACCGGTAATCTCTGGTACTGATTTGTTGGTTCTGAAATTGATTATTTCTCAGAACCTCGGATTAAATCAGGATCGATATGACCTTGATATTCAGGCCAAAATTAGCATGCCCACTGGTTCAGGCCAAACTTGGTTCCAACTTTTTCCTGTTCAGAATGATGGAGTCTGGCAAGTACTGTACAACCAGACAATTAGTTTTTCTGGGGGTGGATACAAGATAATTCAACTCTTTGTGGAGATTAACCGAGTCCAGCGTCCTAACCCCCTTGCAAGGTTAATCCGGGGTGCTAGTCGGGCTAATGCGTCAACCTCCTCAAGTCCAGTGTCCCAACCCCCTTTCCAGATTGACATGCCTGAATGTAGTAATGCCCCAGTTCAGGAGGGCCGATGGTCTACTAGTTGGCCCTCCCGTCGGTCCCGAATCCCTTTGCCGATTGACATGCCTGAGAGTAGTCAAGCCCCAGTTCAGAGGGACCGACCGTCTAATAGTCAGTACTCCCATCGATCCCGAGCCCAGCCTTGTGATCCAGAGGAAACTGAGGAGACGGTGGATCCGAAAATACAAGAGGCAGAGGAAAAGTGGGGGGATGTTGATCCTGATTGCATGAGCGATCATAGTGACACAGCAGATACGAGGCCTGTGCTCGGGCAGACAAAAAAATTCAAGGTTGATAAAGGGTTTCGGATAATGGGTTGCGGGGTTGAGCACCCGATTGCAGCTTTCAATGACCTGTCAGGTTTTCAGGAAGCAAATGTGGGGTTATTTGGTAGACATGCAGAGTTTGAAAATGAATTGTCAGAGGGACAAACCTATGATTCAAAGGAGGAAATGAAAGCTGCAATTTACAAGTTTCACATTCTTTGTAATAAAGAGATTAAGAATACGCACAGTGACAAACAACGGATTAGGTTCAAGTGCAAGGACCCCAGATGTGGTTGGTACATTAATGCAAGGGTTAATGGTTTTGATACACAATAAAAAGTATCCAAGTGCCCAACAAAACATGTTTGTCATGCGGATGCCACAAGAATAGATCATGCACAGTTGACCGCTGCTATGGTTGCCGATTGCATCTCGGCGCACATGAGAAATGACGTAGATTTAAGTATCACTTCTGTCAGAATAGCTTGTGCACAAACGTACAACGGTCAGGTACCAGCGTACAATAAATTGTGGCGTGGAAGGGAGTTGGCAATTGCCCGCCAATTTGGTAGTTGGGAGGGGTCATATGCTTATAGTCCCCTTATTGGAGGCAATTAAGCGAAAAAATCCAGGTACATTGTTTGATGTTACCTCATATCCAACTGGTGAGCCTGGACCTTACATGTACTTTAATAGAGCGGCTTAGGCATTTGGATCATGCATATAGGCTTTCCAACACCTGAGACCTGTCATCACTGTTGATGCATGTTTCTTAGCAGGCCAGTACAAAGGTAAAATGTTGATTGCAACCGGGTATGATGCAGAAAATCAGCTCCTCCCGTTGACTTTTTCATTGGTAGATACAGAGAATTTTGAAGATTGTGCATGGTTCATGCAATGGTTGAGGCGCAATGTAATTCGCTCCAGGTTTGTATGTGTCATCATTGATAGGGGTAAGGGCATAAAAAAGGTGTTTTGACAGGATGATCTGGGATGGAATGAGGAAGATGAGGATGAGTGCGTTCATCATCTTTGTGCTACTCACATAGCAGAAAATATGAAAAAGAATCATTGCAATGAAGAAGCAATCAAGTACTTCAGGATATGTGTAGTGAAGAGAAAGATAAGGAGATATGAGCAAGGAATGCAAGCAATGAGAGATGTATGTGATCGGGCTCTGAATTAGTTAGACGGTGTGGGTAAGTATCTAGATCAAGATGAGAACGAATGTCCTAAACCATGGAAGATATTCTAGGCGTTGGATGGGGGTTTCCGTTGGGGAATTATGACGACGAACGGGTCCGAGTCGCTCAATAATGTTTTTAGATCTTCTCGTAGGTTGCCAGTAGCAGCAATAATTGAGGACACGTTTTACAAATGTCAACAATGGTTTGCTCAAAGGAGGGCAAAAGCACAATTTGAAGCAAACCAGGGTCAGCAGTTCTCATGCCGTGTGCACGAGGTATTTTATTTTCATTAATTTATTTTATATTTGTAATTTTTATTAAAGTGTTCTATTTTTCGTAGTTGATTAACAAACGGTGCGGGAGGTCACAATCTATGACGACGCTCGGTGGATTTGGCAACTGGAATGAGTTTGAGATAACATCCACACAAGAGAAAGTTAATGCATACATTAAAGACGCTTCTGGCCGGTTTACCAAAGCGAATTATAAATACACGGTGGTAATCATGGATGAGAACACGGTTACATGCACATGCCAGAAGCCGCAATTAAACAGAATACCGTGTTCTCATATTCTGGTAGTGTGTCGTCTCCGAGGCATTGACCCTGGAAGGTTTGTACATTACTACTACCACATACAGACACTTATCAACACATGGCTGGGTGAATGGCATGTGTATGACAATCAGTCTGATTGGCCGGAAAATGAAGGCCCAATCCTTGTTCCGAATGACAAAAATATTACCTTGGGTCGAAGGCGAGTTAATAGGATTCCGATGTGGCTTGATTTACTTCATAATAGAAGGAGAGGACATCAGACTCGCCGGGATACACAAGAACAACAAAACAGAGCTGCTCGAGATGCACGAGGTAGTTATTCAATACATTTTTGTTATTCAATTTTCAGGTTGAGAAAGAGGAGTAACAATACATTTTTGTTATTCAATTTTCAGGTTGAGAAAGAGGCAAGCAATGTATTTTCAAGTTTAGATTTACTATTTATTGTTTGTTTACTCGTTTATTGTATTAACATTCAGACACCTATTTACGCGCACTATTATTGTTTGTTTTGATTTATTTGTGATTTATTTGTTGTTTTACAAATCGTTACGTTCAGATTTACTGTGACGAAAAATTATGAAAGATAAAAGCAAAATATTACAATAAATAACAAAATGAAAGAAAGATAAGCATCATGATATAACAAATCACAGTACATGACAACACTAGAGTAAAAAAAAATACAAAAACAAACAACAACCTAAAAGTCAGAAGGAGTGAATGGTTGCCTCGCCTTCCTAGTCCTCAAACCCTTAATCCGCACTGCGAGTGGCGTGTGGTCGAGAGAATCATCTGACTCAACGGCCTCGACCTCCTCAATCTCAGCTGACTGCTGGACTGCAGGACCAAATGCAACTGTGTGTCCAGACTCCTGAGTCGGTAACATACCATGGGCAACTCTCACGATAGGATCATCCATGGAGATGTCAGGAAAGTACATACCGAGAGGATACTGCGTAGGCTGTGAGCTGCCAGGAAAGTGTGGAAAAGGGTGTGGCATAGTGAACCCTGGTAGATATGCAGGAGGAATCGACTGGGTCAGATCATAACCCGGAGAATACAAACCATCAGGGTTTGGGTCGATATTGAAGCCGAGTCCCTCCTCCTCCTACAAGTTTACAAACAAGTTATGCATCATTTTTTTTAAAATGCACAAGTTGTATATATTAAAAAAATAACTTACCTGCGTAGAGAAAAACTGAGTAGGGATCTGCTCCTGAGTAGGGACGGCCTGCTCCTGAGTAGGGACAGCATGCTCTGCAGCGCGCCTCCTAAGCGTCTCTGCTCCTCTATCGAACGCCTGACCGACAGTCTGAGCATCCTAGACTGAAGCCCACAATGCCTCGTCACTACCGTATCGGACGTATATATCAGGATCATCCGATATGTCATCAATCTGATCACATCCAGGCAATCCTGCATATCTCAGGAGAGAATCTAGGCGCGTCTTGTACCCACATTGGCAGACAATAGGTACATTGTGCTTTAGAATAGCTTTTCCGAGTCTCTACCAGCCCCGCACTGTGGCCATTGTCGCCGCTATGACACAGCTCTTCACCAGATATAAAGCCTGCAAAATTATAAGTAAGTACAATATATAGATGTTGTACAGATATAAATATTACTTGTATATATTAAAGTAAACATACCGTAGATGCAAATGGTGCGCCGGCTGGAATGATACCATGAACTCGTCCTCGCCGATCCCTCGGCCTCGGTGCACGCTCGTGAGGGTTGTCGGTGATACACCCCTCTAAGTACACTGTGTACGCACCACACTCCTGATACCAATCTCTATAAGGCATGTATTTTTTTGAAAAAAAATCATCAATGCGACGTATCATCCATTAACCAGAGAGATTAAAAAGAGAGATTCTTACACTGGCGGTACATCCATGTGACGGTGCTCATCAGCTATAGGTGGGTCGATATCGGATGCCAGCTGGACGTATGATCTATACCAGTGCACCCAGTCTCTGGCCAAATGAAGCTGTCGCCAAACATCCTCACTGATCGGCTCTAGGGGAGGAGCTGTCTGCCTCAATCCAAACTGTCTCATAACCCGACCGGGGTAATGATGCTCGACAATCTGAATTTAGTAGGTTTTTTAATAAATATTGTCATAGCTAAAATTTGTAAAATAAATTCAAATACGGTACCTGAAAACATATGAGGGGCACCTCTGCATGCCAATAACGCTCCTACTGTCGACATCTCTCGGGTAGTATCTCAAGATAGGTCTGATGTACCCCGTTTACCTCGAGCTGAATTCATAGATTTTAACACTTGCATCAATCAGATGTGCCAAGATTTACAAATTTATTTAGATCAAATTGTAAATAAAATAAGAACTTACATATTCTCTGTAGGGCTGCCATGTAACATACTCTGGATCATCCCTGAGATGCTCGATCTCCTGTCTCCAGTGATTGATGCCGAGAGTCCCGCCATGACCTACCCCGATATAGGTCTTCGGATAGCTCCACATATGCGATATGCAGGGCATGTGTCTGGCTCGGGTCTGCCCCAATCTGGCACATCTGTCTTGCAAGTGATTGTCGGACGGCCAACAATCAGATGCGGCCAGGACCAATGTTGCAACAACATGCATGGTCCAATAAATGTCTTGTTCTTCTTCAGACATGCTTGATTAAGACCCCTGTATAATGTTAGTGTCAACAACCGGTGTAGTGATGCTATTCTTCATATTGAAATTTGTAAACAATAATTTCAAGTCACACCATACAAGCATGCGAGAGTCGCAGCCCCCCAATTGTACTTGCTCACATTGGGCAAATCAGCCAGCAATGGGAGATAGCACAGCCGTACCTGATCTCCGTGTGAATCAGGGAACAATTTGACTGTGATCATCTCCAAAATGTATGCACGCAAGTGCTGATCAATGGTGGCCTGTTATTTATTTTAATGAAAATATTATTTAGAAGAAAACTGAAATTTTGTATAAGTAAATAAGATAAAATTTACATACCTGAGGGAGACGACTACTAGGAGCTGGAAACTCCTTGAAGGCGAATCTCAGCTTTGCCAAGCTGATGATACCTGGGGAGATCTGTTTCTTTGTGCCTCTCTTCTTCTCTTTTTGCAAAGCAGCGTGCGGTATCCCCAGCAGGTCCTCACACAAGGATCTGAAATCTCCATACTCAACGCCCGCCACAGGCTCCCCGACAATGGTCATGCCCCATAGACAACTGACATCCTGTAGTGTGACTGTCATCTCAGCGTGGGGGAAATGAAATGAGTGGGTCTCAGGACGCCATCGCTCAATGAGCCCAGAGCACAATCCCGGATCGGCAATCTCCTCGGCCATCTGGGATAGCTGGTACAATCCTATGGCACGCAACGTCCCTGCATAGGCCTTATGGTACTTAAGCCACATTTTGTTGTGGCGTACTGTAACTGTATCTAGTCCCTAAATTAAAAAAAAATTATTATTAATAAAATTTGAAATAAAATTATAATTTTATTATTAATATAAAACTTACTCCAGTGGCAGCCTCCAAGATACGGTGCTCCGCATTCGGGTACTAGAGAAAGTCTGATACCCGATCAGTGCGGTGTCGGATATCGGGAACCACAGATGTCAATGCCGCATCGACATACTGTGACATCTCATATGGAGTGGGTATAACCGGTGCACCTCCACTGGAAGAAGGTACATCCCTACTAGAAGACGGTCCAAATCCCATAGATGCCATGCTGTATTTTCATATTTTGGTCAATAATCAATTTTGGTACAAATCCATAATTATTTTGGTCAATAATCAATTTTGATACCATTTCATAATTATTTTGGTCAATAATCAATTTTGGTACAATTCCATAATTATTTTGGTCAATAATCAATTTTGATACCATTTCATAATTTTTTTGATACAATTCCATAATTATTTTGGTCAATAATCAATTTTGATACCATTTCATAATTATTTTGGTCAATAATCAATTTTGGTACAATTCCATAATTATTTTGATCAATAATCAATTTTCATACCATTTCATAATTATTTTGGTCAATAATCAATTTTAGTACAATTCCATAATTATTTTGGTACAATTTTGGTCAATAATCACAAACCTTAAATATTAAATCCTACTCCTACTCCTATTTCTACTTCTACTTTAAACTAAAATTTAAATTTAGAAAGAAGAAGAAAATTATCTGATTCGAAGGGATGATGTCAAATGAGATTGGATGAAAAAAACAAACTAGCAGCCACTATATATATTACCATGGCCGCTGGCCAGTGTGCGGGCCAGGTGCCCTCTACCCCCCACAGCGCCTTCCCTCTACCCCCCAAAGCGGCCAGCCCGCTGGGCCTAAAACCGGCCCAATAAGGTGCCCGATTCCCACCAAAGCGGCCACATGAAAAGTACCCGCTTCGCGCCAAAGCGGCCATGCTAATTTTAACAATTCCAGCCACTGATGGTGTTTTGGTTTATTTATTTTCTTAAAATGGTATATTTAAAAATTTCGGATATATATCATTTTGTTGCCTTAAGTATTATTGAATTTATGGATCATTTCGAGTTCATTACTGAAATTGTAAAACTCCATAATATAGATGATATATACTCTTAAAAGTCACTGACTAAGGTAATTAGCAGGAACACTAATTATCGCGATAAGGTTAGTATGTGGATTAAAAGATGGTTAAGTTTTACAAACCACCTGACACAAGATGTCATTTTAATCACATAGATACATGTTCTAGGAACATGGTATTTGACAGACCTCGAATGAAACATTAAATAGAATTGTGTTCGTGTCATTTATGTTTTCATTCAGTGTCAAGTTCTACAGTATGAGGTATTTATCGTTCCCACTGAGAAATATGTATGTGTAATTGTTATCTAACGCTGTCCGTAAAAAGCAGTCATAAGGGTGGTTTTTCCATATGTATAGCTTAGCTGAGGAAGTGATAGTTTATCAAGAATACTATTTGTCCCTCGTATTTTATACGAGCTATAATATCACTGGGCCCCTTGATAGAGTAAGATTATCTGCTAGTGGTATAAGTACAAGAGTAATTATATTTGATAATCTGCTCAAGATCAAGAAAAGATTCAATTAGCAAGGATGACACACATCTACCTTGAAACTAATCTGATAACTATGAGACAGAAGAACAGACACAAGTAAATTGTTTATTGGATCGTAATATTGTACTGTACAGCATCATCTGTGTAATTGGATGGTCATGATGTGTTGCCAGATGCCGCTCATGATTATAGAAGTTAAAACAGTTTTAACTCTGTTTACCAACATAACACAGATCCTATTGGGTCACACCATATAAGAGTTAATCAGATAATCTTATTATGATTGATTATAAATTGGTTATGATCAATAGTAAGATGGTTATAATTAATTATACGTGTTATAATTAAATTATAAATGTTATGTAAAAATAACAAGCAAAAAACATTGGTTAATTTATAAACGTGTGTGACACGTTGTATAAAAAGTTAACAGGTTAATTTATAAATGTGCAGGACAAGTTGTATAAATTACCGAAACAAACAACCGCAAGAAATATAATTGTTCAGAATAATTATACGAATATTATTTGTATTCGAGCTGAGGGCATTCGAGTCTTTTCAGATTCGTCCTTATCTGCATGACGTGTCATCGATCCTATCCAGATGACACGTCATCAATCCTATCCACATGACACCTCACCCCCTAGGTGGCATGCCTTGTCATAGGGGTATTTTGGTCTTTTCACATCATTTTAGAGGCTATAAATAGAGGGGTGCATGGAGAGAATAAAATATTAATTCACTCGTATCGTTTCGTGTCGAAACGAATCGATATTTTCTCTCTTTCTCAGTTTCTCTCCCAAATAGTATTTCGGTTGAGAAAAGAAAGTTATACATAGTTGACATATAATCTTGCGGGTTGTTGTGAAGTATATTTACGGAATTGATGAATAGTGTTTTACCGAATTTCACAATATTTCAGTTTTGCTCATTGATGAAACTGAGTAACCGAAAGTTCGTGTTTATGGGTTTTCGTCTTTTTCTCTATGAATAGTGTTTTTGCAGAATTCCGCGGTTTATAATATTTCTGGCAAAAGAAATAAACCGCTCTCCGATTAGTCCTGGTGGATAACCGATAGAGGCATCAGACGTTTGATACTCCGAGGAGAATCATTCCCGTGATGTAGCTCTACTCGCTCGATCTGGATTCCAACTGTGATTTGGAAACAAGGTATAAATATGTTATATTAATCTATTTAATTGGTAAGTAGATTAAAGTTTTAGAAATCAATCATGGAGTAGATCTGTAAAATGATTAAATTGAGTTTTGATGCCAAAGGAATACTGAAGGTGGACCGCCTTGGAAAGTTTCCTGACATACCCCGTTTAATCCTGAGTTTAAGTTGGCCGTAGAAATTTTTGTTCTACGATCATTCCATAACTTAAGCCTAAACAGGTTTTGGTTACCTCGAAACCCAACAACAACTACCATCTACTCTTGTCATTTAGAGATACTACCACACAATGACTTATTTTTATATCTGAGAAATTCGTGTATTGCAGTTAATGGCGACTAGAGTGATAATCCAAACTCCTAAATTGCTTCTATTTATAGTGAGCTGATCATAATGAAGTAATTTAGCCTCGATTGTTATAACGGTTCATGGACCGTTATAACGGCTAGCCAACTTACGACGGGTTTGGATGCCATTACCCCTAACAGTCTATGGACCAGCAGAACAGTCCCATCACGGTCAAGCTCTGGAGTTTTGGGGGTGCCAACCACAATCTACTGTTACAGAGTTATTTTATCTGTTGTTCTACTGATTAAATGATCATTACAATGATCACTAGATAGTTGCAAAGATAGGCCTTACTTAGGTCAATTTCAAACTTATTTTACTAATTTTATAGATATTGATTCCTAATATTTAGGTGATATTTCTACTGTTCAATGCCTAGTGCTTCTTGACTACATCCTTGATAAGTGTTGAAGTTGTTCATTCATCCTTGATGTATATATCATATTCTTTATAATCATGAACCTGCACAATATCTCAAGACAGAAAACTGTAAAATTTAATTAATATATGTTTTGCAAATCTAGTGAAACATACAAGTAGATTTTGGTCCAATCCAACACTATCTAACCAGAAGGAAGATCATGCATGGCCATTACCTACAGTTATGTTAAGGCCTAAGTCATATAATTGTTTATTGACAAGAATGTCAGACCAAAAAGAAGAGCACCTATTAGAATCTAACCCTGAGGCACTATATTTATCAATCAAAATAGATTTTCATTTACCAATAATAGTAGCGTCTTTAAATCTAAACCACCATTTAGCAAGTAGAGAAAGATTCATTCTATCCAAATTCATAACTCCTAATCCTCCTTGATTTTTACTTGATCAAACATTATCCCAAGAAATAAGATGATACTTTTTCTTTGTGAGAGCTCCACCAAACCAAAGAAATCCCTTTCTAATTCTGTAAATTTTCTTTCTTATGTTGACTATAAGTTTATTATAGAAAGCCAGGAAAAAGGAATGAGAGGACTGAGAGTAACCCTTCCCTTTAATGAAAATAGAGAACTCTTCCAGAATTATAATTGTTTTTCAATTTTGTCAACTAAAGAAAGCCAATTTGAAGGTGATAAGTTTTTTCAATAAAGGGGAACTCTAAGATAAATAATAGGTAGGAAGTGAGATTACATCCTAATTGATAAGCTAATGAATTAGCAGGAGGGATAAAAAGATTAAGAGAAATGAAAGTACTTTTACCAAAATTGATTTGCAAACCAAAAATTAATTCAAAGTCTAATAATAACATTTTTAAGTTCTCTATCATCCTCTGGTCAACTTCTAAGAGCAACAAGGTATCATCTGCAAAATGTAGATTAAGAACCTTTGGAGCATTGAAAAAATTACCAAGACCCTTAATAAAACCAGCATGTTGAGTTTTAGACATAATTTTGTTAAAGGCATTAGCCACTAAATCAAATAGAAATGGAGACATAGAACTCTCTTGTATAAAGACCCTTTCTACATTGGAAGTATGAATGTAAAACATTAAAAGAAATACATAACCTACCATCATATAAAATATCTTTAATCCAATTAATAAATAAAGAACCAAAACCTCTAGCTACTAACACTTTAAATAAAAATCTCAATTAATTTTATCAAAGACTTTCTCAAAATCTAATTTAAGAATAATACCTTGTTGCTTAGTCAATCTAACTTGATGAAGTAACTCATAAGCACAAAAATGGATGTATCCTTTTGAAGCTTTTTTTTAATCATTATTTATACAAGTAATAGATAATATTTGAGATATAACTTCATGTGATATAACAAACTTGATTTTATTTTAATATTTGAGATATAACTCCGTATGCTCTAACAAACTTGATTTTCGTTGCAAAGTAGTACTGAGTCAGACTAAGACTGAAGCCTAAAAGAAGATATGGGACAGACTTAAAAGAGCGTTGCATTTGCATGGATATAGTTTCTTGTTGGTTCATCCTTCGAA
This sequence comes from Carex pumila, assembly GCA_033356055.1. NCBI lineage: Eukaryota > Viridiplantae > Streptophyta > Magnoliopsida > Poales > Cyperaceae > Carex > Carex pumila. The sequence continues at coordinate 671,995 of JARJHM010000032.1, forward strand.
ATTAGGACTTATTTTTTTGTGCATGAGCCAGAACTACGAAAATCAGAGGGCCACACAAAAATCACAGAAAAAGAAAATTATAATTTGAAAGGTTGAAGGATCAAGAAACTACACCCATGCAATTATGCAAATGCCCCGCCTAAATCTGACTCATCTTTTGTTAGGCTGTTGTTTGATGACTCATAACAAGCCGAGTTAGCGACAGCATGTGGAGTGCAGAGAAAGGCAATAAATGTTTTTTGCTGACTAAATGCACCTCTTGGTCTTGGACGAATAACAGATATCCACGCTGTCTGGTCTTAATCCGAGAATTGCTTGTCACAAGGCCCACAAAAAAAAGCAAGCGGTTGCAGTTGGCCCAGAGTTGCTTCGCATGAGTGTTGGAGCCCACTTGCTTTTAGATTCTTAGGAAACAATTGAAAATGTAAATGCTTTTTTAACCACCTTTCGAAATTATATGGGAGCAATAAATATTAAATAAGATGCTACACCGAATGCTTCCAAGTAATAAGTGTGAAACAACAAAGAACACAGAAGATTCACTTGCCTAGTTGCATCTTGTTAGTCAAAGTTTTCCTTTTTTGGGTATTTAATGGTCTATATTTTTTTTTCCAATTACAATAACAACTGATTAAAATAATCACGCGCAGGGTGTGGTGGAATCCTGACCTATCAATTAGCAATTGTTTTTTGGATAAGACAGAGATCCATGATTCTGCTCCCAAATCCCACTAGCCCATCCGGAAGAGCATGATATATTATATTAATCTCCTCACTTCTGTCCTCTCATTTAATCCAACACTCTATCTCTTCAAATTAACTCTCTTAACTGCTTTTTATCCCCGCATTAATTACTGTCATTTAATAACAATTCCTGCATTAATTAACAATCCCCACATTAATTATACTATCCTTTAATAACAATTCCTGCTAATAAATATTTATCTGTTTATTGATGTTCAAAAAAGTATTTATCATTGTTCTGACAAGTATTTATCCTTATGTCTGAGAAGTATTTATCATTGTCCCTGATATGATAATACTTTGATTTGATTAAACATTACTTATTGACAAGTTCAAGAACAAAGTTCAAGAAAATATTTATTGTTGTTCTAACAAGTATTTACGATATATAGAAAGTATTTATCATTGTTACAGATGTTTTACTGTAAGTTGCAATTATGTCTGAGAAGTATTTATCCATGTAACATAAAATATTTATCCATATAACATATAGTATTTATCAATGTATCATAAAGTATTTATCATTGATGTTTTACTGAAAGTTGCAATTATGTATGATAAGTTTTTTATCCATGTAACATAAAGTACTTATCAATGTATCATAAAGTATTTATTCTTATATCTGAGAAGTATTTATCATTGGGTGAGGGGATAGTTTATTTAATGGTCCCCAGTTATGCGGGGACAATCCAGAAAAAAAAAAATTGTGCGGGAATAAATGACAAGTATTTATGAGGGGAATGTTTATTTAATGGTCCCCAGTTGTGTGAAAATGATTCAAAAAAAAAGGAAATTTTGTGCAGGGACAACTAATGAATTGATTTATTCTTTTCTAAATAAATACCATTGCATAGGGATTAACACTTTGCAAATCCACGATAAATACTTTGATGTTTCAAGTTAAATACTAACAGTTTCTACGGAGTATTAATTATTGAGCGGTCCCCCCCCCCTCCTCTCCATAACTTTTTTTGCAGTTTGTGCGGAATTTTTTGCGAGAATAGACCTGCGAAAATTGTTATCATGATTCTATATTAAAATAATTTGGTTGAGGTATTTTATTATTTTGCCATGGCATTATGAGCCTCAAAGTTCAAATCTTTTCCGATCTTCAGCTGGTTTTGCGGTTCCAAGTGGGGGGGGCGTGTTTAATAAAAAAAATAAAAGGAAAAGGATAAAAAGCAATAAAAAAAAGAGGAAGGAAACATGTGTAAGCTTTAGAAGGGGCACGGGTAACATACAATGCTGTTTGGACGAAAATTCCCGGATAGGTCCATAAAAAAAAAAAAGTTCTGGATAGGCTCTAAGCATACAGTGTTTATATTTGACATGACACCAACAGTAGCACTCATATTATTTTAATAAAAACAATTTAAATGATATGCTGTGTAATGTTGTATCATACTGAACACGTGTCAATACAGTGCTACATATGTTGAAACTCAAGTGAATTTTTCATAATGTAATTGATCTCTATAATAAAATAACTGACACTAATAGCTTAAACTCTAACAAAAATCATGTTAATAAAATAATATAAAAAATAAATGAATTCTCAGGGCTCTAGGAGTTTATTTTGAGGGAAGATATTCAACTGAAGCTTTCTGTTTTAAGCCTGAATGATCAGAGAAAATATTAACCACTGAATGAGCAAATAACGCAGAAGCTTAGAACCTTTTTCGCAATCGAACAGTAAAAAAAATATCCAATACAATAAAAAAATGCAAAAGAAAATCTGTATTTTTTGTTGAGGTAGCAACTCCACATTGACAGTCTAATTCCTTGCCAAGAATATTGTAAAAGGGCAAAAAAATATCCGTGAGGACACGGTGTCTTGAGAAGATGTACAGTTTGTTAATGCTCCAAACGACAGCCACAAGCTGCCTGCCGCTTCATCTCCAGACTCCAGCCACTAGTTTTTGGGAACGACCCAGCTCCCGTACCCCTCAAACCTTTAAAAAAAAATCTCCCCCTAGTCCTAGATACAGAGAACAGACGATTTACTGTTTCTTCTCAATCGTCTACAATAGTTAATTCTGTCTAAAAGGAATTTTCTTGTTACATCTCATTATTATGTTTTTTATATTAATGCAACTGATATGTATGAACTGAATGCTGATAAAAAGAAATTATGAATATTACGTCAGTGTTGTCTTTTTTTTCAACTTAAGTTGGATCACGGTCCTAATAACTTGCATAATTAATATTTTAAATTGCAAATATTACGCAACACCTACTAATTACTAGAATCTCCACATCATCTTACAATTATTTTGTAATTAATTATTTGTAGGATTGTAGGACTTGAAATTTTAAAATTACTAACACGATTGAAACTAAAATTAGTTACATGGATGAAAACAATATGAAATTGATTGGAAGATAACTATTAATTTCTATAATTTGAAAAATAAAACGTTCCGTGAAAAGATTGGATTAATATGTTATACTAATAAAAATATCATATTATTATTTTTAATTTTAAATCTTTACTGACTAGAATCTCTGAATGATCCTTGTCTTCAGTTTTTTTTTGCAATAAAATAGATACTAAGAATTTGATATTAAATAACAATAAAATAATAATTCTCTTTTAGTAATCAAAATTAAGATCAACTTATTACTTATCTTTCTTAAGAAAATCGTGTTCAAATTCATGCAGCTTATGTTTTGTATTCGAAACATGTTCGCATTATAGCATATCTTTTATTCTTTTACATTATTTTTTTTTTAATTCATCAAAATATCTGAACGGCTGAATTATTAATTATCCATTCTGACAAATAAATAATAATTTTAGACGTTGGATTGCAGAGAATAGAAGCTTATTAGGTAGTTCAAACTTCTATCCTTTAATCCCTCACCAATCACCTCACTTTGTCGAGATTTGCTCTACTTGTTAGTTCTCCGTCCCTTAAATTTTCTCATTCCAACAATTAGTTCTTCTTTTCTGGTTCTTCTCAAAGGGCAAGAGATAAAAAAAAAACAGAGATGAAGATACAGTGCGATGTGTGTGAGAAGGCGCCGGCGACACTGATATGCTGCGCCGACGAGGCTGCGCTGTGTGCGAATTGCGACGTGGCAGTACACGCAGCGAATAAACTAGCGAGCAAACACCAGAGGTTGCTTCTTGAGAGCCTTCCTAACAAGTTCCCTCGATGCGACATCTGTCAGGTGAGTTCATACATGTTATGTTTGGATTATACTTGATCTGAAGCTGTTATTATTTATTGCATCGGATGGGGCTTGATGTGATTTAGGCAGTAGATTAAAATTCAATATCTCGATAAAATTTGTGAGGTGCTAGACCTGACATGGAGATGTATGATGATTGATGAGTAAATAACCAAGAGTTCCATGCGGGGGCAATTAGTGCAAAACGAGAAGTTATAGGTTCAAATACCAGTAAGTGTATTTAGAGAAGTAGAAAGGTTTTGTTTACATCACAGAATTTAATTTCACTTTTATCCAGACTGATACCAATCTACTACGTATGTGTAGATGTTGCCAATCTTGGTTAGACCCGTTTTTTTCAGTACTGTGTTTTACCAGTTGTGTATGTACCAGAACCTGGCATAATTCTTTGGCACCCATATTTTTCAGTACTGTGTTTTACCAGGTGGTACTGGCTGGTAGCTTCGGTCAGACTACTGTGTTCTTTTTACATCATTAATTGGTTATTATGTAAATAGGCTGTTAGCTGAACTGATTTACTCTTAACCAGTCACCAAGCTGTTTTTGTTCTTTTAAATGCAAAAACAAGTGTGGTTGTTGGTACCACATATGCCAATATTTTGGTATGGAGAGGTCACATACTATCTTTGCACCGTTTTTGGTCAGTGTTAGCCAAGTATCAATTTTGTACTCGCTTCTTCCAATAAAAACAATAAGAAAAAAACAAAGGAATAAAGGAAAATATTATGTACAATTGCATAGAATAACATCTAAGCTTAATTCTTTGTTTTTTTTGTCTCGTTAATCTTTTACCAGGAGAAACCGGCCTTCATCTTCTGTGTAGAGGATAGGGCACTTTTTTGTCGGGATTGTGATGAGCCAATCCATGTTTCCGGTTCACTCTCAGGGGACCACCAGCGCTACCTTGCAACTGGCATCCGTGTCGGGCTTAACCCTGTCTGTGCCAAGGACTCTGTTGGAGACAACAATTCTGAGCCGCCTAAGAGCTATGCTCCAAACGTGGAGCCCAAGTTTGCACCGGTACCACAAGTGGCGTCACCATTTGTGCCGTCTTGGCCTGTTGATGACTTTCTCCAGCTATCTGATTATGAGTCGAATGACACGGTTAGTCTTAGACTTCTCATGCCATGCTGTGGCAGTGCTATAAATTGGTGTTATAGGTGTTTTAGTTTTTTTTTTTTTTTTTTTTTTTGAGGAAACCAGGCCCCTATTTCATTAACCGTAATTGGTTACATAAGTTGAGTTTCCAACAGGAAACTCGAATTAAGTTGAGTTTAGTTTTGTCTTTTCTTTTCTGTAGCCTGATTGAAATGCCTATAATTCGGTCTTAGTTGTTCTTCCAACTATTCTCAGTTTGTTCATTGATTTAACATAATATATATACCAAAATTGAATTGTGATTTTCGAAGCAAGCCTAGCTCCAAAGACAACTCAATGTAAAAAGAAAGAAAATGAACAGTTGATGTGTATTGAAAGTTTTGGTTTACTAAATCACTAGTTTCTCTTATGAGGGAAGTATAAATACATAATTTTAAGTTGTTTGTTTTCTTTTATAAATATAGTATCAGAAGGGTTCTCCTCTTGGTTTTGGCGAACTAGACTGGTTTTCAGACATCGGTCTCCTCCAAGAGCAGCAGACTCCAACAAAGGGTTCTCGCACAACAGCTGAGGTACCTGAGCTGCAGGTCCCACATTCCCACAACAATAACTCCATGGCATCCTTCTACAAGCCTCACAAATCAGGAGTAACTTTCAAGAAGCCGAGAATTGAAACTTCCGACGATGAAGAGTTCTTCGTTGTCCCTGATCTTGGGTAATTAATGGTCAGATGCCTGTTGTGTAGCTTGCTTTAGTATGAGAAGTAAGATATCTACTGTAAGACTAGCAATATTCATGTGTACCTGCTAGTATATGCAAACATGTCTACAACTCTGAGAACTCCGTACAGTATGATAAGGTTCGCGTGTTTTTATCTGAAAGTTTCCTCCGCGTTCCTTGCGATTCAATTTTGTTGTTGTTTCTTTTCTTTTGAAGGTTGGCAAAAAGCCAACAAACATTTTAATATTAAATAATATCGGAGACAAAAAGGGGAAAAAGAGATCGGAATTATAACTAATGCGAAATGCGCAAGGCATGGAAAGAAAAAGAAATAAACAAATGGCAAAACAATGATGATTCCAAAATTTAATATCGGCCAACTGTTTATTTTAAGATGCCATGATAAGAAGACAGCCAATGAGTACAGGCTTTGATTTACATCCGCATAAAAGTCAAAATTAAGGTCATACCAAGCGTACAGCTTTACAAAATAATAAATATCCAACACCAATCACATATGGTCGAAAAACTTCATTATCCGGCCCCAGAACTAACAACAAAATTGTCGGCCATTTTTACTAATACCCAAAAAAAAAAAAAGTTAATTTTAAAAGTAACCCGCATTCTATTTTTTTTTCAAAAATGACCTAACCGTCCCCCCGGCCCCCCACAGGCAGTCTTCTTCTTCTTCTTTTTTTGTTTTTTTTTTTAGAGATCTGAGTATTTTTATTTAAATTTTGTAAATAAAAAATTTTCTTGTTTAAAGTGTATACCAAAAGAATAAGAAATTTGATGAATTTATGAAGTGTTGTCGTAACTCTTTATAACTTTGATTTTATTTGTCAATTAGACATCACAAGTCTAAATATAACACTAATGAAAGACTTGACCTTTATTCAACATTTATTCAAAAAATTTCAAGCTCTGACAGTTTGTTGATCTTTTTCTCTTTTTCCGATTTTTATAATATATGTATAATATATACATATACATATACACATATACATATACATATACACATATACATATACACACATACACACATACATACATACATACATATACATATACACATATACATATATACATACATACATATATGCATATATACATATATACATATACATATACACATATACATATGCACATATACATATACACATATACATATATACATATATACATAGAGTTAGGCTGGGGTGCTATGGATAGCATAGTGACCTCCTGTGCTACGGCTCAATATTCAAGTTTTCAAAATTCAAACGGTCGATCCGAACCGTTCATTGTTTAATCCATATTGAAATGTGCTTGGAGACCAAATTTTACAATTTTTGGAATTTTTTTGCTATTTATTAAGACGGTTTCAAAATCGCTGTTTTTATTAAAATTCTGCACCACTGGAAAACAACGGTTTCAAAAATGCTTAATAAATAGTAAAAAAAATTCAAAAAATATAAAATTTGGTCTCCAAGCACATTTCAATATGGATTAAACAATGAACGGTTCGGATCGACCGTTTAGATTTTGAAAACTTGAATATTGAGCCGTAGCACGGAAGGCCACTATGCTATCCATAGCACCCCAGCCTAACTCTATATACATATACATATATTATACATATATATAAAAAATAAGACAATTGATAAATTTATGAAGTAATATCGTAGCTCTTTATGATACTAAAACAGTAGTTTAGAGCTATTAAAATATGTTCAAACTCAAATTAGATCTCTGTCCATGAACAAAGCACCCTAGACTGACCACTGCTGGTAAATCAGCAAGTCTGGATTGATACAGGGACCAAACTAAAAAAAATGAGTGCACCAGCAGGTAGAGCATTAAAAAATATACAGAATTGACACAAATATAATTTATTTGGATTTTTTATAGTTAGTTATGAATTTCCAAAGTTCAACTTTCGAAAAAACTTTAAGCATCGATAACTTTGGCTAGAAAAGTCGGATTTAGGCGTACGAGCACTTTTCGGAAAGGGGAGGACGAGACAAATCCGATTTTTCCTAAAAAAACCTTAGGCATCATTATATTGAAAGCATCAGAATTTCAAAAAAACGTCGTTTAGTGCCTCAAAAACTCAGTTTAAGTTTTTGTGCGACGATAAGCATTAAAAAATAGCGATTTTCAAACCATCTTAATAAATAGTAAAAAAATTCAAAAAAATGTAAAATTTGGTCTCCAAGCACATTTTAATATAGATTAAACATCTAATGGTTTGAATCGGCTATTTGGACTTCGAAAATAGAGATATGAGCGTGAATTAAAACACCCATTTTAATTCACGAAGTAGCGTAGCCTTACTCTACATATATATGTGTGTGTGTGTATTAGTATATATAATATAAGAGGAGGGATCAAGTTACAACATTTTTTGAGTTACAACAAGCATTATTTACATTTTCAAAGTCCAAATCATCAATCCAAACCATTAGATGTGATCTCTACAATAAAATGTGCTTGGAGACCAAATTTTATATTTTTTGGAATTTTTTTTCTATTTATTAAGAAGGGTACAAAATTCAACGGTATGAATTTAACTAGTTTTTGTACCCTTCTTAATAAATAGTAAAAAAATTCCAAAAAATGTAAAATTTGGTCTCCAAGCACATTTTATTGTAGAGATCACATCTAACGGTTTGGATCGACGATTTGGACTTTGAAATGTAAATAATGCTTGTTGTAACTTGTTGTAACTCAAAAAATGTTGTTAACTTGATCCCTCCTCATAATATAATATATGTATATATGTGTTTATTATATATATAATAGAGAGGCTAATGTGCTTTCCGTAGCATATGGGTCGAAATATACACTATCCAAATTTAAAATTTCAAAATTCAAAAAGTCGATATGAACCGTTCATCTTATTCTCCATATTAATATGTGCTTAGAGACCAAATTTTACATTTTTTTTTGAATTTTTTTACTATTTATTAAGCCACTTAGAAAATTGTTGATCCAACGGTGGCTTAACAAAATAGTAAAACCGTTGGATATGTGTATATGTATATATGTATATGTGTATATGTATATGTATATGTATATGTATATATGTATGTATGTATGTATGTATGTATGTATGTATGTATTTATGTATGTTTGTATGTGTATATGTGTATATGTGTACATGTATATATGTATATATTATACATATATTATAAAAACCGGAAAAAGAGAAAAAGATCAACAAGTTGTTAGAGCTTGAAATTTTTTGAATTAATGCCAAGTCCTTCATTAGTGTTATAATTAGACTTGTGATATCTAACTGACAAATAAAATTAAAGTTATAAAGAATTACGATATCACTTCATAAATTTATCAAATGTCTTATTCTTTTGACATACATTCTAAATAAGAAAACTTTTTATTCACAAAATTATTTAAATAAAAATACTTGGATCTCTAAAAAAAAAAAAAAAGAAGAAGAAGACTGCTTGTGAGCCAGATGGTTAGGTCATTTAAAAAAAAAGAAAAAAAAGAATGCGGAGTTATTTTTAAATTAGTTTTTGTTTTTTTGGATATTAGTAAAAATGGCCGCAAAATTGTTGATGCCCTCAAAGCCCATTTGAAGAAAAACTCTCCCGTTTATTTTTGTACTGCCCTCAGCACCAAAGTTTGGTCAGGATTCTGATTGGACCAATCCATACGAAATTTTTGCTCCTCCAGCTCTTCAAACCCGAAAATTTTCTCCAAAAGCCCTATGTTTCGTATGAAAAAAATTACAAGTACATCAATGCTTAAGATCACTTTTATAGTTATATAGATATTTTATTTGATATTTGTACAATATGTCTATAGTATCTATTATTGAAATTTTAAGTTAAATCAGATATTGTAGTTATTTTTCTGACATTTTTATTTGGTACTCTTTTTACAATATGCCTATAATAACTGTTGATTGAAATTATAAATTAACCAGAAATTGTAGTTATTTTCTTAAATTTCATAACTTCGTATCCTAGTGATCTTATTTTTCGATCAATATTGATAACCAAGATCGCTCATGCTTTCAGAAACCACTAAGAGCTTAATATCAATTTCATAGTGCTAAATTAGTTTCACATATATAATTCCATGTCCTAGAGTATATCGCAGAAGCCAAAATAATTTTAATTTGATAATTTAAAAATACTCAGCTCGAAAAGTGGCCAAGCACGTGATAATCTTCGACATCACGGTAAAGAAAATAGAAGATAATGAAAGAGAGGAAAAATGACACACTCCGAAGATTTTTTTTTTTTTAAAATAGAATCAAACTTAAATATTTTAACAAAACAAGTAAATTGAACTTAGTATTTATAAAAAGAAAATAGCTAACAGTCCTCCAACTCCAGTTCCCTCAAAAATCTTCGGAGGTTTTCAACAAATCCTGTAAACATAAAAACATGTGAAAGCTGTTGGAAATGCGTGAAAGCGGTTAAAAACGCGTGACAGCTGTCGAAAATGCGTGATAACTGTTGGGGACCACCTTATATGAACATACACATAATATTCTGTAAACACACACATATTATCATGTAAACATACACATATTATCATATAAACATACATAGTGTACTTAAAATTATAGTAATTGAAATATCATGTAAACATACACATATTATCCTGTAAAAATACATATATAATTATGTAAACATACATAGTGTACTTAAAATTATAGCAGTTGAAATTATAGCAGCTGTGGCAGTTAAAAACGCGTCAGAACTAAGCTAAAAAAGAAAGGTTTTTATACACGGAGATTTTTGAGGGACTGTAGCCCAAGGGACATTACCTTTTCTCTTATAAAAGGAAAAACAGCTCCACCGATCATGTGAATCGATGGAGACAGTTTACTATGTTTACTTTGTACATAGTGGAACAAATATTTTTTGCTTCCACCGATCCACAAGATCAGTGGAGCTGTTTTTCACAAAAATAAAATTCGGCATTGTTTCATTGAAATATTAAAGTTTGATTCTATTTAAAAAATATATATACACACTCTGAAGGCATTGCACATCAAATAGATCAGATGAGAAAATTAAAAATTCTGAAAAGCAGATCGTTATACAAATCAATTAATATTGATCAGATGACTTCAATAAGAATTATACATCAGAATGAAAATTACACCGTTGACAACTAACAGACTATTCGTAGAGATGGAATCCTGGGAAAGATCCACAAAATAAAAATTACGAGAATGGTCTCTTGAAACATCATCCATTTTAATTATGGTCCTTAAAGCTTAAATCATACGCTGTGATTTTGTAACAAATTGAGCGTTTGCATCCATTAATAAAGTAAATTTGCATTTTTATGATGAAAATGATAGCGCACTAGGTTCTTCCATAATAAAGTAAAAATAACCATTCTAAAATAGGTTTCTTCTGCACTATATTCCAAGAACAAAACTCAGTACTAATTGCACGAAGAAGAAAATTCAGTATATATGAAGAAGATATTTTTACTTTTTTTTTATTTGTTATCTCTAATTTTATTTATTTTTAGTGCTCGATTTTTTTTAATATATCTACTTCGCATTTATTCTTGAATAAAAATGGAAATGTCAAACACTACCTTGAGGACTACTTTCATATCATTAACGTACTCCAGTTTACGTTTCAAATATGTTATCTAGGAAATTTCTCTGTGGAACATTATTAGCACAGAATTATTATTTTTCCTCAAAGACAATAATCGATTTTTTTATCTGTAGCATAAAAAGAAGCATTAAACTAATGACATCGGAATACCGATATTCACAAAAATAATGTAGTTGCAACAATCTGTATCGGCTCCGGAAGTCACGCTTACTATTAATTATAAAAGATCTAATTGTCAAAAAAAAATTAATTTTTTATATTGATATGTACTATTTTTATTTATAAAAACAGATGGCAAAATTAAATATTTTTGTATAAATAAAATGTTCAGTAAATTAATTATCAGTCATTTATGTACTAAGAGAAAACTAATCTAGATGAAATTAGTTAAATTTTTTTTTTTTTGTAATTAACAATTTTAAATTTATATCTTGGCGAAGTCAAAAGTATTATTTTGTAAGTAACATTTCTGTTGAGAATAAAGAAATAACTAGGGACTAAATTAGAAATATTGTAAAATAAAGAAAGAGTAGATTTTACTTTTATTGCTAATTATAGAACATTACCGTTAGTACCAAAATTAGATACCAACGGTACAATAAACATTCAACAGTACTTATATCAATATAACAAATATTCAATATCAAAAGAAAATACTCAATACATTACAAATACCCTTTCTCATAAAATTTATAATTTCAATATATTATTTTAATAAAAACTAGAGATCAGAACACTCAATTATTTATTACTCATATTATTACAACAACAATAAAAAAATTCATCCGAATTTGAAATCCATGCCTCTTACATTACAGACTATGTATCCTTGCTATGAACCCAAAAGCAAGTTCTTGTATTTCAATATTTTAAATTGCTATTTGATAAGACTTATCAATTATATTGTAATGATAATTAATACAAGTTTTCTTTGTCAGTGAGACAATGAAGATATCTAGAAGAGGGTCTCCACTTTAAAAAAAAAAAAAAAAACGAAAGAAGAGCAACAGCCAACGGAATATTTGAGTAATTTCAAAATCCTAGTTGTTGCTATTGTCGTTTCTCATTCCTCATTCTTCATTCTTTTTTTTTCTCTAATTTGTTTTTCTTACTTTTTTAGATCTCATTTCTGACATAGCTTTTCTCTCAGCTCTACTTTTTTGAGCGGAGAGAAAAATGAGAGAGAGGAGAGGGATCGAGCTGATTGGAGCCGAAAGTGTGGTATCGTCGAAGCTCGGAATATTAAATCTCTACATCTCTTGATCGGAGTGCAGATGAGTAAATCCAGATATCGGAGCACGATCGTAGAGAGCGATAGGGTTTTAAGGTAATAAAGTAATTATAAGTATATATAAGTGAGATTAGAATATTAGAGTTATTTTGAGTAATTTTGTGAATCTTGTGAGAATAAAAGATAAAATTGAGTTATTTGATTTATTGTAAGTTCATTTTTTTTTAATTAATAAAATTATTAGTTGACGATTAAAGCCGTAACTTAAAAAAAAAAAAATGTCTGCAAGAGATTCGTAATTTATTTGCCCCAAATTCGTCGTAGACTGCAACAGTTTTGTAGATAGCGGAGCCGCTTTTAATTGTATCGATTGTGTTATTTAATTAATTTTTATGCTACAGCAAAAATATAGGAAATTTTAACTTTTGGCCGGATATGATCTTTTCTTTTTATTATTTATATAGTTGCAACTGTCAAATTTAAAGAAAAAGACAGCTTTATTCCTGAAAGAACAGAATATGGCTTTCACATCGTCGAATATATAATTAACAACAACCAAAATTGAACGTTGCACAATTACAGTATAGGAGACCAGGTGATTGAAAATTTGAAACGACCGGTTTTCAGGGAGACCCGGTGAACCAAATTAAAAAAAAAGGGGGAAGAATGCTATATTCAGTGTAGAAATTGTGATTTTGAGAACTGAAATAAAATTTTCTCTATAAATATCGATTTTATCTTTCTATTCTCTTTTTCTTATATGTCACAATTAGTTTTTTGGATCCGGCTAAATTGCTGCCGGCAACATTTCAGCAGAGGTGCTGCCGGAGCTATATTTACCCGTGTGATGTGCAAACAACAAATCCAAACCGTTAGATGTTTAATCTATATTATAATCTACTTGGAGACCAAATTTTATATTTTTTGAAATTTTTTTACTATTTATTAAGCTGGTTTGGAAACTGCTGTTTTTCAATACTGTAGAAATTTACTGAAAACAACGGTTTTCAAACCAGCTTAATAAGTAGTAAAAAAATTTCAAAAAATGTAAAATTTGGTCTCCAAGTAGATTATAATATATATTAAACATCTAATGGTTTGGATTTGTTGTTTGAATATCACACGGCTAAATATAGTCCCGGCAGCACCTCTGTTGAAATGTTGTCAGCAGCAATTTAGCCAGATCCTAGTTTTTCTATCACATTAAAGTATATTATACACCTTCCTGATTTTTCTCATAAAATTATTATGAACTATTTTTGCTCTTTGGTTTTTGGTGTTTTTTCGTGCACTATTTTTGCTCGCCATGTTTCTATAGAAAAAATTCTTGAATAGGTAACAATTAACATATTAAGAAGAAAAACATAAAAAAAATCGAAAGAATTCGGCAGACTTTAATTATACCATCTATTATGAAGCAATCAACTAAAGAAACCTGCATCACATCAAGAACATTAATGCTCCGTTGTTGTATGTTTAATATTATATATGTTAATGATATGCCCCGATTTTTTTATTTATATCCAAAATTTAAATTGAATTTCAAAAATTAACCGAACCGGTTGTTAAATTTGAAATCTACCCAAACCGGTTAACCGTTAACCGAACCAAGGGTTTGGTTAACCATTTAGCGAACCGACGGGTTCGGTTAACCGTTTAGCGAACCGACGGGTTCGGTTAACCGTTTAGCGAACCAAGAGTGGGTTACACTATTTTCATAAATTTTAAACTAATCTATGTTGCACTTAGGGGCACCTCTAATTGCTCAAAAACTGAAATTAAATTGCAATTGAAATTAAATAGATGAGTTTAGAGAAATTTGACACGCGGGATGTTAACGGAGTTCGGCAAAACAAAGGCCTACGTCTCCGGGGCTTCGCAACCTTGAGTGGTGCGCCTTTCTATTACCTAATACGAAAGGATTACAACTTGTGAACCGTTGAGCCCTTACACACCAAGCGGGAAGTCAAACGGCCAACTCAAAGAGATGAGAACAAGGTCTCAATTGTCTAGAACACAAGAGAAACAATCAATAGATTACTCTAACCTAATCTAGATCAAGATTAGTGAAGTAGGTTTGAGGTTGCTTGAGGGATTTTGAAGTTTTAAGCTCTCACAACAATGGAGTAGGCTAAGCTCTCAGAAAATCGCTTTTGAAATGATTAGGGTCGGCTGAGATGCATTTGAAAGTGATCCCTTCAGTCTATTTATAGTGGCAGCTCAAAAATGAGCTGTTTGACATAAAATGTTACCAACGTTTTATTCAAATACGATTTAGGGTTTTAATTCTCTGACAGCTTAGAAAACGTTACACAACGTTTGATAACCGTTACCACGTTTCAAAACCGTTATAACGATTTATAAATGTTACAACGTTTATTGCTTGTATTGAACAGCTGCACTCCAGTTGTTCTGTAGCTTTTAAACGTTACAACGTTTATCAACCGTTATAACGTTTGTAAAACGTTACAACGGTTGTATAACGTTATAACTTGATTCTTTTGAGGCTTCTGATTATTATAAAACGTTATCAACGTTTTAAAAACGTTCATAACGTTTTATCTCAATTTAATCAACCTCACACATACTTTACCAAGCATTTGATTTTACAATATGTATTCTTGATAAAGGTCTTCATGATTTCTTCAGTCCAAGCTTATTATTCAACAGTTCTTACTCTTCTTGGACCTACATATTCTCAAAATAGAAGAAATCATAAAATTCAATAATTGTATGTTTTTGCAAATTAGTCAAATAGACGTAAAAGATTATTGTACGAACAACAATCTAAACCGTTTTTGATGTTTCTAATTATTTCTAAACCAATTTAGACTACCTAAATTTTCTAAACTATTTTACACTATTTTAAAATTTTCTAAATTATTCTAGACCGTTTTTAAACTTTTCTAAATTATTATCGACTATTTTTGAACTTTCTAAATTATTCGGGCACCAGTTTAAAATTTTCTAAATTATTCTACACTATTTTACAACTTCCTAAATTATTTTTCACCATTTTAGAATTTTACAAATTACTAATTACTCTAAACCATTTTGAAATTTTTCTAAATTATTCTACACTATTTTGGGAGTTTCTAAATTAATTTTCACTATTTTGGAATTTTACAAATTACACTAAACCATTTTGGAACTTTTCTAAATTATTCTAAACTATTTTGAACTTTCTAAATTATTTTTCACCATTTTGGAATTTTGCAAATTACTCTATTTTGGAACTTTCTAAATTATTTTTCACCATTTTGGTATTTTACAAATTACTCTAAACTATTTTGGAACTTTTCTAAATTATTCTATACTATTTTGGAAGTTTCTAAATTATTCAGGCACCACTTTAAAATTTTCTAAATTAATCTACACTATTTTGGAACTTCCTAAATTATTCTACACTATTTTAGAACTTTTCTAAATTATTCTACACTATTTTGCAACTTTCTAAATTATTCAGGCTACTATTTTAATTTTTTCTAACCAGAGATATTTAGGTAAATAGAATAATTTAGAATAATTCAATACTTTTTGAACGGTCTAGAATAATTTAGAAAATTTTAAAATAGTGTAAAATAATTTAGGAAGTTCCAAAATAGTGTAGATTAATTTAGAAAATTTTAAAGTGGTGCCCGAATAATTTAGAAACTTCCAAAATAGTATAGAATAATTTAGAAAAGTTCCAAAATAGTTTAGAGTAATTTGTAAAATACCAAAATGGTGAAAAATAATTTAGAAAGTTCCAAAATAGAGTAATTTGCAAAATTCCAAAATGGTGAAAAATAATTTAGAAAGTTCAAAATAGTTTAGAATAATTTAGAAAATTTTAAAATAGTGTAAAATAATTTAGGAAGTTCCAAAATAGTGTAGATTAATTTAGAAAATTTTAAAGTGGTGCCCAAATAATTTAGAAACTTCCAAAATAGTATAGAATAATTTAGAAAAGTTCCAAATAGTTTAGAGTAATTTGTAAAATACCAAAATGGTGAAAAATAATTTAGAAAGTTCCAAAATAGAGTAATTTGCAAAATTCCAAAATGGTGAAAAATAATTTAGAAAGTTCAAAATAGTTTAGAATAATTTAGAAAAGTTCCAAAATGGTTTAGAGAAATTTGTAAAATTCCAAAATAGTGAAAATTAATTTAGAAACTCCCAAAATAGTGTAGAATAATTTAGAAAAATTTTCAAAATGGTTTAGAGTAAGTAGTAATTTGTAAAATTCTAAAATGGTGAAAAATAATTTAGGAAGTTGTAAAATAGTGTAGAATAATTTAGAAATTTTAAACTGGTGCCCGAATAATTTAGAAAGTTCAAAAATAGTCGATAATAAATTAGGAAAAGTTTAAAAACGATCTAGAATAATTTAGAAAATTTTAAAATAGTGTAAAATAGTTTAGAAATTTAGGTAATCTAAATTGGTTTAGAAATAATTAGAAACATCAAAAACGGTTTAGATTAGTTAAAATTTATGAAAAATGTGTAACCCACTGTTGGTTCGCTAAACGTTTAACCGAACCCGTCGATTCGCTAAACGGTTAAACCGAACCCGTTCGGTTCGCTAAACGGTTAACCGAACCCGTCGGTTCGCTAAACGGTTAACCGAACCCGTCGTGTTCGCTAAACGGTTAACCGAACCCGTCGGTTCGCTAAACGGTTAACCAAACCCTTGGTTCGGTTAACGGTTAACCGGTTTGGGTAGATTTTGGATATAAATAAAAAAATCGGAATAAAGAGAGTGAATGTGTGAACAGATCCAATCACACCAGGTTACTTGCTTTAAAATTGCAAATTTCAATAGAAACAAAATGAGCTCTGTGTTATTGTCTTATTTAAAATGCAGAAGAGATGAACCTGATTTTTTTTTCTTTCTTTCTGTCTCTTTTATTTTTTTTTAATAAAGTATTTGTGTAACATAGTCTAAGATTTCAGCTGAAATGTTATTTTAATAGATTTATTCTACTCTACAAAGAAGGAAAACAATTGTTTGGTCCAAAATGGAGACAAGTTGCATTAACCTTTCCGTTTCCAACCGGATTCTTTCTGTACACAATAAATACCCAGCAGGGCAAAGAAGGAAAGAAAAATCTCAGTTCTCTCCCCCTCTTCCTCCCCGTATCTCTCGGGCAAAATGGAAGCCATTGGTGCACCCTCGCCTCTCTCTCTCTTCTCTCCCAATCGAATTAACCTCGGAAAGCGCGCTTCTTCTCTCCTCCCGATCGCCTCCAAGAGTAATTCTCTCTCACTCTCTCTGATCTATTGTCTTTCCAAATGATCGCTGATTTATTTTTTCTCCATATTTTTTCAGATAAAAAGGATGATCCGGATCTTCACTCGGAGTCAAAAACCACAGACATCGTGCCTGTATTCAATCGCCAACTCTCCATCTCCCCCCTCTCCAAGGTACTCTTCAATTGCATGCATAACTTTGAGAGCTAACATCAGTCTGACAAGTACATCTAAAATGTTTATTTACTCGATAATAGACTAATAGTACTAGTTGTATTGTTACCTGATACTAGTACTGAATCCCATACGGTTCATGTGGTGAAAACTAGCATAATTGGCTGTAGTTCTAGAAAGAACATTTCTAGAGGGAGTTAGCGCCCTGAAATTGAGAAATTCATCCTCTTCAATTGTACCATGCAATTGCAGAGTTCAAGGCACATTCAGACCATCCATTTTCAGATTAGACACTTCAAATTTGTAACTGAATACTAATTTTGTAAAACCATCCAGATTGGTTAGCTCTATTGTTATCCAAAAGGGTCGGCAAGATCCCTGAGATTCTACAATATTGTCCACGTAAATTGGAAAGGATCTGAAATTGGGTTATACAAGTTTTACACAATCCGAACTGTTCCTTTCCTTGTAGGCCCTTGTGATATGATTCAGAAGCAAGTTTTTTAACTCCTGCTCTCCTCTCCCTGATAATTTAATATTGGGAGCTAAAATAATTAATTATGAGGAACAATTCATAATGGTTTACTGCAATATGACATGAGAAAAGAACAAGGGAATATCACTAAAAATGTAAGACTATTTTCTTTTTGGTGGATAGGATGCGGCAATGGGATTGGTGCTAAGTGCAGCAACGGGCCGAGGCTGGACAACTGGATCAGGAATGGAGGGCCCGCCGACACCGGCTGAGTCAGACTCCACCAACCAGATGGTGTCAACCTTCCCGTGGTCCCTCTTCACCAAATCGCCTCGCCGGAGGATGCGGGTTGCCTTCACATGCAACGTGTGCGGCCAGCGCACAACACGTGCCATCAACCCCCATGCCTACACTGACGGCACTGTGTTTGTTCAGGTCCAAACTCACACTTTACTATAGTATCAAATTTCAATTCCATATGTCAGTTGTTTTGTTTTGTCGTTTGATTAGTATTCCAACGAATAGTATGTAGGTTGTTGGTTTTTTGGTTGGTTCTATGACGAATTGGGGTAAAATTAGGTTCTATTGATTAATATGTACTTCATTGGTTCTGTGCCAATTGCCAAACAAGTTTTTCAGGTTCAGGAAAAAAACTGGTGGTACCTATTCGAACTGACTGTCATGGTACTCTTAAGATCTGTGTGTCCTCAAATCTGGGTGTGTATCCTCTGCCGATTCATCTGGGAGGAAATTAACAGAAAAAGGGCTTATCCTAGCATAGCATCTGTCACTACTAAGAGCAGAAGAAGAGATCTTTAATAGGTGGATAAACTGTATACATTTATCTAATTAGTTGGCAGCCAAGAGGAGTCCCTGATTTCAAACTCTTGGTTGAACCAAAAGTGAGACTGGAACTTTAGTGTTCCAAACAATTCCTTTGCTAGCACCTAGGAGTTCTATCACTTAATTTTCCGGCAGCTTAGCACCTATCTCCTTGTTGATTTCCCTTGCAGCATGTTTTTTTTGCTTGTCTAGCAACAATGATAGACTTTAAGCTATACTTCTTGCTTAGTTTAACATAGGACAACAGAAAAGAGTTTGTTAATGGCATTCTATAATTTATTTTTCCAAGCATGTGCAACTTATTTATTGATGATGGATAACCAGACTAGAGAGTAGACTCTAGGTTCCATTTTGACCATTTTGCTAGGACTCATGAGTTGTGGGTTCACTTCCCCTTCCATTTGGTACTCAGAAGATATTTTCTTATGACATATATAAGAGTTGGATTCTTTTTCTATTAGTCGGAACAGAAGTGGAAGAAGGGTAGAAGAACAAGAAAAAGAACATGGTTAATGACCACAGCTGCGGGTGGAAGAATAGGGATTTTGAGCAGGAATATCTTTCATTGTTGGAGCGAGAACCTATAAAGACTGCCTTTTTAGGCACACACGGGCATGCGTATGCACACATACGCCACATGCATGTGCGCACACAGAGTTCTTCTCTGGAAACTGTTAAATAGATTAATGACCTTTGCTTCTGGATCTTTCAAACTATCCTTTAATTTGCAGTCTTTTTTGTTTGGATTTTGGTGGTTTTCTTGGCTTGTACTTAGCTGCCACCTATCATTAGCATCTCTGGAAGTCAGATCAAGGGAGAACTTAATATATAGAGGGAAGTCGAGCATTTTATGAAGCACAAGAAATGTAGCAAGAAAATAAGAATTGGACTGCAACAGACAAGCAATTGCTGCTGTACCAGACTTGATTGTCCAGTATTACACCTTGATTAATGAATATCTTTATCCCTACTCTTGGTGTTCTCCTCTTATAATAATTACGTTAAACATGGTTTTATTTTTTATTTTCATGCAGTGCTGTGGTTGCAACATTTTCCACAAGCTGGTAGATAATTTGAACCTTTTCCACGAGATGAAATGTTATGTCAACCCTAGCTTTCGCTACAACGGAAGTTCCAGTTTCGGCTTCATTGGAGGAGAGGAAGACGATGATAACGCATTCCCAAAACTTTGAGAGAGATGCTTTGCATACTCCAAATTGATCTCTCTATTCTAGGATCTCTTGTTTATAAATAATAATGTAATTTCAATAATTGTCGTGTGTTCTGGTTCATGTATATTCTTAACTTATATGAACAGATGTATATATAAATATGTAATATATAATGTCTTTAGCGTATTAGTCTATTTGAAATGAGAATTTTGCACATAACAATTTGATGTTTCCTTTTTACAAGCTTGGCTAAAGCCCCAATGTTTTAAGATTTTTTGAGAATTAGCTAGATTTTGTCCACGCAAATAAAATGTGAAATTCCGAACTGAATCCAAACTATTCATTTGTTACATTAGTCAAAACTTCTATTTTCTTTTCGGCTCAACTTACCCACTACATCTGGGGTCCGGATCTTCTAAAGTAATCCAATCTTTGGGTTTTGGTTCGAGACTGTTTGATTCGAATCCGTCGATTGAGATTGCTTCGTGATTTGAATTTATCTCTCGAAATATGTGCGTTCTACTTTGAATAGATTATCACAGATACATATTGGACTGTCCCGATTTAAAACCATCCGATTTAAAACGCAAAGATTGAGATACTTCACTAGATCTGAACTCCTACATCTGACCTCTCTAACTCTATTATGTACGCGCGCTTGTGGAAAGAGATGATTCAGAAACAAAGCAAGATCCAACGAATAGGAAGTTGAGTCCGAATTCCCTAAAGTAACTCAATTTTTGGCATCTCTTTATGTTGAACGGTTCAGATTTAATAAGTATAGTAAATAACAGTATGTGCTTCTTGAAGTTAAAACTCAAACGATTAATTAGTATGCGACTAATAAATCAAAATTTTACGAATAATTTTATATTTTCATTAAAACTATGTACATTTAGTTATAATTATAAAAATAATTAATTTAACTCATTAAACTTATCAAATAAATTTATTTTAACTTAATTGTATTATTAATTAATAGAATTTTATAAAATTATTACTTAAAAAAACTCAAACAAAATAAAACAAAGTAAAAAATATATATATATATAAATATAGAAAATATAAATAAATAACCACCTACCGTATAAATATAAAACGGACGATTCCTAACTGGTTGATCACAAGTTCACAACCAATGTCGGGTTAAACGGCTGTTTTTTACAGCCTTGAGTTAGTAGAACCTTTCCAAAGCCGCGCGAATTCACATCCTCCCCGGTACTGTAATAGGGTATCTTTTTACAATTAGTAAATCTGGACCGTTCCTTTTAATTTGGCACAAATCTCAAAGTCTGTACCCTGCGCTAGCCCGATCCTAAAGCACCTGGGAGTTAATCTTAAACTGTAAAGTGAAGAGAATCTTTTACAGTAATGGAGAGGATTCTCGTTCAAATGCGCTGCCCCATTTTTTTTTTTTTTTCGTTTTCTTTCTTTCGCTGAAGTGCTGAACACAGCCAAGCGTGAATCCGCATCACCCCAGGTACCTGAGGTGCAAGTGGTGAATCTAGACTGTTCATTTCACTTGGCACGAATCTCAAAGCATACCCCCTACAGCCTCAAGTCCTCAACATGCACCGGATTGAGTTTGATATTGATCTGGACCGTCCATTTTATTCAATTGCACCTCCGGTACCTGCGTGGATACGGACTCGCCAAGCGTAAACTTCATTTTTTCTTTCTTTCGCTCACACAGCCAAGCATAGAATTTGGCTCTCGCTGCCCCCATTTTACCTTCTTCGCGCTAGCGTTGCTGCCTCTTTCTCTCTCGCTTCCTCCCTCCCTCTCCCAATCACCCTTCTGTTTCGAGATTTGTTGAAATTCTAACTAGGGTTTGAATGTGTAGTACTTTTCGACCAGCAGAGTTCAGTTTTTAATCATCTCTACTGAATTCTTTTCGATTGAACTGAATTGAGATCTCATTTGATATGATTTCGATCAGAGTGTGAGTCATCTTGAAGAGGAATATTTCAACAAAAGGGGAGGCGTTTCCCGTTTAACTTCTCAAGTTTCACATAACATATGAAAGAAAAGTGAATCCAAAGAATGGAGGCACAAGCGCGATCTCTCTTGCTGAGGGCATACCGAAAGTCTGATCGGGCCGATCAGAAATCTCGCGCCAAAGGTCAGTTTGAAGAGAATTTGCATTTCTTACACTTTAACCAAGTGGAGAAAGGATTTATGAAACTTTGGATGGTACCAGTTAGCAATGAACTTTTTGGAATTGGAAAAAAAAATGTGGATGTTAAATTTCCTTCAAATCTCCTAATTTCACCTTATCCCCTTTTAGCATTCGGGAAACCTTTGCAAAATTTCTGTTTGAGGTTCCATTGAGCCTCAATCCCCGCAAAATCCTCAAAATAATGATTAAGGATGGAAGAATGAATTATTAAGTGTTTCTGCACAACTGCTTATGCTGTTAGTTTGCTGTTGAACAGATGACGAAACAGATACTTTCTCTTCTGGTAAGGGAGACCCGGCGAGAATAAGTTGGAGAAATGGATTTGTCAGATTAGTGTTTGTAGGTGCAATTATATGGGCATTGCTTATTCTCTTTGCATTACTGTTTCACCTTTGGTCTTGCCATTCTTCTATCAGCTTCCTTTCAGGTATCTCAAATCATCACTGTGTAGCATCTATTTTAAAGGCTTTGAGTTTGATAATATGTTGTGGCTTTGTCACAATTGAACATGAACTGTCTCTACAAAGCTTTTGAATTAGTTCTGCTACTAAAAATTTTGGATTTTTGTTTTCTTCCCAACATTTTCCTCTATTAACTACTAAATGATGCATGTTCTATTATTGTAATTGTGCAGCTCTTTGTAGAAAAGATAGCAAAGTTCTTGTAATATTAGACTCGATGGGGCTGACACCAAAACCACTCCATCGTAAGAACTTTCAACTGATTTCATTTAATATAAGATACTTTCTGTATATTTTCAAGCAAGGATTATGTATTGCACTGCAGCGTTCTTTTAATTTAACTTCATCTCTAGTGTTATGTGTGTATTTGCTTACCACCCTAATGCAATGCTATACCTGTCTAGCCAACAGCACCAGCAGATTTCTTTTCTTTCTTAAGTGTTTTAATCTCTCTTCTTTTCCTTTGAATTTGCAAAACAGGTTGTCCAATACCTGTTTTAGATGACCCGAATGCTGTTGTAATTCCTGAGAAAACACCTGATACAATTCCTGAGAAATTATCATATTTAGAATTCGACAATAAGGAAAATGGAGAAGAAGAGTCTTTTCCTTTGTTTGGAGGCCATCAAAGCTGGGAACAAAGAGAGGAGAGTCTCAAGCTTAAAAGCTCAATGAAGGTAGAACTTCATAGTTTGGAATTTCAGTACCAATTATAGATGCAGTTTTAAACTGTACCATTCAATCTGTATGGTGAAGTACCAGGTTTCTATCAGTTATATTATTTTTTTCTGCATTACCTTTCACGTGTAGAGTATAAAGAATACAATATTTCTATTCACTTGTATATTTCTTTTCAGGTACATTGTGGGTTCATTAAAGGTGGAGGGGGTGAAATGGTAGAAGCCGACAAAAAGTTTGTAAAAAAATGCAAATTTGTTGTCGCATCAGGCATATTTGATGGTTATGATGTACCTCAACAGCCATCAAACATAAGCATGCGTTCAAAGAAACTTTTTTGCTTTCTTATGGTTGTAGATGAGGTATCTTTAGACTTTATAAAACAAAATGCTAGTATAAGAGTAGATAAAGAGGGGGGTAAATGGGTTGGAATTTGGCGCCTTGTTACTTTGCATAATTTACCATTTGACGAGCCTAGAAGGAATGGCAAAGTGCCCAAAATTTTGACCCACAGGTTGTTCCCGCAAGCTCGGTATAGCATCTGGATTGATGGCAAGATGGAGCTTATTGTTGATCCATTGCTTATTCTCGAAAGGTGGGTTCCTTATATTTTAAGGGATTGATTTTATTGTACCCTCAAAAAGGTATCCTTTATATGCTTTCTTATTCCAGCTCAAAAATTGACAAAAGTGCCCCTCCTCTCCTTTTCTGTATTTCTGCATAAATGAGGCAAAAGGATCAAAGAATAATAATTTAAACTGTTAAAATGGGGCAGGTAGCCCAAAATAGAACAGATAATATATGTGGTTTCTGGGACCAGTTGGGTGCCATATGCTGTCATTTCTCTCCAGAGTAAGCTAACATATCTCCCGAAGTTCTCTCCTAATTACAAGTCTGTTTAGATATACCAATTCTTTTCACCCTACAAAATTTTGAAATTTAACTATGCTACTAGCAGGTATCTATGGAGAGGGAAGCATACTTTTGCAGTGGCACAACATAAGCACCACAAGAGTATATACGAGGAAGGTGATGCAATAAAGCGTAGAAAGAGATATGCTCGGCCACTGATAGACCTCCACATGAAAATATACTACTATGAGGGGATGAGACCTTGGAGCCCAAACAAAAGGACACTCGGTGGTGAGCCCTCTCTAAAATGCGCTGCATGGCCCCTATATTATGGAATTCAAGAAATGATCCTCTTTTAGTTACAAATATATTCTTCTTGATATAAAAATTTTATGTCCCTATTGCAGAATAGGTCTTCAATGACCTCCTAATGATAATAATTCTTTACAAATAACCCTAATATTATAAATTCTTTTTTTTTTTTATATAAAAATGGAGCATTTCCACCTGTTTCATTGAAACAGAAATGTTTTACTAGCATAGCTACCAAATTCCTGGTACCAATGCATACAGAAATATTATAGTATGAAGTGAAGAAAGAAAGACTCTTGTTATTTGCTCATAATAATGCATATTAAATATAGATGTGCCTGAGGGAGCGGTGCTGATAAGGGAACACACAACTATGACTAATTTGTTCAGCTGCCTCTGGTTCAATGAGGTCAACCTTTTCACACCAAGAGATCAGCTTAGTTTTGGCTATGTAGCTTACCGGCTAGGAGAGGCTTTCAAGTTCTTCATGTTCCCAAATTGCGAGTACAATTCCTTGTTTGTACTTCACAGACACATGAGAGAGCACTCGTCCAAAGTTGAATGGGTCAAGTCCCTCGATGAATTTAAAGGGAATAATAGTGAATTGAAGGAAAGTAAAGCAGGTTTAGGGCTTTGGCTGCCGTACCCGGGTGACCTCACCTCGGTGAAACTGCCACCAGTTACTAGGTCATCACCAGCAGGCTGATCTTTTCGTTGTTTGGAATTTTTTTTTTTTCTTACGAGGTCTTGTAAAAATGTTGGCCAACTACTATTCAATTAATTGTATGTTATGATCATTGCTTTAGTCCAAACTATTAACATAGGAACTTAAAAAGGGACTTTCAGTTCGTCTTCTTCCATATTTTGATCGAGCGTGTGTTTTTTAGAGGCCTATTAACAAATCGTTGTGGGGAGTTTTGTACACGCTATATTGACAAGTGTGAATTGTGTTTAAATTTATGGGGTTGTCTACAGTGCATCAAATTGATTTTGACTGTAGTGCAGCAAAATTAAAATGAAATCTCAATCGTTGATTTTATTTATTGAACGGTTCAGATTAGATAGGTAAATACATGAATCTCGTGTTAGTATATTACGAAATTTTTTTTGGGAAGGGTAGAATTGTCTTTTTTGTACTCTTATTTTCTTACCTCCGCTCCTCTCTCGTCCCTTGCCGCCTCCGCCGACCTCACGACATATCTCTCCCTCTCCTGAGCAGACGCGATTTCCTTCGTAAACCCAAACTGCTACAAGAATATCTCTTGCAGCTGATTAGAACCGAATTCAATCGATCCCAATGAAGAACAAAAAGAATTACGGTGGAAATTAAGAAAACAGAGGAAGTAAGTGGCAAAAACAAGGTTACAACCTTCTGTAAAATTGGATGCTTTTATTCATATCTAGAACCATCATTACATCTGTCTTATATAGACGATTCAAACAAAACTAAATTTGTTAAAAACAGTAAAGAATTGACTCCTATTACATCTCCACTTGACACATGGCTGCCACATATGCAAAATAAGCTGAAGGCTGTCTGAACTGAAACACTAAAGCGATTATTTCTTCTAACTACTCTGGACCTTATTTTAATTGTGGGTCCCAGTCACAGTCTCTCTTCCTTTTTAAACTCATCTGACCGAGCTTGCTGACTTTCTTGCCCGCATCTCCTTCTCCTATTTTCCTTCTCCAATAGCCCAACAGCCACTCTTAATTCACCCAAATCAGATTCATTTCGTTGCACTCCCCCTCCCTTAAACAAATTCGTGTCCTCACGAATAAAATCTGGAAATTGGCGAGCAATTCGATCATAATCTTCCCAAGTGGCGTCCTCACGAGATTGATTTTGCCATTGAATCAAAATTTGAGCTGCTGCTACGTTTCCCTTCTTCACCATTTTTCTGGCCAAAATCAATTGAGGTTTCAGATTTGAATTGACATCTGGATCAAGCACGGGCAGCATCAGAGAAGGTACCTGGTTATCTCCAAGCTTTGCCTTTAGCTGGGACACATGGAAAACCGGGTGTATGACCGAGTTAGGTGGTAAGCTAAGCCGGTACGCTACAGTACCGATCCTTTGAACAATTTCGAAAGGCCCGTAATACTTTGAACTCAGTTTTGGACTGCGCATCCCAGCCACTGAAATCTGTCGATAGGGCTGAAGTTTAAGGTAAACCCAACTTCCCACCTCGAATCTTCTTTCGGTACGGTGTTTGTCTTCATTCCGCTTCATCCTTTCTTGAGCTTTAATCAAATTCGCCTTCAGTTGAGCAAGAGCTGTCTGGCGATCTCTCAAGTAATCATTTACTGACTCGACTTGGCTTCTTAGAGCACTACCCAAACCCAGCTGAGGAGGAGGGTAACCATATAGCGCTTCAAAAGGCGAAACTTTGATAGCACTGTGATAATTCGAATTATACCACCATTCTGCCAATGTCAAGTAATTAACCCATCTCCCTTGCTTATCGTACACCATGCCACGTAGATAGGCCTCTAGACATTGATTCACCTTCTCGGTTTGGCCATCCGACTGTGGGTGATATGCCGTGCTCATGTTGAGCTGAACCTCTAGCTTAGCCATTAACTCACGCCAAAATCGACTTGTAAAAATTGGATCTCTATCCGATACGATACTGTTAGGTAGACCATGAAGCTTATACACCCCATCCATAAATGCTTGAGCTACAGTGGATGCTTTGAAAGGGTGACATAAAGGCACAAAATGGGCGTATTTGGTAAAGCAATCAACTACAACCATGATTACCTCAAACCCCTTAGATTTAGGAAGACCAGTAATGAAGTCCATCCCTATGCTCACCCATGCTCCCTTAGGTATTGGTAGGGGTTGGAGAAGACCAGCTGGAGCCATATGGTCAGTTTTGTTTATTTGGCAATTCCCACACTTCTGTACATACTGATGCACTGCCTCTTTCAGCCCAGGCCAAAAAAATTGTTTCTTCACCCTTTGATATGTGGCATCAATACCAGAGTGACCTCCTAAGCAAGAGGCATGCAGTTCTCTCAAAATTTCCTGTCTCCAATTGCCACTACCTCCCACACAGATTCTAGTTTTGTAGTATAATACCCCTTGGTGTTCTGATAATTTTGTATCCTCAGCTTGTTGAGGTCCTTCTCTCACTTTCTTTTTCAATCCTTCACTCCACTCATCCCCCAGGTAACTAGCTCTTACTTCTTGTACCCATTTAGGTATTAACTCCGTCACTGCCATCACTTCACTCTTTTCTTCGAGTTCTTCACCATTTTGCCCCTCTCTTCTTGAGAGTGCATCAGCTACCTTATTTTCTGCCCCCTTTTTGTATTCTATTTTGTAAGTGAGACCTAACAGCTTGCTCAATCCCCTATGCTGCATAGGTGTATTCACTCTTTGCTCCAACAAGTATTTTAGACTGATCTGATCAGTTCTGATTATGAACTCAGATCCTAAAAGGTAATGCTTCCATTTCGTGACAGCAGTATAAAGAGCTAGAAGTTCTTTCTCGTAGGTTGATAGCGCTTGGCTTCTTACGCCCAACTTCTTACTCAAAAAAGCAATAGGCCGCTTGTTTTGCATTAGAACTGCTCCTATGCCAATCTGACTGGCATCAGTTTCAACTATGAAAGGTTGGCTAAAATTAGGCAGTTGGAGTACAGGAGCTGACACCATAGCCTTCTTCAACTCCTCAAATGCCTTCTGAGCTTCATGGTTCCATTTGAATGTATTTTTCTTGAGCAGTTCAGTCAATGGCTTGGAAATTACCCCATACCCCTGCACAAATCTTCTGTAATAGCCGGTGAGCCCAAGGAAACCTCTCAAGTTTTTTACTGTTTGTGGTACTGGCCAGTGTAGCATCACCGCTATCTTGCTGGGATCAGTTGCCACCCCTTCCTTGGAGATCAGGTGACCTAAGTACTCCACTTGATTGACAGCAAATGAGCACTTTGACATCTTCACATAGAGCTGGTTTGCTTGCAACACCTGGAGAGCTTGCTTGAGATGCTGCACATGTGATTCAAGATCCCTGCTATACACCAAAATATCATCAAAAAATACAAGAATGAATTTTCTGAGATAAGGTTTAAAAAGGCTGTTCTTGAGGGCTTGAAAGGTGGCAGGAGCATTAGTCAACCCGAAAGGCATGACTTTAAACTCGTAATGGCCTTCATGGGTGCTAAAAGCAGTCTTGTGCACATCAGCTTCATGCATCCTTATTTGGTGATAACCCGATCTCAGGTCCAGCTTGGAAAAGAAGTGGGCCCCATGCAATTCATCAAGTAAATCATCAATAATCGGGATAGGGAACTTGTTTTTTATTGTATCCTCATTCAGCTTTCGATAATCTATGCACATACGCCGTGAGCCATCCTTCTTCTTCACCAAAAGCACTGGAGATGAATAGGTGCTGGTGCTTGGTTGAATAAATGAATTCTGGATCAGCTCTTGCACAATTTTCTCTATCTCAAGTTTTTGGGAATGTGAGAAACGGTAAGGCCTTTGAGTAAATGGTTTAGAATCAAGTTTGAGCTCAATTTTATGATCAATAATTCTCTTGGGAGGAAGGGATTTGGGTTCCTCAAAAACTGACTGGAATTCAGCCAAAACAACCTCAATTAAAGGCTGAAAAACTGAATCTTTGGAGACATTTTCCTCCTCCAGCTTGAACAGCTGCCCATACCACATTTGACTCCCCTTCTTCCGTTCTTTGCATATATCAATCTCTCCTTCACACATTTGAATTTCAGCAGCATCTCCATTATTGACCAATTTGATATTCTTGCCATCTTTCTTTAGTGCCAGCATTCCTTCTCCTAAATTCATCGTTATGTCCTCCATACTAGCAATCCAGTCTACCCCTAATATCACATCATACCCTTGGCAATCTAGCAACCTCAAATTTGCTGAAAATGGATGCCCTTGTAGTGCAAAAACAGCTCCCTGACACATAGAATTAGAAACCACTCTATTGCCCATAGCACATCTTACTGTTAGAGGGGTAGTATTGGTAGTAGGCAAGTTGAGACTTTGGACCAGTTTAGGGTGGATGAAAGAGTGTGAAGCTCCTGTATCAATCAGAACACAGATGGGTATATCTTGCATGGAACCCGAATATCTGAGGGTCTGACTCAAATTCAAGTTGCTGATACTGTTTAGAGTAACAATGGGTTCCTCTCCCATGTACTCTTCCTCTTCTT
The DNA here is from genome assembly GCA_033356055.1 of Carex pumila. Taxonomy (NCBI): domain Eukaryota; kingdom Viridiplantae; phylum Streptophyta; class Magnoliopsida; order Poales; family Cyperaceae; genus Carex; species Carex pumila. The sequence continues at coordinate 702,151 of JARJHM010000032.1, forward strand.
CATTCAAGAAATCTTGTTCTACTTCCTCAACATTCAACATATAGAGACTCTTACTGCACTTGTGTCCATGAAACCACTTCTCCCCACATTTATAACACAAATTCATTGCTTTCTTTTGCTCAAGAGTGAGGCTGTTATGTGGTTTTGGATTTGGGTTTGTGTCAGGCCATTTCTTGGAACTAAAATCAATTGGTTTAGTGGTCTTAAAGGGCTGAAAAGGTTGAGATTTGAGGTGATTGGGTTTCTTCACTACCACTTCCATTTCCAAAGCTAGGTTAAAAGCTGCATTCAAAGTTTTAGGTTTGAAGAGGTTGATTGGATTTTGCAACTCTTCTCTCAGCCCACATACAAAACTCCACACAAAGAAATAATCTTGTTTAATGCCGGTTTCAGATACCAGTCTAGATTTGGCCTTTTGGAACTGTCTGATGTACTCTTCCACATTACCAGATTGCTGAATTTTCTTGAATTGCATCACAGGATTGGTACTGCTTCTAGCTTTGAACCTCTCAAAGACTTCTTCTACCAAGATTTGCCATGGAGGATTAGGGTTTTCAGTTCGGTAACAGCTATACCACTCTTTGGCATCTCCACGAAAATTCATGGATGCCATCCTAGTTTTGTACATCTCAGATGTCTGGTATACCTCAAAATAGAAATTGCAATCCTCATACCAGTCAATGGGATTAGTACCATCAAAAACCGGAAAATCTAATCAGGGTAGATGAACCTTTTGTGCATGTTGTGGATTCCCTTGATGACGGGTCTCTCTTCTGATCTCTAGCCCATCAGTTCTCTCCCAACCCGGTGAGATGCTTTTCTCCCGATCATTGTCTCTCCTGACGCGCTTACGTCCTCTCACGGATGTGCTACTACATTCTCCTTTTTCTTGTGGCTGCCTGGAGATCCAGTCAGTGAACATCGTGGTTAGCGCATCGAGCTTAGTATTTGTTTCTCTAATTGCCCCATCTACTTGGTCAATACGCTCATCTCTGATTTGAAACAATGCCTGCGTCTCCTTGGTGAAACGAGCTAGTCTCTCATTGACGGCTGCCACGTCACTAGGTTCCTCATCCTCCGGATGGTCATTTCTCTTCGATCTCGGCATTCTTGCGGAATTCTTGATCGCTCAGACCTACACCCCAGCTGCGATCTTGCAGCTCTGATACCAAGTTGCTACAAGAATATCTCCTGCTGATTAGAACCGAATTCAATCGATCCCAATGAAGAACAAAAAGAATTACAGTGGAAATTAAGAAAACGGAGGAAGTAAGTGGGAAGAACAAGGTTACAACCTTCTGTAAAATTGGATACTTTTATTCATATCTAGAACCATCATTACATCTGTCTTATATAGACGATTCAAACAAAACTAAATTTGTTAAAAACAGTAAAGAATTGACTCCTATTACATCTCCACTTGACACATGGTTGCCACATATGCAAAATAAGCTGAAGGCTGTCTAAACTGAAACACTAAAGCGATTATTTCTTCTAACTACTCTGGACCTTATTTTAATTGTGGATCCCAGTCACAGTCTCTCTTCCTTTTTAAACTCATCTGACCGAGCTTGCTGACCTTCTTGCCTGCATCTCCTTCTCCTATTTTCCTTCTCCAATAGCCCAACAGCCACTCTTAATTCACCCAAATCAGATTCATTTCGTTGCACAAACCCAAAGCCTTCCGTCTCGCCACCTTCGCTCACGCGCCATGGGAAGCAACTTCGTTGCAACATTGGATTGTAGCTAAGGTAGTGACTTCGTCCCAGTTCTAGTTTCTTTTTCTGACAAGTATCATAGCTGATTGAGATATATTCTTTGGAACTACAATCTGGCTTTAGAAATTTCAAGCGAAGTATGGTAGGGAATGTGTCTACTTTGTTCTAGAGAAAGATTGGATTATGTAACTGAATAATATATTCATATTCAGTCGGATTTCTATTGTGTTTGGAAATATCATCGAGCATTTGTTGCTGTTGCCATTATTGATGACCTTTTTTATGTTGTGTGCAAAGACCAAGCTGTTATTGAAGCAAAACTAGTCCCTTAAGTGTTTTAGATCGATAACCCAATTAAATCTTTGTGACAAGTTTGCGTAAACTGGTAGTTCATTATCTAAGTTGTTCTTTTCTAGCTTAGTTGAAGTGAAACAAATATCTAAGTGTCAGGGCAAATATTCCCAAATTTCACTGGAGGTAATTTTACCATAGTACTTGCATAATTGTTCCCTTCTGTTTAAAATTATTTCACTAACATATTTAAGTGTTTGAGAAATGTGACTGTTGGGTTATAATTTTACAAATAACAATACTATACTTGTTAGTATATTAATTGGAGTTGCAATTAGCTTAATTCCATTTTAATCCATCTACTTGTTATAATAATATATCATATGAATCTTTTTTTCTAATAAAATAAACTCTGAACTACTAATCAATGGAGTTTAGCCATGATCTTGCTAAATCATCAACAAAATGTTGAACATCTGTGATTTTACATTTTTTAGGAAAGAGAAAACAGTGTAAAATGTGCAAGATTCTTTAAGAAGTGCTTGGATTTTCTCAGTGAACAGGATCATCTGGTATGTTTTGCAGTATCTATGAACTATCTTGTTTTCATCTTCAAATGATTATGTTTCCTTTTTTAATAAAAATAAATTCAAGTGAACAGGTGATCAGGGCATATGCACATACCAGATGATTTCTGGAATACTGCAGGGACTCTTGCTGATGAGGTTCAATCTGTAAAGAAGAAAATGAGATTCTTGCTGATGAGGTTCAATCTGTAAATAAGAAAATGGGGATGGGCCTGCAATGAATTAGGCCGTTACAAGCTCGAAAAAGGTGACCTTATTGGTGCTGAGAGAGAATTCAATCATGCCATCAAAACCTTTCAGGAGGCTTCAGATCATAAAAATATAATTTTGATAAATTATAATTTGGGTCATGGTAGAAGGTCCTTGGCCGAAGATATGGTTTCCAAGATGGGTGAATTTAAGAACCTTAACGCCTTGAAAAATATTTACCTGAACGCTTTTGTCAGGCCCCACAAAATCAAGTCAGTCCGGGTCCGGGTCAGGTAGTGCACCGTTCTCACCCGCATCCAATGGGATCTTGGATTCTTCTAAGCTGAAGGAAATGTACCGCATGTTACTCAAGTCTACCAGCTTGGGTCAGTTGCATGCGATGTACAAGTACTGGGTATGTTAAAGTGTTACTTAACCAGGGTTGGTTCCAGCATCTTATATGTTTAATACTTAAAAAGGAGCTAGAGGAGGTTTGCAATTTAATGACTTCTTGTTATTTGGTAGATAAATGTATAAAAAATAGAACAGAGAATAATTAATAAGGAAAAATAATAAAATATAAAAATGGAAAAACGTAACTAAATGCTATGTTGTAATTTTGGTATACTGATGGGTAACATCAGTTCGATTTTTTTTGGCAGACATGCATTTGGGAGTTTGTTGGAGGTCTTTTTTTTTTGGGACTAAATTATTTTGTTCCTTGACTAGAGAGATTTCAAATGGTTATCTTGAACTGTCAATTTTATTTTGGTGCCGGTTGCTGCTAAAGTGTTGTATATCCTATTTCTATTATGCTTTCATTTCTTTTATTTTATGTCGTGATAAAGCAAGCAACTGAACATATAACAAGGTGCTTGTATGTCATTAATTACTACTTTTTTTTGGGACTTTGTTAAGTCCTGAAATGAAATACGGATTGTATGTTCGTGCAAGGTGCTTTATATATTTGCAATAGATGAAAATTGCCTGAAGTGAATTTGGTGCTCTTTTTCGAGATTTCAATTATGAAGTTCCATCAAACAGGGGGTCATTTACCGTTCAAAACCTAATTAGAAGTTCCATCAAACAGGGGGTCAATTATGAAGTTCCATCAAACAACCCTTGTGATGTAAATAAGACTAATTTTAAATAAATTTCTTTACAGTTACATGTTCGGTCAAACAAAACCCCTCATTTACCGTTCAAAACCTAATTAGGCAGCATACACACACAAAAAAAAAAAAACAACAAAAAACAACATAGCTTATGACACACCTAAACAAGATCATATAGGAAAAAAAAAAAATCTAACCAAAACCATTTTCCATTTTCGACATAAAAAAGAAACAAAAAATGATTAAGAAGCCTTCCTCTTAGGACCTGCACTATACAAAATAGTAATGTCTGACAAGAGCAATGAAATCTCCAGATAACAAGTCTCCATCTTTCTTTGTACCAACCTCTCCATTTCCCTGTATGTGCCAGTATATTGTTGGAGAAAGTGGCATATACAGATCTGATCACCATGCAGAAAAAGAAAGAGTCAATAATCACCTTGCTAACTACTTGTTTATCAGTTGAACTTTTGAAGAAGGAAAGAATTACTTCACAATGGAATTTATTGTTTCTGAAATTTATGCGCGCAGTTCGAAAAGCAAAAGATAAAGAGTTCTAAAGGCATATTGTAAACATAAAAGCAGCTCTCCTATAGTTTGGTAATGCATTAAAAGACTGTTCAATTAAGCCTACTGAAATATTCAAAATGCATCAATTCTCATTCTATTTAAAATTTGTGCTGTATTATCGTGTAGATGACATGTGGAATTTCACAATTCAAATTTAAACTTCTTTCTTTTTGAGGAAATCCCAGCAGAGGCTCCTAAGAATATATATATTTAACTTCAATTGCGATGATCGCCAAGTTCAGTTCATTAGCAAAAGCAATAGATCCTAATCCCTTACAAAATATGATTTCAAACCATAAAGATGCAGGTTCAAAATGTAACAAACATAAAAATAATGAAAAAAAAAATCAAATATTAGCGATATTGACCTGAAGAGGATGCCAGTTCAGGTTCTATAGTAGAATGCAAAACAGTTGTACCCGATAGCATGGTGACAAACCCGCATATCTCTGATGCAATGCTGCTTGCACTTGGCCATATTTTGATTTGTGACAGTTTCACAATTAACTAAGCTATAAGATAGCCTCATTAGACCCCTGAGTAAGCAATTTGACAGCAACAAAACAACTCAAAAGACCCACATAACTAGGTTAGTAGGTAAAATGGTACCGGACAGAACCAATTCTGGCAAATAACGCACATGTTGTTCATATATCGGTACCTCTCAGCTAGGAAGCACAACGCCTCGTCGGAGCAGTGCCTCACTCTGGCCTCCTTTAATCCACCATCGGATCACTCAGCAACCGATCGCATCATTGAATCAACCCAGCGTTGGAATGTCGGGGTCCACGACGCAGCAGCATCGGGTCGACAAGAGAGGGAGAGAGGCGTGGGAAGAAATCGCGTCTGGGTGCTCAAGAGAGGGAGAGAGACATCGTGGGGGTCTCCTCTTGGGTGATCGCGACAAAGGTGAAGGCAGCGGAGGCGGAGGCGGCAACGACGAGAGGAGCGAAGGGAGAGGAACAGTCCACGGAGCGTAAGAAAATAAGAGTACAAAAAAAGACAATTTTATCCTTCCGAAAAAGTTTCGGAATATATTAACACGAGGAATCTCATATTTACTTATCTAATCTGAACCGTTCAACAAATAAAATCAACGATTAAGATTGCATTTTGATTTTGCTGCACTACAGTCAAAATCAATTTGATGCACTGTAGACAACCCCCTAAATTTATATATGATTAACACTTGATTGCTTGCTGCGTGCTGAAATGGTGTATTCTTATTAGTCGGCAGTCGTGAATAATGTTCCTTCTTTTTATACCCTTGTTTTGTTGTGAAAACCGAGAATGCTCAATGCTACCTTTCCGTAATTCACTATTAAATTCTCTAGAATGCACGGACTCCAATGCACGATTAAATACCGTCCAGAAAAAGTTAACATGCAATAATCATGGATATCAGATTAATTCCACTCAAAACAATCAGTTAGGCCCTATCACATGGGAATAAGATTTTAGCTTTGCACCAAAAGTGATGAAAAATGAGGTGCATAAAGCTGCACAAGTATATTGCGAAGTTCGAGCTCCATTCCATATTACTTAGGATATTATCCGATTTTATCTGGATCTGAATTCAGAAAATTACCTAAATTATTTGATCTGTATTTGTATCTGAAAAATTATAACGAATAAGAATATGATAAGACTTTTAACAATCTGTATTCAACCGTTTACACTTTTAAATCATAACAAATGTGCTATATATTCTTAAATTGATTTATTAAATTGCATATTGTACCAATAATTTATTAAATTGCATATAAATATATATTTTGATGAATAATATAACATTATGAAATAATTAGTGACTAATATTTTAATAATATAATAGATGTTTTTGTAAGCAACAATCTAATTATGAAAAATATTTGTATCCATCCGATATCCGATCCGTATCCGTAACATTTAATATCGTATCCTTATTCAAAAAATTACAACAGATACAAATACAGTAAGACCACTATCCGATACGTATCTGACTGTTTACACCCCTAACATAACTGCCTCAAAAGTAAAAAAAAGCTCTTCAGAGATCATGGTTAGATCCCTATTGCTCTTGTATCATGTGCCAACAGAAACTATCATCTAAGTTCAGCTTCATGTTGAATCATTTCTACCTTCTTCAGACACGCTTAACTATCATCCCTCACTTCCTCCTTTTGTTATGCTTTCAAGAAAATCAAGCATTTCAGAAAAATCATCAGGTGGGGGCCGTGAAAACTGTAGGAACTCTCCAGTATAAGGATGCTTGAATCTGAAAAAGGCAGATTGGTAGATTGGTGAAACCCAACATTAAGTTATTAGATAGACGTACTTTTGCAGGGGGATATAATCAGGTGAACCCACTAATTCTATATATTGGAATTAACTTGTCTTACCCAAGTAATAGAGCATGAAGGCATGGCCTGTCTAACTTCGATACAATTTCCGAGATGCTATCATGGAAATGAGAAGGGTTTTTCCTTCTGAGAAGAGATATGGCCATGTTTTTGGTCCCTCCATACACTTCATCTCCAAGCAATGGCACTCCTATATATTTGGCATGTGCTCTTATCTAATATTTAACAAGCAAATTTATTACCAAAAGGAACAGCAATGCATAGTCTCAAAAGCTAGATTATGGCATTCAACAATAAAGATTATGAGCTCAAATTTAGTTTATTACACTAATTAGACTTGAAGCTGTCACAGCCCAAATGAACAAATTGGGTTTGCTTGTACAAGGGTTTGGTCAATTTATCGTGATGTAAAAGAAAAGAACAACAATGCAAAAATAATTGAAAATATGACAAATCAAAAGAATTCCTAATAGCTTAAAGCAATATGATTCAATGGTTAGATCCCACTTGAAAGAAGCAAATTGTCCATATATATTATACCTACTGTCAATGCTAGCTTATAATTAACATAAATCCACAAATCTTGAAATGTTTTTACCCCAAAGGATGATTACTATGTTCAATTACCTGGTGTGTACGGCCAGTTTCCAATCTCCACTGAACCAATGCACACGCACCACCAGCAAAAACTTCCATTAGTTTATACCTTGAAACAATTAAAAATTAACAGTCCAATTTATTCTTGAAATCATTATGATAACATTAATTTTGCATAGACAGGAAGATGGATCACCTACTAGCGGCATGGCGTGCATTTCTATTAGATGAACTTGGAGTAGCAATCATGCGAAGGCGGTTATTTGGGTCACGGCCTATCGGTACCTCAACCCGCGCTGAATGGCCTTTAGGTACACCAGTTGTCAGGCTGACATAAACTCTTTTAATTGTATGCTGCTTGAATTGCTCTGCCAAATGTGCATGAGCATGCTCATCCTGTCAACTATACTCATCAATTAATCGAGCCGCACAAATAAGTACTTTATATGTGAATTTCAATCAAATTTTGGTTTCAGAGAACATAATTATTCAACCAATTGGTTAAACAGTGCTTACCTTGGCTACTACGAGAAGCCCACTAGTCCCTTTATCAAGCCTATGAACTATACCAGGTCGAACTAGGGCTTCACTGACCCGAGACCCATTACCTTCAGTTGGGAACTGATCAACATGGAAAACATCTAATTCTTCATCAGAACAATCAGCACTTTCTTCAGAAAGACTTCCACTATTTGTCAGCCAAGTAAAGGTCGAAACTTTACAGTGGTGAAGAACTGCATTCACCAAGGTTCCACTAAAATTCCCCGGTGCTGGGTGAACTACCTGTACAGAACAAGCTACTTTTAAGTCAATTTAACACAAATGCAAACCATTAAGAAGTCACAAAAAGTTTCATAAATTTTTTACCATGTGAGGAGGTTTGTTCACCACAATCAGATGCTCATCTTCATAGACTATATCCAAAGGTATGTCTTCAGCTTCGGCTCTTAAAGGCTGAAGCTCAGAAACAGTACAGCTTACAATATCTCCTCCCTTGACAATATATGAAACCTTCTCAAGAGAAAAGGAAAACAAATTATACCTACTAAGTTAAAACCTATCAATTAAAGAATTAAGAGAGATGATTGAACCTTATCTACAGCACGGCCATTGACAGTGACAAGACCAGATCGGATGCTGGACTGGATCCGAGCACGACTGACATCATGCATCCGAGAGGAGATCCAGGCGTCGAGCCTTGATTTCTCCGACCCAGTCTCAACCGTCTCTTCCAGCTGAATTCCCCCATACTTGCTTCTGACTGGAGGCGAATAATCAACTGAAGAGGTAGAAACGAGAGATGAGAGAACGGAATTTGAAATGCGGATTCTAGTGTTTCGACGGAGAAAGGGAAGCGAGAAAGGGAGAGAAACCAGAGCGGCTGTATGAAAAGAGAGCATCGGCTTTGTAAGAAGGAATTGTGCCATCTCAGGCCTCTGTGACTGTGAGGGATGAGATGGAAGTCGCAAAGCCATTTTATTTATTTATTTAATGAGTAGAACTAAGGTGTTCGAGTTGATCAATCCTCTCGCTGAAATCAAGTATAAAATCTTTCAAATTGATTTTAAATAACAAATCTGACTATTAAAATTTATCTAATTTATGAGTGGTGTGTGTATATATAAATTTTTTTAATTTTACATAAAAGTAAATAGTAAATTTAAAAAAAAAATGAATGCATTAAAATTAATTTATTAACACTCTAATTTTGATCACTTAATTTTATATTATATTAATTTGAATGTTTAAAATTTTTACATGTAGACTCGTTACTTGTGAGGTAAGTGGATTTTAACAATTCGAATTTATTAATTTAAAATTGATTTGACAGATTTTAAACTCAAGTTAAGCAAGAGGCACACGCTAGTTCTATTTCAGATTTTATTTTATGAAGGCTGTTTCGAATTATCTGGTTCCGCATTGGATTCGACGAGTATTAACGAAGAAACGAGTGGATTTGCTGATTTAATTTGGCATTGGATAATGTGAAATACTGAAATGTACTTGCTCTTGATAAGTTGGTACTTGAGTTGATACCGTCGGTTTTTATATCTTAGACGATATCTTGTGGCGCAATGGTCTAATTCATAGGTGAAACGGGTAACTGACTTGTCACTGTAGATTCACAATTAATGAGCAGTGATTCCAATAAGCTAATGTATGCTATGCTTAGTAAGAATAATTGATGAACATAATTTCAAAATCTCTCAAAAAATTAATTTAAAATAATAAATCTAAATCGTTGAAATCAATTTACTTCACGAACATGTGTTCATACAAAATTTTAAAATTTATTTAGTATAAATTATAAAATCAAATGCTTAAAAATATAATGAAAAATAAATACACTCAAATAACCTTTAAATATTCATTTCTGACCGCTTGATTTTGTATTAAATAATTCAAAAAATTTAAAATTTTGCATGTATACGCATCACTTGTAAAATAAATCAGTTTAAGTGATTTAAACACGTCATTTGAAACCAATTCAAGAGATTTTAAAGTTATCCTCACAACCCTCTTTTTACATGTTAAAGAAGTAAACTAAATTTGTTAAGAGATTACATTGCTACCACTACTAACAACAGCCATGTTGGGTTAAAAACCATTAAATTGATTCAAGGGCCTTCAAAAAGAACTGCAGGATTCGGAAACTAGCGCTTTGTATGAAGTACAAATAAACAACACATACACTTGCCATTTCTCTCCATAAAAATTTGGATACACTAAGCATAAGATTAAAATAAACATAAGCATAACTGCTAAGCCACTCCTCCATGTACGATTCTGCTTTCTTTCCAAAACATAATTTACTAAAAAAGTGTCAAATGGACGTGGAATAAGATGCAACTGTACTAGCGGATAGGTTTACACCGCCTCCTCTGACTGAGATCACCGGGCCCCGGTTCAAGTTGGCTCTGCTGATGAGATTTGAGTCAAGAAATATTACAATAACTGTTATGTCATCATGGAAATGCCGGCGGACCCCACGATTGATTTTCTTAAGGTCAGAGTATCTCATCTCTCTTTTCTTGGCTGCCACTTGCATTGCAGTTTTTATAAGCCTTCTTGCACTTCCCTGTATGATTATATATATCAATTCAATTCTAGCTTTGCAAATTTTCTACTTGCTGTAAAAATATTATCAGGATGGTCAAATTAGCCTATCGCTAACATATAAGGCTCTTGTGCAAATGATACCCATAACTTTGATGTCTTTAAATAACAACCATCATTATCCAGATAATTCACAACAAGACCAATTTCAGAGTAGCATGCAAAGGTACATTCGGTAAGTCTAATAAATTTGCAGAACTAAATCTCCCTTTTATAACTAGATGAACAAAACATCAAGCTAAGCATCTAGATGTTAGTTACATTGCGAAGCAATTTGATTAACTTAGTATGAAAAGGCCAAGAATTTTAATGATTTTGACTTGGCCTTACTTGTAATTTGCATACAACCTAAAGAATATTAAATGTGACCATTAGGGCTACAATTTGTTATTGCGGTAAAAATTGAGAAATATTTTAAAAATATTGGGTCAGTTTGCAAAAGCCTTCAATAACATGTTAAAGGTTCCCACTCAAAGCATTTTGATTTGTTCATACCATAGAAATCTAAGAACTTACATTACGAGGGCCATTTTGAACAATGTCAACAGCCTCTTGGTTTGAAAGGTGCTCCCATAGGCCGTCAGAAGCAAATATTAGAAAATGATCATGCGGTTGCAATGGTTGCACAATTATTGATGGCTCCGAGCTTAGTATCGGTTTCTTGAAAGTCTGACGGAGGCGGAATTTTGAATACAGTGGCTCCCTGTTGAATTCTGGCTTCTTTAGATATACATCACCGATGGACCTACAAACCTGTAATACGAAAGTGATTACAATTAAGCCGTGTATGTAAAAACATGCTTAGTTTAGGATTCTTTGCAAAATGCATTCAATTTCCTACTTGTACAGTTCTTTGGTATTATGAGCAAAAAGGCACTAACAGCTCTACCTATTTTTAACTAAAGCCGAACTGCTAAACAAAGGTCAGTGAAGCAAAAGAAAAGACTAAAATTGACATGAAATCTACCTATCAACCACCCAATCATCTGTAAACAAGTCGTACAAATCCAAACCTATATGTCATTCACAATAACCTATACAGTTTTGTAACACACTTACTGTAGTATACAAATGCGGAATATATAGGATGCATTAAAACTCTTTCATTATTACCTGAATAAGGCCCTTGACACGCCAAACATTGTGCCGCAACACAACAATCTGATCATCATCGGGGTGCATAGACCGGAGCTCCTTTCTAACTGACTCAATCGCAACATTATGCTCAGCTGAAAGCTGCATGGCAAGGACTTCACCGGTGGCCTTCACGACCCGACCAAGAACAGCACGGGAGTCGCCCACATTAGCGATGTAGAGGACCCCACCAGCAATCACGCCAACCAGGCAGCACGACCCCACTGCTGCTATCTGTGGCTTCACCGGCCATTCTGCCGTTACCAGAGACAAAAACTCATCTTCGGTTGCCTGGTATGCTTTTTTCAGTACCTCTGCTGACATGGTTTTCTGTTCTGAGGCAAATCCTGCCAGAAGAAAAAACTTGAAATTTAGGTTATGAAGTTATGTTAGCTAAGAAGGGCGTGTTTGATCTTTGACAGTATAACATAAATTCTGTCCCTTTGTTTGAATGCAACTGCCATACACATTAACACCGAAAGGTGCAATATAACATAAAAATAATATCCAACTTATGACATGGCATTCGACTTGATTTGTCAAAACCAAAGAGCTAGATAATGATATTTGAAAAAATAAAAATAAAAAAACAAGAAGAAGAAAGGAGAAGGCCAAAATTGCCATAACATCTCCAAACTATAAATACCAAATTTAGCTAAATGTAAATAACTTTGCAAATAATCAGCCTAAGTGGCATGTTTCCCAAAAAAAAAAAAAACTTTGCGAATAAACAGGTAAGGTTGCGACAATACCCTTGGACTAGGTGAAAAATCTTTCAATGACATATAAAGAAACATAACGAAGAGCTCACTTTTAAGATTGTTAAAAAGATGGTCATTGATAAAGCAAGCTGCCTCTGGACCTCCATGCCCATCATAGACCCCAATAAACGTTCCGCACGGGCCCGAATCCATAAAGCTGAGTCCGCCCGATTCAACCTGGCACTGATCCTCCAGTAAACTATTCGCTTGCACAACAGCCATAGAGAACTCGCCATTAACATGTTGACCTGTATCCTTGTACCATAGCAGGCCGTCCTGACGACCAGCCCCATCTGAGCCAATGAGCCGGCTTGAGGATGGCAGCCAGCAGGACTTGAGGAGTCTTAAGAGTGACGTGCACATATCTCCTCATCCTACTGAGACCCACCTGCTGTTTCTCATGTGATTTCAGAGGTAGATACTTTATTTGTTTTTTCGGATGTCTTTGTTACGTCGCAGTTCGCTCCCAGTGTTATGTAATGTTTTCCTGATAAAAGATGGGAACTCATACTTTCAGAGAATATACATAGTATAGAGCAGTATACCTATTGGTTTGTACTTTGTACAGATACTGACCTGATCGATACTGCCGGTGTGGAAAGCATCTATATTGAAAATGGTAAGTTTTAATTTACTATATATAACCAGTACGATTATGTGCTTCATAAACCCCCAATTCTATAGGTTTGTGAAGTGTCTTACCTTAAAAACTAAAATTAGGTTCTTTTACCATTGCAATTAGCAAGCAATAGTCAGTACATTGTTGCTACCATATTATAGTTTTGGAAAATCTATATATAGGCAGCCCCGATCGTTTCCTAAGCGATTTTTCAACCTAACTGGCTGCGTTTTGGTTTTGGGAGAAAGATCAGCAGACTCACCTTCCGAGTTACGCTGATTAGTCCTTGTAGTTTGCGTTGTGAAGCACTGATACTTCAAATTTGAATTTTGACCAATTCGATTATTCAAAGACAGAGAAAGGTGGCTTTGAGTGATGATCGGAAGAGAGATTTGGAGGAGGTCTTTCTCGTTAATTAGGAGGAGGAGAAACAAAGATGGGGCTGTCGGGTTTGCTTTAGACAGCGAACAAATAACTCCGAAAACCTCCACAGACATAAAATGACAATATTACCCTGATGATTAGATTGGTCTATGCTTCTATGATTTATACAACACTAAAAATCTCCCAGCAACTACTGAGTCCGTATTCCCCCGGGTTACCTCAATTTAAAAACATGAACGGTCCAGATTAATTTCAATTGGATCAAATTCAATCCAAAACAGGTTGGAATTAGGACAGGCAAAAAAACTCGTGGCCCGCTTGGTATTCGCGCTTGATTCGATTGGTAACAGCTCGTTCGTTAGTGAATCGAGTTAAAATTAGCTCGCTCACTACATACTCGAGCTAGAATTAGTAAATTTGAGTTTGACCTGGCTTGTACCGAGCCAGCTCGGTTGTTAACGAGCTATTTAATATACATAGTTTAATAGTTTAATCGGATCCGTTCACTTCAGATTGGGGATATTATGGTTTATGGATGTTATAGCCAATGTTATGGCAATTACACTTTGGACTGTGTTTAAGTTGATTGGTAATTTTGTATGAAATATGTGTGAATTAATTATAAGCAATTAAGTTAATTTGTATGAATTTGTTTGATTTGGTATGCATGAATTTATTATGTGAATATGTTTGTATGAATTTAGGTAGTTGATTTGCTTAATTATAATTGAATTAAGAATATTTCTCATTAGTTAGTTATATAAATATTATTTTATTTTAGCCATAATTGATAAGATGTGTTATGAAAATTTAAGATATAGTAAGAAAGAAAACATACAAATTTATAAATCCGCTAAGCTAATAACAACCTAGCTCAACTCATTCAGACAAGCCATGAGTCAGTCTTGAGCAATAATTTTAGCTCGTAATCTAAAATTCAAACTCACTCACTCAGCTTGATACACCAACAAGCCAAATATGAATGTGACCTAGCTCGCTCTTTAACAGCTCGTTGCCACTCCTAGTTGGAACTGTAGGGGTCTGCTCTTAGATTCGTGCCACATGAAAAGAACGATCTAGATTTGTGGCTTGCACCTCAGGTACCTGGGGTGATACGAATTCGCAACGACTTGGCGTACGGTATATGTATTGAAATATTAATTATTACGAGATCAGTTCTTGAATTTTTTTTATAAACCATAATTGAAAAATAAAAAATTATGAAAGCAACATGATTATTTTTTTTACAAAAATCATAAGTGAAATGCTATTTCGGTCCCGAATTTTTTTTTTGACCGAAATGGCAATTCAGTCCGAGATATTTTCACAATATTTCAACGTATTTTTTTTTAAATTCATAAAAACAGTTGAGATCGAAATGACAATTCAGTCCCAAAAAAAAAAGATTGAAATGACATCTCTTATTGTTTTTTTTTGAGAAAACAAAGCAATTAAGTTGGTTTAGTGAAATCTTTTTATTTATATTTATAGTTTCTAAATAAAATCTCAGTTCTTTGTAACATGGTCAATAGAAGCGATGCGAAGTTTTACACGATGAATAAGTTCGGAGAGCATTTAAATTGTGTTTTTGTCTTTTTCTTTCTAGAAACATACTAGTACTCTCTATTCTATTTTTTGGTGGAAAGAAATCTGCTGCAATTCTTTGGAATCGCAGAGACCTGCATTTTAAAATCAAACTATCTATTTTCTAGAATACACAGATCTTAAAAATAGCTGGTTTTAAGCACGAATCTCGAAAAAAATGGATGGCTTGATTTGAAAAAAAGTTCCCTGCGATTTCAAAGAATCTCAGCAGATTTATTTCCATTTTTTGGTTTGTAAACTTGTAAAATAATTTCTAATTTGATTTTTTTTTATTTAAAATAAATTGTTTTCTAATTATTTCGATTAGCTCTTGTTTTCGTTCTTTTAAATTATATTTAAGTAATATGTGCTAATTATTTAAGCAATGAAATTCAAATATGATTCGTTATAATATATGCTAACTGTACAGTAGATAAAAATTAAAAATGTGTTTTTAGTGAACTGAGTATTGGAGTGTATATTTTTCCTATATGTAATTAAGTATCAACACATTTATATACTTCTTACTTCTTTTTCTCTATTTATGTCTTTAAACTTACAAATAAAAAAAAAAAACATAAATTAACCGAAGAAAACTATCAGGGCCTGTTTCAACCATTTAAATTGGACTTGAATTCAAACTCATTTTTGTTCTCGTCTGACAGTCGAATAGACCCTCAGATCTTGCATATGACAAACTTATATAAATTTATCGTAAACCATGTTCTATATGACATGCTTCATAATAAACAATGCCCATTGAAAAATCTCGTCTATTTTATCAATTTTTTATAAAGTATTTTTTGTAATTTTTTTACTTGGTCCACTCTTCATAAGTATTTGTATATGACATAGTTTGCAATAATATATATGGCTATTGAAAAAAAAATATTATTTATACGGCTAAGTCCATTCTTACTTGGTCATATACTCGTATCGTTTGTCATGCTATATATTGGATAAAATCTTTTTATAGCAATATATTAAAAGAAAAAAGCTCCAAAATATTGGATAATGTTTTTTTTTTATAGCTATATAGTAAAAGACAAAAGCTCCATATCTAACTATTATATGATCACACTAAATGATAGGCCTAAATTATATACATATTCGATTTGATTTTTATCACAAAATAATATCAAATATCTTGTATTTTGAATATAAATTGAATAGATTACACCTAGGATCAAGTTACTGCGTTTGCTTGTTTTAACTTACAGGAAATGAAGAAAAATGAAGAAAACCGAAGATAAATGCCCACTGCGAACACACGGTTTGGAATATGGCCAAAATAAGTACTTAGATAGATTTCTGGACGCGCGCCAATTTTAAAAAGGTATAATAAGCTATACATCAAAATCCGTGCGGATGCACGGATCTCGATGTAGTCGCACTCTGGTCGCACAGGAAAAGTCCGAGCCTAGTGCGGATCCCAGCGCGGATGGTACTGTAGCAGTGCGGATCCCATTGCGGATGGTACTGTAGCAATGCGGATTGCAGTGCGGACGCACTGTAGCAGTCAGCCAAAAATAGAGTCTGAACTTAAAACGGTCATAACTTTTGACTAGTAACTCCGATTAAGGCTTATGACCACTTTTTGGAAAGAAGATCTACAACATGAGAAACTAAAAACTAAAATTTTTCTCAGTACGGATCAGCCCACCCGCAGTGCGGCCCGGAGAACCCGCACTGGACCCGCAGAAAGCCAAAATTGCACGTTTTTGACAGTTTTTCTATTTTTGGTGCATCATGGACGCGTTTTGACAGCCACATGTGGACAAGACAATCCTGAAAAACAATCCAAATATAACACCCACTAACTCCACTTCTAGGCTCTTAATTAGACATGATCCTTGGCTATAAAAGAGGGGATCTCTTCTCATCCCATCCATCATCTCTTCCCATCCATCATCTCTTCCCATCTCATCTCTCTATCTCTTCCCATTCATTCTTTCATTCTCTCTACACACATAGCGATAAATTCTGAAGTAAGGAAAGCTTTCAAGCAAGGAGAAGAAGGGTTTCCTGAGCAAGAAGTCGGCAAGATTGAGGGCTTTGATCAAATAAAGGGTGTAATCATTTTTTTATTTCATTTCTTCTTACTTTTGCCAACTTTTATAATGGATCTCTCTATGAGGGAGTAGATCTCTCTAAGGGATTGTAGACCAAAGACCCCTAGATCTCTAAATCTTGAAAGCAAATCAATTCATTTCTTTTACTTTTATTTACAATTATTGTTTCAAACTCCTTTCTTTTGGGTATTGAACCCAATCTTAGGAATTGTTAGAACAACACTCCAATTTACTTTTATTGTACTTTACTTTATTTTATTTTCTGAAATTTACTACTAAAGTTTAAACATAGTAATTAAACATTCTCCCTGTGGATCGATACCTCAAATACTACTTTGATAGAATTGTGCACTTGCAATTTAACTTAAACGCGTGTTAAAGGTTTAAAAGGTACATCTTATTGTACTGAAACTTTGTGCATACGCTTTTGCGTGCATCACTAAACAACGCGGTTTTTTTTTTTAAGGTAAGATGGCAAGTAGGGGTGTTAATGATATCCTTTATACCGTTTCTCCGATCCGTACCATATTGGATAAGATGAGTACGAGTAAGAAATTTTTTTCGTTAGCTAAACGGGTACCGTTACCCTATAAGGTAATTATATAAAATATAATAATATAATAATGTTTGAGTAATAATCAGTTAGTACTTTTGCTATTTAGTGTATTGTTTTTATTGCAAAAAAACACTAAACATTATTTTTATTTGCATGTCTTGTTCTTTAATTAAATAATAAAATTTGTCATAAGATATATTCTTGTTTTTTAATTCTCTTGTTTTATAAAAAATACATTTTAGTTGAAACTGATTGCATATTTATTTTTATTTTTTATTAGTCATTGCATACGTGTGAAATAAATGAGTTTTGATGTTCTATTTGTAATATATAATAAAACTAATTTTATACTAGTATTATTCGTTATTCACTAGCTATTGTTTCGTTATCCAATAATTTTAACTAGTAGGGATAGGATATGATAAGGTCAATTCTTAATGGGTAAAGGTAGAATATAAGTAAAATCATTCTTAGTGGGTATGGGTATGAAAAATGCTTCTATCTTATTCGTATCGTACCCATTAACACCCCTAATGGCAAGCTGTCATCTTACAATTTTGCATTGATAAAAATATATTTACACGACAACAACGCAATTGTTATGAGATGAGATTTTTCTTTCTTTTTCTTTTTTTTTGGATAAGTGCCTGGAGGTGGTTAGGGATGTCAATCGGTACGATACATGTAAGATGAGAGCATTCTCATACTATACCCACTAAGAATTAATCTTATTCATACTCTACTCATACCCATTAAGAATTTATCTTATCTTACTCGATCCTTACCTATTAAAATTATCCAGTAACAAAACAGCAGTGGGTGAATGGCGGATAATACTAATATAATAAGAAGAGAGATCCACTTATACCCTTTTTTGGCGATACTGAATTACACATAGCATTTTTTAAGTTTTAAAAGTCCAAACAGTCAATCCAAACTGTTCAATGTGATGGATATATTAAAATGCGCTTGTAGATCAAATTTTATATTTTTCTGAATTATGTTTACTATTTATTAAGTATTTTACAAAATCGTTATTTTTTTACCATTGAATTTTTGTACTCATCTTAATAAATAGTAAAAAAAAATCAGAAAAATGTAAAATTTGATCTGCAAGCACATTTTAATATATTTATCACATTGAACAATTTAAATCAACTGTTTAGACTTTAAAATATAAAATATAATCTGATATCATAAAAAAATTGCAAATGGTCCCATCACGTGTTAGGTTATAGATATTATTTACGTTTGATTTAGACTGCTAGTCATATCAAAGAAAAATTATCTATCCTGTACGCCGCTTAATTTTTAAAGAATATAACGACACAAGCTTCAAATCAACATTGACTTCTATATCAGATCAATATAGAGAGTTGGATTAACCGTCAAACCACATGTGCAGTTAATTTGTTTTTTTTAGATTTTATAGGTTAAGATGTAGACAACCACATGTGCAGTTAATTTGTTTTTTTTTTTTTCAGATTTTATAGGTTAAAATGTAGAAGGTGGGGATTCATAATTTTTGTCAAGATAGGACATCAATTGAGTTTAAATAATTAATTAGATTCAAACCCATTAATTTATCAAGTACACAATTGCAACTCAATTCCTATAGCTATGTTTATTAAAATATATTATAATATATTATAATCATGAAATCGATTGACACTGTATTGAAATATTTTTTCTATGCTAATTAAAAATTTGTTTGGTACAATTTAAAGTTGAACTGTTCTTAGCAAATTAGCAAATTGAAGTTAAAACTTAGATAAAAAATTTAACCAAAATATATGTATTGAATAATAAAATGTTCAAAAAGTTCTACTAGCCCATTTCTTTAGAATTGTAATGATAGGTTTCACTGTCAGACATTTGTTGTTCTCTTCTTCTCTCATTATATTTACGAAATAGAGCATAAGTTCAAACAAAGATTCTGAACTTGGAGAATTAATCAAAAGATGTGGTAATAATCGTCAGAGAATTTTTCAATTCAATTTTTCAACTAATAATTTTTGAATGAGATTATCTTTCTAGAAAGTTGCTAGCGTATTTACAGCTGATACATACAAGTACTTATACTTATACATACAAATATTTATATATAATATATCAAATATTTATATTTAACATAACAAGTCTTTATACGTAGTATACAAAAAAAGGGAGCAAATATATTATAAAAACACTTTTCTTTTGAGAAAAAATATGGTTCCTTGTCTACATTTTGATTAAGAATAAAAAAAAAAACTTCAATATAAATCTCATTTGAGAGAGAAAATTGAATACAAAACGTTCATAATTTTATATTTATAAAAAAATTTGTAGATAATTAAAAATATGAACAACATTGGATGAAGGAGAAATAAGTCCTCTAAAAACATGTAATAAAATGAGTGGTTGATGAAATAGAAAAAAAATGAATAATTTCCTTTTTGACGGAAGAAAGAGAAAAAAGTAAGATAAAAAAATAGGTGTAGAAAAATAAGTTCAAAGAAAGATACTGAACTTGGAGAATTGATCAGAAAACATGGTAATATATAGTTGTCACTCGTCAAAGAATTTTCCAACTAATAATTTTTGAATGAGATCATCTTTCTAGAAAGTTGCTAGCGTATTTACAATTGATAGATACAAGTACTTATACTTATACATATAAATGTTTATATATAATATATCAAATATTTATATTTAACATAATAAGTCTTTATACGTAGTATACAAAAAAAAAGGAGGAAAATATTATACAACCACTTTTTTTTTGAAAAAAATATGGATCATTGTCTAAATTTAATTAAGAATAAAAAAAAAACACTTCAATATAGATCTGGTTTGAGAGAGAAAATTAATTATAAAACGTTTGTAATTTTATATTATAAAATTTCTTATAGATATTTGAAAATATGAACAAGTTTGAATGAAGGAGAAAAAAATTCTTTAAAAACGTGCAATATAATGAGTGGTTGATGATATAGAAAAAAAAAAAAAAATTCTTCTTTGGCGGAAGAAAGAGAAAAAAAAGTAAGTTAAAATAAAAAATTAGGTGTAGAAAAATAAGTTCAAAGAAAGAAACTGTAACTTGGAGAATAGAATGGAAGGTTGAATGTGAGAGCACTGGATAATTTCTCAAAATAAAAAATATTAAAATTTTTTTTTTTAGAAAGGACAAAATGGGAAAAGAAAAGTTGAGTCAACTGATTCATTCTAGAAACTTAAATCGGCGCTTGCCTTACTTGTGTCTAGACTAAAGGTCAAAGGAACCAATCAAGTTGGAAATTATCAAATGAACACACAAATAATGAGGCGTCTGGATAAACACAAGGGAATAAAAAAAATAATAATTCCAATAATCCTGTAAAAGGCTTTACAAAATTGCCCTGACTAGCTTTTAAAATATGAAGTCAAATATTCTGCAAAATCATTTTTTTGTATTTAGAAAAGAAATAAATACCTTTTAAAGAACTAGCCTTTTACAAAATTGCCTTGAGTAGCTTTTACAATATGCAAGTCAAATATTCTGCAAAATCATTTTTTATATTTAGAAAAGAAATAAATATATTTTAAAGAACTAGAACAATGATGATTTTTTTCGATGATATGAAAAAAAATGCACAAAATAACAATATAACCCGGTTCTATTTGGAAATATTTTTATGACACGCTAGGAAACCACATCAAATATGTAATTTCTTAGCGAATTATCAAAGAAAAATATATATTTAATATTGTTTCTTTTATATCATAACAGATTTCGTCATTTTTCAGGTTTTTTATATTTAGAAAAGAAATAGAACAATGATGATTTTTTTCGATGGTATGAAAAGAAATGCACAAAATAACAATATAACCCGGTTCTATTTGAAAATATTTTTATGACATGCTAAGAAACCACATCAAATATGTAATTTCATAGCGAATTACCAAAGAAACTGTATATTTAATTTCGTTTCTTTTATATCGTAACAGATTTCATCATTTTTCAGGTTTTTGTAATATTTATTTTTTCTATAAATAAAAAAAAGGCTGCTACAAAATGCCATGAGGAGGAAAATGTAGCAGAGACTGAGGTAAGGTGGGTCTTAAGGCATTACTCAGAGAACAAGTGGTGGAGCTTGAAACCCCCTTTGTGGTATCCAAGTGCTTTGAATGTTTGCTTTCATTCAAACTAATGCTTTGCATACTGTTTGGTTGTTTTCTTTATACGCATAATTCCATAAAAGGGTCTGAGATTTCATTTAGTCGGTGGGTCCCAAAGGCTTTATATATCATAATCTACCAAAAAATAATGGTGAGATGAGAAACTTGGTTAATGGTTTGTAGAATTAGTACTCAGCAAAAAAAATTATGTCAAAAATCTCCCTTTCAAATGAACAGAAAATTGGAAGAATCGCCGTTCACTATTTGCTTGAATAAGACATTACGGATGTTTGAACTTTCTTATTAAACTGGAGCTAATTCGT
This sequence comes from Carex pumila, assembly GCA_033356055.1. Classification (NCBI taxonomy): domain Eukaryota; kingdom Viridiplantae; phylum Streptophyta; class Magnoliopsida; order Poales; family Cyperaceae; genus Carex; species Carex pumila. Next base: position 724,247 of record JARJHM010000032.1, read on the forward strand.
CATTTTTCAGGTTAATGGTTTGTAGAATTAGTACTCTTTTAATTTATCACAGAAAAATTTATGTCAAAACTAAAAGAGAAGTTTCAAATTTCTCCCTTTCAAATGAATAAAAATTTGGAAGAATCGCCGTTTACTATATGCTTGAATAACACAATACGCATCTGAATCTGCTGAAATTTCAAACAGGATTTCAGAGAGAAAAAACAGAGGATTTCAGAGACAAATAAACAGAGGATGGATTGCAGAATCTCTGAAATTTTACCTAGAATTTCAGCGGATGTTAATTCAAGACAATACATATGTTTGAACTTTCTTATTAAATCGGAGCTAATAATTTTGGGTTGAATTTCTGAGAAATTAGAAATGTCAGTGAAACTTAAATATTATTAGATTCATACTATATTTGGTGAAATATGTATGCACGATTGATTATTTTTGCGAACTTGCCACAGTTAAAGTATGGTAATAGAAAAAATAATAACAGCAATTTCATATCTATTATTCCATGAAAATGCTAAATACATTTTTTTTGAACAAATATTTAATAACTTATCTAATCAATTATGTGATAATAGATTTTCTACAATTATAGTCGACCATGTATAATTTTTCGAAAAATGTAATAGTAACTTCTAAGTGATGGGGCAATTAAATTTTATAAAATTTTGTTATAATTTACGGTAATAATGTTACACATGTGTTGTATATCATTAGTGTATTTATAAAATTGTTGTTCGTTCGGTTTAGATCAATATATTGTTTAATTTATTATATCTTATAATTTGATAACTATTGTTGTTGTCAATGCCTTAACTGATAATAAGTAAAATACTTAATATATTTTTTAAATAATGAAATCAATAATCATATATATTTTATGATATTGACGTGTTTAATATATTGAGTAGAACTAGGGTGTTTTTAAGTTCACCAAGTCTTTTTTGAACTCAACTCTAAAATCTATTGGATTGACTTCAAATAATGAATTTATAAATCTTCTAATTATGACCACTTGACTTTATACTAAATTAATTTGAAAGTTTTAAGATTTTTTGCATATAGATGCATCATTCGTAAGGTAGATAGATTTCAACAGTCCAAATCATCATTTGAAGCCAATCTGATAGGTTTTAGATTTAAGTTCACAGAGAAACTTGATAAACTTAGGAACACCTTAGATCTACTCTTAATATATTTACTTTTTTGTTATATTATTGTATTATATTATGCTAATTATCAATTTATTTGATAATTAGTCATTATTAGTTAATCTTAACGAATAATTAATAAAAATGTACCGATACAAATAATATTTTTGTTTGAGTAATGGTAGGTACAAGAAAATATTTTTACCCGGACTTATAGCATTCAGCCTCTATTTTGTCATAATCAAGCAATCAATTCACCTTGCTTCTATTTCAACATTTGTCAAAACTGAAAACAACTTTCAGTTTACCAAATTTATTGAAAATGAGAGCTAAATTTGGTTACAAGTTTTCTATAATAGAACAATAAATTGATAGTAGCCATTATTATTCATTATAATTTTTTTTATAACATTTCTACCTTAGTGCTATTCACAATTTTATGCACCTAGTAAAAAAAAGTGATGCCCATAGAAACAAAATGTATATAAACACTCAGAACCAGTGTTGTAAATAACGGTATACGGTTGTCGGACGGATAGAGTACAGCCAAGCAATTAATCGAGAATAATAAAAAATAATTGGCCATAATCATAAATAATTGACCGATTAATTAGAAAAATCTATAACAGTTTGGTCATCGCCAACGACTGATTGACTGATTAATCAGCCTAAACAGATGTTTTTTACAACACTGACTCAGACCAAATCAAAGTGTATGTTTAATTCATCATTTGCTGCAAAAGAGTTCCATACTTCCATTTTCATTCTTCATTAATGCAAATAGACTTTGGATTTGTTCGGCACAAAGAAATTGTGATCAAATAGAGAAAGAGTGAGGAATTATGATGGAATAGTAGTTGAACATGAGTGAAATTAAATGTAATAGAGAAAAAGTGAAAAAAAAATAGAATTATGATGAAAATATACAGTCAAACTCTTCTTTTGTACACTTTAATCCTTCTCTATTTCATTATATTATTTTATGATAGAGGTGAAATTCAAGAAGAATGACCTTTTCACATGTAAGAATTAGTTAAATTTTACTCTTTTACTATTCCAAATGTGCCAAATATAATTGAAATTGCATAAAATAAAAACCTCTTTCTTTTTCACTCTTCTACTATTCCATGCATTTGGCTCTTCCCTTAATGAAATCAATGCTTTATATTTCGGAGAATTATAGACAATATAAAGCTTTCGTCACCTCCAAATCACCTTTATTTGGGAAAATCAATGCTTTCACTTTCCAAAACGGAAAGCAAATAGTTAGACTTAGAAGACTTTTCTTCTAAACAGTTCAATATATGGCATCAAGTCAAGGATGCAAACTAAAATTTAAATAACATTCAATTTTCATCACATCAACGGTCGACGACATATTAAATTTTTCAGCGTGATATTTTCCCTTTTTTCTTTTCTTAATATTTGATGGTTACGTTATTTAATCAGATCTGACTCCGGCGTGTACACACGCATGTGCACGAAGCCTTGTGCCACGTGTAATGCTGGACACGCTGGCAGTAGTACTACTCATGTCTTTTTTTTTTTTTTTTTTTTGAGAAAAGCACTACTCATGTCTCATTTGCATAATCTGGTATGATTCAATTACAGCGCAGATCTGTCTAGAATTCGTGGTTCGTATAATCAGACAGTACGAAGCTACCAGTCGTGAAAGCGACGCCAAATCCAGATTTTTCTATTTTATTTCATTTTCTATTATCTGGGCCTTAAAGAAAACATTAACTGGGCTTGGCCCAAAATCGGGCTTTGATTCATTTTCCTCTCAGTATCAAACTTTATTTATTATTTTCTCTTGTGAATTTGTCCTGGCCCAAAAATTATTTTGGGCCTTTAACCCATATCTTTACTGCGCTTAGATTAATGGATATGTAATAATATTAGTTAAGTTCTTAACGAATAATAACACTACTCAATAAGTAAGTTATTTTCTTCAGAAAAGGATCCTAATTCTTAATTTTAAAAAAATAATAATTATGCTCAGACAATAACAAATTGCAAGCAATCAGATAACGGGTACAGAATTGTTCTTTTCCATATTCTTATAGGAGAATTTCTTATTCATACTTAGATCTGATAAGCGAATAATATCTTTTTTGTCCATACCCATTTTATTTAATAACAGATAAAAATATTATTAACACCCTTGCTAAAAGGTGAGGATGATAACATAAACAAGCACAATTAATGAATGGCATCCTGGCTGCGTCAACGCTATTAAAAGTTCAATATTCCATTAATTTCAATGTATTTTCCACTTAAGTTTTATTTAGTTCAACAAGTACTTTATGAATTGAACTAATGTACCTTAAAATATAGCAGATTTTAATCAAGCAGCCGGACCATACTTACAACATGTGTCATCATTCTTCCATTAAAATCTGCTCTATTTTATTTATACAACGATCTAATTTTTGTTGGCATGTTTGTCATATTAATTTAAGCCATAAATTTTTTGCTGGGAGGGGGCTTGAATTTGCCTGGTTTAATATTTTCCCACTGTTCTTTATTCATTTGGAGGTAGCGCCATGAAGTTATTTTTCAAGACATGAAATTACCAGCTCAGATAGTGGTAAATAGGGTAGGAAGAGGATGTGAGGTTGTGATTGAGGTTTTGCAAAAAAAAGGAAATAACTTGGCTCTGAGCTGTAGGGAATTTGAGAGTAGATCAAAATAGAACAAGTATGATGTAATCAGTGGCAGAGCCACAGCCATTCAGGGGTAGGCAACTGTCTATTTTTGAAATTTGAAAACTATTATCATAGTTAGCTTAGATATGAGTTTTGTCTAATCCTGAATCTGAGTTTTGCCTACCCTTGACTGATTGGGTCTATGTCTTCGGTGAAATCTCTAGAGCAGCTGCTAATTTGATATGAGTTTTTCATCACTGGTTCGGAATAGAATTGAAAGGGAATGAAAAATAGAGAAGAAAGGTCTAAACTGTGGGGCCATGATATAAAACTAACATTTGTTTTCAAAGAAGCGAACCATTTTTTTTTATAATGGGCCAAACTTTAAAAGGGTGCATGCAAGAGTAAAACTAATAAATGGACTCAAGTTCTAACAAAATTGATGTGTTGTGAACTTCACCAACAAATAAATAAACAAATTTTAAGAAAGTAGGACGTTGTTGCCTCAAAAAAGTTGAAAACTAATATTTTATGTTGCATAATTATATCTCGCAGCTATATTATTATGATTAGATTATAATTTATTATATTATTTTTAAACGTGATAACAAACAATTAGTTAAAAAATAACAAATTTAAACTTTAAATGATATATATATTTCTAAACAACAGACTTTATTTAATAAAAAAAATCTACAAAAACACATGCAACAAGTGCTTTAGTTGATTAGCTTACTACATAACTTCATTTTTTTTTTTTATCATTAGTTGATTACCAAATTGATTAGAAATAAAAGGATCTTCATTTTATAGAAAGTGTGTATTGATAATTTTAGTTTTAATAACAAAAATGAATATTAAAATACATAAAAATATTAATAATAAATTAATAATATTTATTTTTGCCATTTTTGTCTATTCCTGACAAAAATCCTGACTACGTCATTGGATGTAATAAATTATGACATATGGTTGTAATAAAAAAAATAATTCCCACAACAAATAATAATTATAAGAAATAAATAGCTCGTGGGCCCACAGAAAAGGCCTTAGGCTTTGACCTAGGGCTGCAAATGAATCGAACCAAATCAAACTTATTCTAGTTTGAGTTTTAGTTTGAATAAGATTCGAACCAAACTAGTTTGATTAATTTCAAAACGAATTTCAATTGAACGAATTAATTGTGATTTTTTTCAAATCAAATTGAAGTCAATCAAATTACAAACTACAGATTTTTTGGGCAACCATAGGTAGTTTATGTATTAGTTTTCTTTTATCTGTTACCTTTTACGAATTCACACTGATGAATTATGGGTCAATCCAAAATTCTCTTATCTTTTACGCTATTAGATTGATTAAAATCACGACATGGGCCTAGTCAAACAGAACTTATTTCCTTTATTAATTTGTTATGCTGCTGAAGCATTTTCCTATTATAAGTTACCATTATTTTAACAATTTTAAGCTTTGATATAAGTTTGGTTCATGCATTATTAAAGATTGATGGTTAAAGTCATTAGTTGCATTATTTGAGATTCGAATCTAAATAGTTCACGAACCAATTTTGAACAAATTATATTCAGTTTGAGTTTGAATAAGATTCGAACCAAACTGATTTGATTTGTTTTAGAACGAATTAATTTTGAATCAAATTAATTAGGAACGTTTTTCGAATCAAACTCAAATCGAATCACAAACTACAAACTTTTTGTGCAGCCCTAGTTTGACCATTTCCATAGAGTTAGTCTATGGTACTATGTATAATACAATTTGTTCAGTAATACATATTCTTCTTTTCGTTTTTAAAATTCTAATGATCGATTCAAACCGTTCAACATAATTTCGTATGAATATGAGCTTGCAATACTGCCATCTGATCATCTGGATTTTCAAACTTGCTTTTATTTGTTTTTCTAAAAAATCCTGCCAGCGCAACAATATCCCATCAATTTCAGTTTAATGTCAGATTGAAGTTGTCTGATTCGTATTAAAATTTACACACAAAATTAAAATCTGATTAATTAAGTACACATAAATCTTGATATAGATAAAACAATTCAATTGGAAATAAGACCGAGATTCAATGTCCATCGGTTCGCAAATTACGTTTCTAACTTTGGCCAAAAAAAAAATTTCTTCTCAGTTTTATAAGGCTATGTTTGGATATACTGAGAATAGCGAGAGTAGCGTTGTTCCTATCCATTCAGACATACTAAATTGCTATTCGGAAAAGCGAGAATATCGCTGTTTCACTATTTCTACAAAAAGTCGGAATAACAATTAGTACTCTCTCAAATATTCAATCTCTCCATCGCTATTTTAAATGTTCAATACAAATAACATTTTAGCTATTCCGAATAGCACTACATCAATACTATTCTCATATTTTTTTCAAAAATTACTATTTTTAAATAGTAATTATTCTAGCTATTCTAGAGTGTATCCAAAGTTTCCGTTATTTGGCAAATTAAGTATAACTTTCTATGGAACTTTCTTTTAGCAAATAAAAGAATAGTTCTTAAATTTGATTTGTTACACTCCTGCGACCTTTTCACAGTACATCAGACAGGAGATCTAAAAAGGAGATGTACCGCATGTCCGCATCAAATATGTATTCCTTGTTCTTTACGTCTAATATTCTTTTTTTTTTTCCTCTTTTCTAAGGAGGATCATGTCCCCAAACAAAATATGAATTCAGAACCAGTGAAGTAACCCAATTTTTGAGTTTTAAATTGGGATTATCTGATTTGAATTTATGATAATTTATCTGAAGTACAATATACATATTTCGAGAGATGAATTCAAATTGCAAAATAATTTCAAATGACGGATGCGAATCGGATGGTTCCAATTCAAAATTCAAAGATTGAGTTACTTTAGGAGGCTATTCGGTAATAAAGAATTAAGTCTCCTTAAGACTTAATCCGCTTTCTTAGTTTCTTTAGCCGCTTAATTCTATCAAACACCAGTTCTTTAGCGCAGATTAAGAACACCTCATTTAGTTTTATTTTGTTCAGATCTTAATTCTCTGCTCGGACTTTAAGGCACTCATATTCCTTCTTTTAACTTCTTTAGTAAAAATTACGAATTAAGATGACCGAACATCGGTTCCTTAGTACTCCTTAAGCTCTTAATTTTTCACTCTTAATCATTTGTTACCGAACAAATATCCGATATATCTCTTTTTTTCGTCTTTCTTACGTTTAGTAGAGATTTTCTTTTTGAAAAAAAATGGCGTACCGAATATATATATTCTTTTGTCACTACTAGGTATACTGAAAATTTTATTTGGTACAGCGTAAGAGCGCACAAACTTTTCAGTACCCGGAGAGATGTAATGAAAATTTGATTGGTATTTGCTAAATTTGTACAGAGAAAAAAGAAGAAAATTAAAACATCAATCCATAACCAATTTTTTATTTACTAAAAAATCACTTTTTATGTTGAATTATTTTTAGAAGCCATAAATAAAAAATATATATTTTATCAAACTAATTTGATTGTTTTGTTTTTCTTTATAAAAATCATAAAAACCAAGATGTCATTTCGGTTCCATTTTTTTGGGGGGAACCAAAATGACAATTTGGTCCAAGTCGTTTACACAGATTTTGAGAAAAAATATGTTGAAAAATTGTGAAAATATTATCAACCAAAATTGCCATTTCAATCCTGAAAAAAAAATCAGACCAAAATAACATTTCAGTTTTTATAATTTTTGTAAAAAAAAAGTAATCATGTTGATTTCATAATTTATTTTTTAATTATGGTTTACAAAAAAAAATATTTCACGTTCTCCTCAAAAGAAACGTGTTGTCTCTTAGACTCTTAGCTATGAATTAAGACAGTATTTTTGAGTTATTTGGAAATGTATCCCAGCCTTTGAACCGGCGCAATTAAACAACAAATGGGGAATTACGATTGAATTGATAATTTGATATTATGCTAAGTTTTCATGTTTTTTAAAGGTATGTTATAACATTTTATCTCTTATCTGTTTGAATTTTTTGTATCTCTTTACTTATTTTAATCGAATAACTCGTGTATTATGTGTCTCTTTACTCATTTGTAAATGATGTGTTTAATGTACTTCAGATATAATATAACTCTTAAAATATAATTTTTTATAATTTGTTGCACGAATTATTAAGTGCGTAACTGTGTCATTTATTATTAAACAAATCTTAAAATTTTTGAATTATTTTAAATCTAATTTTACCTTTAAAAATTGTCTATTTTTAAAAATTATCATCCTTTAATAAATATATTTTTTAAGAACAAAGTCACGATAACAACTCAATAGAACAGCTTCATAATAACTTTGAAGTGTCTTGAGTCATGAAAGTGGAGAAACAAAATAAATAAACTTATATATTTTATATATTTGTTCCAATAAAATTAATTCAATAGATAAATTAATACTTCTATAAACTATCTCAAATTATTCATGGTCATTGTAAGCATTGCATAATTAGTGTTTGCCTGCTATTAGGGGCTGGCAACGAGCCGATTTGGTTCGAGCTAGACCAAGTTCATGGCTCGCTCGTTTTAGCAACGAACAAGTCATGAGCGAGCCAATATTTGAATTCGAGCTGAAAAAGATGGCTCGTGGCTCACTTGTTTTGACAATGAGCGAGTCGAACCAGCTTGTGAGCGAGCCAATATTTGAATTCGAGCTGAAAAAGATGGCTCGTGTGTTAAGTTACGAAATTTTTATAATTAAAAATTTAAATGATTTGAAAGAAAGATTCGAAAATCGTGCTAATAAAAAAGGAAGTTTAAACCTTAATAAAGGTTCCCCTAAATAAGTAAAGTAAGTATGAATCGAAATCGCGTTCAAATTTTGAGATTTTGAAATTTTATAGGCTGAGTGCGGATTGGGTAACCCGCACTGCGGGTGGGTGCGTCCGCACTCATGAAATCATGTATTGAACTAAATTTTCTGAAAATTGGCTAAGTATTGAGTGCGGGTGAGTGATCTGCACTGCGGATGGGTTCAGCCGCACTCATGAATTTCTGTATTGAATTGATTTTCCTGAAATCGGCTAAGTATTGAGTGCGGATGAGGTTGACTCACACTGCGGGTGGGATTCATCCGCACTACGCTCGGATTTCTCTGAATTTCTATTGAAAATCTTCTAAGTCCTGAGTACGGGTGAGGTTACCCGCACTGCGGATTGTTTCTGTGTTAAATTTCATGTTCTGAAAACCGACTAAGTGCTGAGTGCGGGTCAAGCCACCCGCAGTGCGGATTGGTTAATCCACACTCAGGGTGATTTTTGTCCTAAAACTCAAATCCAATTTCTCTCTCTCTCCCACTTCGTTCTTTTCATCATTTTCAAGTGATTTTTGGCCAAGAGAAAGGAAAAAGAGCGTGTGAGTTTCCATTTCTTTCAAACCCTCGATTATTGCGAGAAATCAACTTTGGAACCGAGTAAGCAGCGGAGGATCTCTCTCAGCTCTCCTATTTGGTATTTCTTTCCCTTTCTAATTCTCTCGAAAAGCTCAGATTTCTCGATTTCTCTGGTTTTCGTTTTAAACTTGAGATTTGTGTTTGAATTGCTTGAGGATTAGTTCCTTTACACTCATTGCTTGTTATTTGTCAATCTTTTTCTCGATTTCCTCCCGATTTGTGAAATCTGATTTCTAGGATTTCGTGCCAAAACTGAAAGTGGACATAATCGGAATTTGATTTGTTTAACCCGACCAATTAGACTTGTAATCGGTAGGTTTACTTCCTGATCTTGGATTTTTAGAACGTTTAACGGTTAATTTGAGGTTCTGACCAAATTAGGGTTTAACCAATCGATAAATTGAATTGATCCGAGAACCAAAGTAGTGAAACGGTGATTGATGGTTACCAAAGTGAAATGGTATATGGCTAGAGGGCCTAGGTGCAATTGTGCACCGTTATATTGTTATACTAAATGGGCACCTCTAATTGAACAAAAAACTGAAAATAAATTGCAATTGAAAGTAAATAGATGAGTTAAGAGAAATTGACACGCGGGATGATAACGGAGTTCGGCAAAACAATGGCCTACGTCTCCGGGGCGTCGCAACCTCTTTCTAGGTGTGCCTTTCTATTACCCAATATGAAAGGATTACAATTGTGAACCATGAGCCCTTACAAAATGGGAAGTCACGGCCAACGAGAGATGAGTGCCGGCAAGCCCTTACAACCAAGGGAAGTCACACGAGCAACTCGAGGTTTGAGCCGGCGAGCCATTACAAACAAGGGAAGTCACACAAGCTACTCAAGAACAAAAGAAACACTCAATAGATCACTCTAACCTAATCTAATTAGAGATTAGTGAAGTGAATTTGAGGTTGTTTGAGATTGATTGAGAGATATTGAAGTTTTAAGCTCAATCAACAATGGTGGAACCAAGCTCTCAGAAAATCGCATCTTTTAAAGTTTAGGGACGGCTAGGTTTATTGAAAGTGATCCCTTCAGTCTATTTATAGTGGCAGCTCAAAAATGAGCTGTTTGACATAAAACGTTACCAACGTTTTATTAAACGTTACAACGTTTTATGCAAATGCGATTTTAGGGTTTTAAATCTCTGACAGCTTAGTAAAACGTTACCAACGTTTTATAAAACGTTACAACGTTTTAACCTGTAAAAACTTGATCAAAATAGAAGTTATTTGAAGCTTAATTATTCCTGAAACGTTGCAACATTTTATAAACGTTACAATGTTTCATGTTGGTACAGTTCAGCTGTGCTTCAGCAGTTCTAAAGCTATTAATCGTTACAACGTTTGTAAAACGTCACAACATTTGTATAACATTATAACTTGATTCTTCTTTTGATCAGTTTGTTGCTACTGATTATTATAAAACGTTACCAACGTTTTGAAAATGTTCCTAACGTTTTATCCCAATTTAATCAACCTTAAACATACTTTACCAAGCTTTTGATTTTACAATTTGTATTCTTGATAAAAGTCATCGTGATTTCTTCAGTCCAAGCTTATTATATCGCAGTTCTTACTCTTCTTGGACCTATATGTTCTCAAAAATAGAAGAAATTGTAAAATTCAATAATTGTATGTTTTTGCAAATTAGTCAAATAGACGTAAAAGATTATTGTACGAACAACATATATGAGATTTTTAATAAGAAAGAAGGAACCAAAAAGAATCGATACCAAAACATAAGTATTGATTTATGACTGTACAAACCCTAAGTAAATGTATAGACCACTGAACCTGAATTAAACCTAGTATACGTGTAATATAGGTATAGGCTCGGTCGAGCAAGAATTAGCGAGGCAATTTGAGACGCCTAATCCTTAAATTAAGCGGTACGCTCGTCATACTAAGGTGTGGTATTCTTGGACTTGTTCGATACTTTATTTTCAGGAATTAAACTGTTTATTCGTTTGTTATGTTGAATGATTAATTGTTGCATATTTTGGAATTAATGCTGTATATTGATTCTTGCATAACTGAGAATGATTTGAATTGTTTAGTTAAGATTATTTGACATGTTGTTATGGTTATTATTTGATTAGTTATATTAATTGTTCTTGATGTGAATGAATCTGCCAGGTCGACCTGTTTAGGTGGCTGAATAAGGTAATGGTGACCTATCCGTTGACCTGTGTTGATGAATTTGCCAGACCGACCTGTTTAGGTGGCTGGATCAGGTGACGGTGACCTATCCGTTGATCTGTTTCTGAATTTGCCAGGCCGACCTGTTTAGGTGGCTGGATCAGGTGATGGTGACCTATCCGTTGATCTGTTTCTGAATTTACCAGGTCGACCTGTTTAGGTGGCTGGATCAGGTGACGGTGACCAATCCGTTAATCTGTTTATGAATTTGCCAAACCGACCTGTATAGGTGGCTGGATAAGGTGATGCTGCTGACTTATGCGTTGACCTGTGATGATTTTACGAGGATGACCCATATGTGTGGCTTTGATATATTTGCTTGAAATTTGCAAAGTTGACCTGTATAGGTAACTTTGATTCCATGTGATTGCATGTGTCGAGTTGAGCTATATAGCTGACTTGGAACCAGACCTTAGAAAATGGTTAAGCCAAACTAGTTGCTACAAGCCCTAATGAATCGAGTTAAGCCAAAATATATGTTGTGTTTGAAATTCATCTTGGAAATTTCGTGAGCTGTGTTTCAGGTTGATAAACTGTTGTCGAGCATTGGCATTATGTTATTTATGATTATATATATCTGTTTGCATTGTTATTGTTTGGGGGTTTCATTGTTGAATATGGAGTTTGATTGCAAGTCCAATAATCTAAACTGTGGCAAATTCGCACTGAGAATTTATTCTCACCCCCACCCTCCCGGTTATTTTACAGGTACTGGTGCGACTGATTCCGGAGAGACACGCGAGTAGTAGGCCATAGTAGCTTACCACCTCATGGCCCTAGATATATTTGTTAGGTATGTGTTTTAAAAGTTATCTTATGTTAATCACTTTTACATGTTATGTTTATGAATTGGATGCTACACGTATTTTGTTCCATGAAATTGATGTTTATCTATAGAAGTGTTCAAGAAGATGCTCTTGGTCTTGAACCATAGAACTCTATATGATGACAAACATAAATATCTAAAATGTTCACAAACTTGGTTATAAGCATGGAACACTAATATACCATGACAAGTTTGTCATGTTGATTAAAGTACATTGTAGTTCTATAAATGTTGATAAAGGCTTATCGTATAACAACATGAGTATATGAAAGGTTTCATATATTGAACAGACCTAATGAATGAAAATATTACATGGGTTATGTTAGTGTCATTAATATTTTCATTGTGTCTCAGAATTCTAAGACATGAGATGTATTTCTTTTTCACATGAGAAATATATAATGTAATTAGTATTAAAAACTGCTTATCATAAGTGGTGATAAAAATATTAGTTCCTTGTATATAACTTGTGCGGGAGAAAGTTATATGTCAACAGTATCATTGCCCCTCATTTATAATGAGTGATGATATTTTGTGGGCCCCTTGGTAAAGTAGAATTATAATGCATGCAATATAACTGAAGTGCAGTTATATATTTATAATTTACTTAAGAGACCAAGAAACAAATATAATACAAAGATGACACAGTCCGACTTTGTATATTATTCATAATATCATGTGGCAAGGAATAGACACAAGTAATGTTACTTGTAACGTTATTTTAAATGATCATGTATTGTAAAAAAAGAATACTTTACATCCATGTTATTTGGGTAACTATAATGTATAGCTAGAATACCGCTTATAGTTTATAGTGATAAAATATTTTATGCCATTGCCAACATAACACAGATCCTCCATATAGGTCACACCAACTGAACGAGAAACAAGAATGATATTTTATTTATATGATGTATATTATTTTATATGACATGAAATAATATACATGTGATAAATAAATATGACTGCTTAGAACGAAAATAAATTTATGAGAAATGTGCATATATATTATTTGGTATAATATGGTGCATATTATATAGTATAATATACATGACACCTAATTAATAATGTGTAAAACATTGTTATAACATAAATTTATTAAAACCCAAAATTAATATGAGTTGAGGCTGGTATTGTAGCAGTTACTGTAGCACGCACTGTAGCAGCGGTTAGGGTTGGCTCTTTTAATAAGGAGAATTATACTAGGAATGTTACACAATGGAAACCCTAGTATATTTGTATATAAGAAGAGGTAGAGAAGATATTCAATATGTGAGAAGAAAGAAATTTTCTGAAAATTTATTTTCTTCTCTTCCGCTCATATTATTGGTTTCTCTAGTGAGAAATTATTAGAAGAACAAAAAGGGTTATTAACTAGGTTCTAAGCTTAGATTAGATTAAGATCTCTGGCAAGGTCTTTCTAATCCTTGTTTAGTTCAAGGTGAACACTAGGAGGCCGTTTTGACAAACGAAGGTATCCAAGAGATCTAGAAGAGAATTCGACTTCTCTCTATTTACCAAATTGACATTTGGTAGAGGTATATCCAAATCACTTTTAGTAAATAGATTTGTGATTAATGAATGAGTAGATATCTATTTGCATACATTTGAATTGTTTTAATAGAATTAGCATAATAAAGTAGATCGGTAGATGCTTGTAAGAAGGTTAAACATTTTGAATTTATTGCCTTGCCGCATCATGAAATCCTTCAATATTTTGGTGTATAGTTTTAGGATAGGTCTCATGGTTAGTATCCGGATGAGATACTTTTGTTGTATTATATTCTGACCAGACTGTGTACTCTGATTTGTGTATATCTAAACTTGGTTTATATTATTTAGTTTAGAATTGTTAAGTATAAATTGAATAGCCTTGTAAGTATACACAGCGTTGTATGCTTACGGCGGGAGACTGTCGCATCCCTTGTTTTGACAACGAGCGAGTCGAACCAGCTTGTGAAAGCTCGTGGGCCAAGAGCCCAAATGTATTTGATAATCTATTATAAAGTAAACTACCATAAATTAAGTTTGTAACTAAATTCATACATACCAAAATACTAAATCTCAAAATTCATACAAACATAGTTCACAAAATAAATTCATGCATACTAAATTCACACAAATTCATACTTGAATCGAGCTGACTCGCCAGCTCACGAGCGAGCTAGGTCCTAACTCAAACTTGTTAATTTTGGATCGAGTTACCTTATTAACAGCTCGATCCACTAACAAACGAATTGTTAGTGAGAGAATCAGATACGAGTCACAATCGATTCATGAACTATGAGATTTTTTTTGCTACCCCTACCCTACCTGCCAGCTAAAATGAACCAAACCAGACAGAATCCATTTTATTTTATTTTGCTTAAAATAGATAGAATTGATGCTCTCTTTGAGCAGTGCATCTGTGCCTCTCCTATTCACTTGTTTGATGGATTGATTGATACAATAAACGGGTAAAAGCAGCCGACACGAAACTTCTTTCCAGGCCACAATTGTCGCACGCTTTTAGAAATGCTTTCTCACATGTTTCTTGTATGTAACAAACTTATCTGTACAGTTAACAGAGAAGATTTTCTTTATTATTATTTTTTTGAAACAGTTCTTAATTAGTTTCAATAATAGAGCTGTGATGTAATTAATAAACCCTTTATTTGTATACGAACCTTTCTTTTAGCTGCCAAAAACTTTTCTACATGGTATTTGGCAAGTGTTATTTATTGAGTAAAACTATGGTGTTTTTCAGCTTAACTTCAAAATATATTATATCAGTTTCAACAAATTCAAGTTGTTGAAATTCATCTACTTCACAGGTGATGAATTTATATGCAAAGATTTAAAATTTTTGAATTATTTTAGTATAAAGTCAAGCGGTCAAATTAATTAAAAATTCTAAAAACTTAACATGTAAATGCTAATGTTCAACATTATTGTTGAACATTCCTGAGCTCAGGTACTTAATTTCTTCATTTGAATTATTAATTAATTTGGTAGCATTTTAAAATTTTCCATATTGTTGATTAGACTCAAGTCCAACTTAAAGTGGGACCAACTTGACTTCTTAATTTAAAAATTATTGTATAATTATTCAAGAACAACAAATATAATTAACACATGTATGTAGGGATTGGCTAGAACTGTTTTTTCACCTCGGAATTTTTTTTAATGAAGCGCCAATTTTTGAAATAAAAACAATCTGTATAGAAATTTAAAAATAATGTGCACAGATAAATATTTCTTTCAAAAAATTAAAGACGTATCCAATGATAAACAACATAATTAACCGCTTGATAACTTAAACAAAGAAACACAATAATGTATTATTTTAGAAGTTATATTACATCTGAGATATATCAAGCTCATATTTTGTATATAAAAAAGAGAGAAATATTTTAATATGGAGATTATATTCAACAAGAGAGAAATATTTTAATATGGAGATTATATTTAACCGTTCATATTAACTATTTAAATTTTAGAAACAAAATGCAAATTATAAGGTATAATAAGACATAAAGGCTTGAATTATTTAAACCTTCTCATTTTAAAATATGAAAAACACTTTAAATATTATCCATTTGAGACGCTTAGCTGAAAAGAGGTGAAGTTAGGGATGCAAATGGATTGGATACGAATTGGATGGTGGTAAAACTATATCTGTATCTGTTTTTATTTTTCAGATATGATCATATATTAGACTGATGCATACAGATACAGATCGGATAACGGATGTCCGTACATAAATACATAAATACATAAATATTTTCATAAAATATATTAAACTATATGGTATATATATATATATTGGAACTTGCTACGGTGCTACGCGTAGCATAGAGGCCCTTCGTGCAATGACTCAATATTTGACTTTTTAAAATGCTAACGGTCGATCTGAACCATTCATCTTGTTCTCTATATTAATATGTGTTTGGAGACCAAATTTTACATTTTTTTAGAATTTTTTTACTATTTTTTTAGATTTATTGAAAATCGCTGTTTTTTTATGGTCTAGATTTGCTGAAAACAGCGATTTTCAATAAATCTAAAAAAATAGTAAAACAATTTCAAAAAATATAAAATTTGGTCTCCAAACACATATTAATATGAAGAACAAGATGAACGGTTCGGATCGACCATTAGAATTTTGAAAAGTCAAATATTAAGCTGTTACATGGAGGGCCTCTATGCTACGCGTAGCATGTTAGCATATTCCTATATATATATTATTCGAATACAAATAATAGAAATTCAAAACTATATCTCTATCCGTATCCATATCTGTACGAACATTCATATATCCGTATCTAATTTTCGAATACAGATACAAATACAGTTAAATATTATCCAACCCGTTTGCATCCCTAAGGTGAAGTCCCATTCATGAGGAAGACCCATGTACTATAAAATTATCCAATTAAAATATGGAGATGTGCAAATCCTAAGTAACAATGACCGTACATGTATCCGCACCGTGTATCTGCACCTTTTGCTGCATCCAATCCAAATCAGTTGTTGAGGCCTGAGAGAGAAAGAGATAGTCTGATGTGAGCTGAGGCAGATTTTTGTTTGGCACTGTTTTCTCTAATTGGTCTCATGAAAGGTACAGTCAACCTACCGGGCTACCACACGGATTAGAATTTAGGGGATCAAATTCAACACGGCAGATGTCAATTATTAATAGATTCAAGCGTTGATTTGGGTAGGGTGGGAAGAATGGATACGGCAAAGCCGACTCTATTACAGAACAGTATGATTATGGTACAGAATGATATGATTATAATATAGAATGAGACGGTACGGTACATGTGTCAGTTACGTGCTATGATTCGTGTGTTTCATATTGTGACCATTTACCTGCCGTGATCATCTTTTGAAACTTTGACACGACACAGTACGATATGTCACGTCACGTCACGTCATGTGAAAAATCTAATAACGGCACGACAAGTAGTCACGCGAGTCATGTGTAATTAGAACCATTAGATATTGATTAAATGATGAATCTTGAATAAACTAACTTAAATTGTGATTAAATGGTCACGCGATGCACGTTTGGGCACGGTGTAACTCACGTGGCACAACCATTCGCATGCTGTGACTACCACTTGATATTTTAGTCATAGCACGCAAAAAATTAACTTGATAACAGTATAACACAAAATCAAAATCACGACACGGTACGTTTTTTCCACTCTAGATTTGGGTTTGTGGTCTACTTGCTCTTAATTTATTTTTAGAGATATTTTTTTCCCTAATTTTAATATATATTGAAAAACTCTTTACAATTATGAGTTTATGCACAGTGAAAACAACTTTATTTAGTGTTCAACAACTATTTAAAAAATAAAATAAACTTTATTTTTATTTAGTGTTCAACAAATATTTAAATTTTTTAATTACTACAAACATCTCATTTTTGGTTTCTTTCAAATCGGATTACATTAGCCTAGTGGGTTGCACATTTTTGAAGGCAGTATTATTACGGGTTTAAAACATAGTATCCAATTCAAACTAGCAATTCAGAGTAGTTGACTAGTAATAGTAAGAGCTTGTCCATGTTATTCTACTGCTGATGTAACATTGCAATTCGTATAACTGATGGAGACTACACTTCACATCGACCCGCTACAAGATGGCTACAGAAAAATAACTCTTTTTGAAGACTGGAGTTATCTTAGAATACACTGTTTAAACAGGTTTGAAAGGAAATTTAGCCTAATTTAAAATATGATTTAGCTTATAAGAGATTACAAGGCCCCACCACAGCTCCTAACTCAAACAGTTTCCACCAACCACCCCAAAATAACAATTTCACAAAATGAAATAATATAGAAACTTCCTTTTTACATAAACAAAAGAGATGATTAGTAGTACACGCTAGAATAAAATTTGATTGAAAAAATATTGAAAAAAAAAAATACTTTAATTTTGTTGTAAATTTTTTTTTGCCGTAGTTCATCAACAAAATAATGGTTGTCATACTCATACCCATTAAAAACTTCTAAATATTTAATTTTTCGTCAAAATTAGAAAAAAAATCATACTAAAAACAAATCACATTTCTCATTCTATTTTTTTAAAATCTAAATTAAAAAAAATTATTGCCATTCTTACAATATAAGTTTTGCTAAAAATATGAGAAAGCATTATAAAATTATACGGAATCAAGAACTACTTAATGACAGCTCAAACGTTAATAAATTTGGTTGGTATTCTGAGTTCCAATTATTAATTTGTGTCGATCGCTTGTCTCATAAATTATACCAAAGTCAAATTGTTTTGGTATATATTATTATTCTACCCATTACTGAGAATCTAACAATATTTTAAACTTTCTTCAAATTAAATAGGTAAAAGTTCATTGCTTTTACTTGAGATTTTGGTTCATTCTCAGAACTAGCAAAGCATAGTGACAAATGAATTATTCGGGTTCGGTTCGACGAGGTCAAAAATTCGTGATTCAGAAATAATTCGGGTATAATTTCGGAAATGATTCATAATTATCCGAATCAGAGAGATAGAAAAAAAATGTTATGGAAAAAATTTGCGAATAATTTGTAAAATTCGAAAAAAAAATAATAAAATTCATGAATTATTCGGATTTAATTTGGTCAACAGAATAATTCAGCGTTCAATTTGACATCACCAAAAAAAATCAAATTATTAAGATTTAATTTGCAAATTTTGTGACTATGCTAGCAAGTACAATTAAGCAGTACATATTAATTTGGTTCTTCAAAATAAACGGTCTTTAATTGCTATTAAGCAATAGTACATTAATTTAAAATTTAAGGACAGTGATAATTAACCCCGCAAAACCAACCCCGCAATTATCCCCGCACTAAATGCCAAAAAACTCCAGCTGTCATTTTTTTTCATAAGGTATTAATACTTACGTACAGAAGTATTTATCTCGAAGAACGAAAGTATTTATCCCTAAGCACGAAAGTATTTAGGGGACCATGCACATTTTTTTCATGGAGGGTGGGGGGAATCACAAATCACATGGGGAACCATGCATATTTTTAGAGGTGGGTTTTTTTATCTCATTTCAATATCGTCCATATTTCTCACGATCTATGAAAAATTTTGCGAATCTAAAACCACGAACGTTTTTTACGTAATTTTCTCTTTCAAATGAGATCCATGATGATATACTTTTGGGCAAGTCGTTACAGAAGTATTTATCCCTCATCGTGCAAGTATTTATACCTATACTTGAAAATATTTTTTTGCATATAATACTTGATATTAATACTTTCATATGTCAGTATAAATACTTATAATACATGATATTAATACTTTCATATGTCAGTATAAATACTTATAATACATGATATTAATACTTTCATATATCAGTATAAATACTTATAATAATTGATAGTAATACTTTCATATGTCTGTGTAGGTATAAATACTTGCATGATGAGGAATAAATACTTCTGTAATAACTTGTCCGAAAGTATGTCATTATGGATCTCATTTGAAAGAGAAAATTACGTAGAAAATGTTCGTGATTTTAGATTCGCAAAAATTCTCATATATCGTGAAATATGTGAACGAGATTGAAATTAGATAAAAATAATTTGAAATGGGGGATGGTGGGAGGATGGAATGGGGGGACTGGGGAGTAGAGGTTGAATAAAACCCGTTAAGGGTATACCCGCCCGTACCCGCCAGCTAGGGTACCCGTGCCCGAGCTCGGGTATGGGTCGGGTACTCGGGTACGCGGGTACGGGCAAAAATCGGACCGGACCCGTTTTTTTAGACCAATACCCGAGTTTACCCTACCCGAGTTAACCCGTACCCGACTAAACCCGTACCCGACTACCCGAGTACTGTTCATCACAGTTCAAAATTCAAAAAATTTGATTTTTCCCCCCCAAATCGGTGCCATCCCATCCGGACCCGACCGGCCGGACCCACCCGGACCGGACCGGACCGACCAGATGGGACGGGTTTTTTTTTTTTTTTTTTTTTTTTTTTTTTTTCTGTTTCTGTTTACTGTTTTCTGTTACTGTTACTGTTATTCTTTAAAAATTAAAAATTAAAATTTTATCCCTCCAACCAAAATTTCTTTAAATACCCCTCTTCCTCCCTTCATTTTTACATCTCCATCTCAATTCTCATTCTCTCATTCTCTTAATCTAAATTTCTATAATTCTCAAATTTTAAATTTATTGTTAAAAAAAATATAGTTGTACATTTAATTCCTTCTACAAATAAGCAAACGGAATTACGAAGGTATCGAAATTACGAAGTTCGGGACCTTTCGCAAGATTTTTCCGCGAGATTTAAAGGTTATATTTATTTCATGTTAGATTAATTTATTTTTGTAGAGTAAATTTAATTTATGTAGATTTATTGGATGTTAAGTAATTAGATATTTATATTTGTTAGATTTATTTTATGTTAGATTTGTTAAGTAATTAGATTTATTGAATATGTTAGATTTATTTAGTTTATGTTAGATTTGTTAGATGTAAAGTAATTAAATTTGTTTCTATTTTTTAATTTCTGTTTTTTTGTTTCTGTTTTTTAATTTCTGTTTTTTAGATTTATTATTGTAAATGTTAGATTTATTTTTGAAAATGTTAGATTTATTTTGAATAGGTTAGATTTATTTTCCGTTTTTTAATTTCTGTTTTTTAATTTCTGTTTTTTAATTTCTGTTTTTTGTTTCTGTTTTTCAATTTCTGTTTTTTTGTTTCTGTTTTTTAATTTCTGTTTTTTAATTTCTGTTTTTTAGATTTCTGTTTTTTAGATTTATTTTTGTAAATGTTAGATTTATTTTGAATAGGTTAGATTTATTTTTGAAAATGTTACATTTATTTTAAATAGGTTAGATTTAATTTCTGTTTTTTTGTTTCTGTTTTTTTTATTTCTGTTTTTTTTCATTTCTGTTTTTTTATTTGTGTTTTTCATTTTTTTTTTAATTTCTGTTTTTTAGATTTATTCTTGTAAATGTTAGATTTATTTTGAATAGGTTAGATTTATTTTTGAAAATGTTAGATTTATTTTGAATAGGTTAGATTTATTTTTGTAAATGTTAGATTTATTTTGAATAGGTTAGATTTATTTTTATAAATGTTAGATTTATTTTTGAAAATGTTAGATTTATTTTGAATAGGTTAGATTTATTTTCTGTTTTTTAATTTCTGTTTTTTAATTTCTGTTTTTTTGTTTCTGTTTTTTAATTTCTGTTTTTTTGTTTCTGTTTTTTAATTTCTGTTTTTTTAGTTCTGTTTTTTAATTTCTGTTTTTTTATTTCTGTTTTGTAGATTTATTTTTGTAAATGTTAGATTTATTTTGAATAGGTTAGATTTATTTTTGAAAATGTTAGATTTATTTTGAATAGGTTAGATTTATTTTTGTAAATGTTAGATTTATTTTGAATAGCTTAGATTTATTTTTGTAAATGTTAGATTTATTTTTGAAAATGTTAGATTTATTTTGAATAGGTTAGATTTATTTTCTGTTTTTTAATTTCTGTTTTTTAATTTCTGTTTTTTTGTTTCTGTTTTTTAATTTCTGTTTTTTTGTTTCTGTTTTTTTATTTCTGTTTTTTTAGTTCTGTTTTTTAATTTCTGTTTTTTAATTTCTTTTTTTTAATTTCTGTTTTTTTATTTCTGTTTGGTAGATTTATTTTTGTAAATGTTAGATTTATTTTGAATAGGTTAGATTTATTTTTGAAAATGTTAGATTTATTTTGAATAGGTTAGATTTATTTTTGTAAATGTTAGATTTATTTTGAATAGGTTAGATTTATTTTTGTAAATGTTAGATTTATTTTTGAAAATGTTAGATTTATTTTGAATAGGTTAGATTTATTTTCTGTTTTTTAGATTTCTGTTTTGTAATTTCTGTTTTTTTAGTTCTGTTTTTTTAGTTCTGTTTTTTTATTTCTGTTTTTTTAGTTCTGTTTTTTTAGTTCTGTTTTTTTATTTCTGTTTGTTTAGTTCTGTTTTTTAATTTCTGTTTTTTTATTTCTATTTTTTAGATTTCTGTTTTTTAGATTTCTGTTTTTTAATTTCTGTTTTTTAATTTCTGTTTTTTTAGTTCTGTTTTTTTATTTCTGTTTTTGAATTTCTGTTTTTTTATTTCTGTTTTTTAATTTCTGTTTTTTTAGTTCTGTTTTTTTATTTCTGTTTTTTAATTTCTGTTTTTTTGTTTCTGTTTTTTAATTTCTGTTTTTTTGTTTCTGTTTTTTAATTTCTGTTTTTTTGTTTCTGTTTTTTTATTTCTGTTTCTTTAGTTCTGTTTTTTAATTTCTGTTTTTTTATTTCTTTTTTTTTATTTCTTTTTTTTTTATTTCTGTTTTTTTATTTCTGTTTTGTAGATTTATTTTTGTAAATGTTAGATTTATTTTGAATAGGTTAGATTTATTTTTGAAAATGTTAGATTTATTTTGAATAGGTTAGATTTATGTTTGTAAATGTTAGATTTATTTTGAATAGGTTAGATTTATTTTTGTAAATGTTAGATTTATTTTTGAAAATGTTAGATTTATTTTGAATAGGTTAGATTTATTTTCTGTTTTTTAGATTTCTGTTTTGTAATTTCTGTTTTTTTAGTTCTGTTTTTTTAGTTCTGTTTTTTAATTTCTGTTTTTTTAGTTCTGTTTTTTTAGTTCTGTTTTTTTATTTCTGTTTTTTTAGTTCTGTTTTTTTAGTTCTGTTTTTTTATTTCTGTTTTTTTAGTTCTGTTTTTTTATTTCTGTTTTTTAGATTTCTGTTTTTTAGATTTCTGTTTTTTAATTTCTGTTTTTTAATTTCTGTTTTTTTAGTTCTGTTTTTTTATTTCTGTTTTTGAATTTCTGTTTTTTTATTTCTGTTTTTTAATTTCTGTTTTTTAATTTCTGTTTTTTTAGTTCTGTTTTTTTATTTCTGTTTTTTAATTTCTGTTTTTTTATTTCTGTTTTTTTATTTCTGTTTTTTAATTTCTGTTTTTTTATTTCTGTTTCTTAATTTCTGTTTTTTGAATAGGTTTAAAATATGACAACTCCTCCTCGGGACGGGGAAGAAGATTTTGCCTCGAGATTGTCGGCCTCATTTTTTGGCCCCGATATGCCACGATCTCATTATCCACAAAATTATCCACCTAATTATCTTGATAGTTCTTCCTCCCAAATGCCACCACCTAATTATCCACAAAATTATCCACACAATTATCCACAAAATTATCAAAGAAGGGACCAAATGCTAGATTTAAATTATCAACAACCTCCACAAATGAGTGCACCGCCATCGTATTATACTTCAAACGATCCAAATGTATTCATTCCACAAGAATCACTTCAACCGACACCATCGTATACATATGGAGGCATGGGCTCTTCTGTAGCATCGAGTCAATTCACTGACACTGCCCCTTCGACAGCTGAACCTGAAATTCAAGAAGAAGTTGTCGCTCCTTCGACAAGTAGACCCCCAGAAGCACCAACAGAAAAGAAGACTAAAAGAGAAAGAGCTCCTCCCGATTACAATCAACCGTGGGCGAGATTTTATGATATTACCAGAGATGAAAGAGGTATTATGAAATATCTAGATTGTCTGGTAAAAAATTGCAATAGACATTTTGAGTATAAAGGAGGTAGTGGTATGAGCAGCTTTAAAAGACATTCCGAAATGCATGAAAAAAAGCATGAGGAACCAAGTGCAGATGCTCAACCGAAAATAATCCAAACCCTTATTAACGCGGATGGTACCAGAACCAACCCAAAATTCGATGAATCAAAAATGCTTAGTGAATTGGCTCGGTACATTACCCACAAAGAACAACCAATAAGTATGGGTAGTTGCATGAGTTTTTCCCGGTTATGCATTCGGGGGTTAGGCCAACCAATGTACAAGAGGATGCATCATAAAAAAATGGTTGGTGAAATAAAAAAACAGTTTCTCTCTAAGAAAGATGACCTCAAAGCTCTATTTGCATACCAAAATAATAAGGTCTCAATTACATCCGATATATGGACTGCCGGTAAACATGGACTTGGGTACTCTTGTGTTACCGGGCATTGGATCGATGATCATTGGTTATTACAAAAAAGGATATTAAGTTTTGGAGTGCTAGATTCCCCGCACACTGCAAATGTAATTTTCAAATACATTATTTCCGTTTTAGAAGAATATAACCTTAAGAGGGATATGTCTAACAAGGTTTTTTCTATCTCATTCGATAATGCGAGTAACAACATAGCTTCCATTGAGATTTTTAAACGGTCACTAAACCCGATCATGAATGGTGAAATGTTTCACCAAAAGTGTGCGTGCCACATACTTAACCTCGTTGTAAAGGCGGGTCTTAAAACAGAAGACGTAAAACTATTGATAATTAAATTTAAAAATGCTCTCAACCACGTTGTTTCAAACCAAGAAAGAAAACAAAAGTTTGGGGCTCTGTGTGTCAAATATAGATTGGATAAGTTGAAAGTACCTTGGGATATAGATACCCGTTGGAACTCTACCTATAGGTTGTTGAACCGATGCATTCCTTACAAAGCTGTCATAGGGGAGTTTTTGAGAAGCTCAACCCCCGAGGCACTACAATTGGAACTCACCGATGGAGAATGGGAGCAACTACAAAGGCTATGCAATTTCCTTCAAACCTTTTTTACAGCAACCGTACAACTATCCTGCTCATACTCACCGACGTCATTTCAGTTGCTCAGACATCTCTATGACATCTCCAAGGTGTATTGTCATTTGGAACAAGCTGAAATCCACAATAAATCTCTCACACCAATCGTAGATGCCATGAAACAAAAGTTTCTCAAATATTGGGAAGATGTACCGCTCGTCGCGATTATTGCGAACTGCCTCAACCCGGCATACAAGAAGTTTTACACGATCAAAGTAGTTCAAAGGTACAAAAATAATCTACGTTTAGATAGTACCAGGGTGGAGGCATACGTGGATTCGAAATTCGAAGAGATGTTTAACATATACAACTCAAGAATGAGTGCCAACCAAAACCCGTCTTCGTCCCGTGCCACCCCTAGGTATGAATATAAATATACATGTATTTTTTAATCTTTATTATTTATAATATATACATTATTTGTCCACTAATTTTTTTAAATTTTTTAATAGTTTCACTTCTAGGAGCACTAGCAGTGGTGGTTTGTTAGCAGATTTTCAGTCGGAGATCGAACCACAAACAACAAGCGAGCTAGTGACCTATGTATCGATGATGAACGAAAGTGAACATGGACTTGACGTCATGGCATGGTGGAGGAGGCATCAAAGGGCCTTTCCAACACTGGCGATGATGGCCCGCGATGTATTTGCCGTGCCTGTGTCAACCGTCCCTTCTGAAAGTTGTTTTAGTTCGGCGAACAGGATCCTCTCCGATAAACGCAGTAAGTTGGGTCCACATGTTTTTGAAAGACTTGTGTGCTTGAAAGATTGGATTCAAGCTGAAGAGCGCAGGCAACATGTGCCTGAAGCATCATCATCCGAAGTCGACACTGAAGAAAGCGGTACCGAGGTGCGGCACCAGGCTAATTCGGATTCAGACGGTGCGGAAGAGAGCGAAGAATGGTATAGGAATGAAAACTTCTATATAGGTAGTGTCGGTATAAATTTCTAACCTCTTTTAGTCTTTATCATTATTTTTTAAACTATAAATTTCTAAATATTTCATTTAGTTTTTAAATTATTCATTTTAAAGAATAATTACTAACAAAAAAAAAGTTAGAACTCTGCCTATGTTATTTTACATAGCCGGTCCCAAGCCCGGAATAAAGGAGGAGGGTAACTTCTATTGTTTAAAAATTTCGAAATATAAATAAATTATGAAACTATATAATTAGAATGAGAATTTAAAAATAAAATAAAAAACAGAAATTAAAAAAGAGAAATTAAATCTAACCTATTCAAAATAAATCTAACATTTACAAAAATAAATCTAAAAAACAGAAATTAAAAAACAGAAATTAAAAAAACAGAAATTAAAAAACAGAAATTAAATCTAACCTATTCAAAATAAATCTAACATTTACAAAAATAAATCTAAAAAACAGAAATTAAAAAACAGAAATTAAAAAAACAGAAATTAAAAAAAGAAATAAAAAACAGAAATAAAATCTAACCTATTCAAAATAAATCTAACATTTACAAAAATAAATCTAAAAAACAGAAATTAAAAAACAGAAATTAAAAAAACAGAAATTAAAAAACAGAAATTAAATCTAATCTATTCAAAATAAATCTAACATTTACAAAAATAAATTAAAAAACAGAAATTAAAAAACAGAAATTAAAAAACAGAAATTAAAAAACAGAAATTAAAAAACAGAAATAAAAAAACAGAAATTAAAAAACAGAAATTAAATCTAACTTATTCAATCTGTATACCCGTACCCGACTACCCGAGTACCCGTACTCGTATACCCGAGTTACTGTTCATTCATTTCAAAATTCAAAAATTCTGATTTCCCCCCCCCCCCCCCCCCCCCCCCCCCAAAAAAAACATTAAAAAAACAAAAAAAAAACAACAACAAAACAACAACAACAAAAAACAGCAAAAAAAAAACAGCAAAAAAAAAACCAACAAAAAAACCAAACAAAAAAACAGCAAAAAAAAAAAAAAAAAAAAAAAAAAAATACCCTACCCGCCCTACCCGTACCCGTACCCGCCTTACCCGTCTAGGGTACACGGGTAAGGGTATAACTCGGGTAGGGTATGGGTTTTGAAAATTATACCCGCCATACCCGTACCCGAATACCCTTGTACCCGAGTATACCCGTACCCGAGTTATACCCGTACCCGAGACGGGTATACCCGGGGTACCCGTACCCGCCCGAGTATAAATACTCTACTCTGTGAGGTGCACTATGCTAATAGTATGCTAATATGCTATGCTCCTTGCCTCATTGTGAGGATCCTCTGAGATATCTCATATTTTGCGTGACTTTTTGGAAAATCCTAACCGTTACAATACGTTCTGCGCGAATCTCAAAGCTCAAATAATACTGGCCCCCTACGTCACCCCCGAATAGGCACCGGACACGCCGGTCACGCAAAATATGAGATATCTCAGAGGAGACGCACTCTTATTCGGTGGGGCTTCTACTTCATTCTTCCTTTTTTTAAGAGAAACGGTACAATTTAACCCTTTTAGATGGCATGAAAATTTTGGGTTTCCATATGCGCACCGTGCAGTTTCTCAAACAGTAACTTTTTTTTATTTTTATAAACTGTTAGTAAACTAATAAGATTCTACCAGTTTCACGATATCTGTGCGTAGGATTGAAATTTTTTAACATGCTTTTAGACACTGCCCACAATACATTCATTTTTTTTGTGATTGCTCGAGATATATAGCAGTAATCATAAAACAAATAGACCAAATCAAAGTTTTTTTTTTTTTTTTTTTTTTTGGCATAGAGTTTATAAACATAAAAAAATGTGTGACTTTTTTTATTTTTAATTCTTCTGATTCCTAAGCGAACAATATATATAGTTAAAAATATATATATATATTTCCCATTGTTTAATATTAAGATTAGCGCATTATTTAATTCTTCTTATTCCTAATATAAAATCGAAGATTGCTTTTACTAATTATGATAACTTTATATAATCCTCTAAAATATAGCCGTCAAATAGTAACGAGTTTGCCGTGAAACGCAAGGAAATTCCAAATTAGTGTAATACTTTCTGAGCAATTTGGACGAATATATATGCTTTAAATTTTTGTATGTGATTAAACATCATCTTAACAAACATATTTTAAATTTTTTTATTTAAATAAATTCTCTTTACTCATTAACTTCACTTTTTGCGAGTCAATAAAAACACTTTAAATAGCATTCAATATATATAATATATTTTAACTATTACAAAATTTACAGTTTTTTCAAAAAAAAATATTTGTACACTAAATGTATAAATAATAAGTTAATTTATTTTTTCCTTTGTGTCCATTATAATGATATTTATTGTAATTCTATAGAACTGTTTAATTATGGATTTAAAATTCATAATGAAGCACGGAGCGTTAAAGTTCGGAACTTATTTAATACAAATAAAATATTAATTAGTTAGTATTAAGACAAAAACATTTCCGTGGAAGTGCTTCACAAATCATGATAAATCTTGCACTTTAGTGAATTTTATTTTTGGTTACATGCAACTTAATTTTGTGGATATATTTTTGTAACAACACCGAGTCGAGATTCGGATCAATCGTTACTGCAATCAAGTCCAACTTAGCGCATCTCTATTGTGGATTTCAGTGCTTTATCTCTCCTTCTCCTTCCATCGATGCGAATCGCTTTCAAATTTTGAAAAACAACCATCTATTTGAAGTTCGCCGTCTTCAAAGTTGAAAAAATAGTTCATTTTTTTTGCTTGTAAAATTAAAATTAACTTCATTATTATTTTAACAAATTATTAATAAATTTAGAGATGTAGATGCTGTTGAATTCGTATCCTCTGCATTAACTCAAAAGAGTATTTTTTGAGTTAATGCATCTGAACCGTCCGATCAGCTTTATAATTTGTGCAAATTAAATCTGCATTAATATTAAAGACCACCCAATGTTTTAGGCAGGAGCTGAATGGACTCTGTTTACAATCGGACGGCCGATATGTATTAACTCAAAAAATACTCTTTTGAGTTAATGCAGACGATGCGGACTCGATGCTGTTAGGCTGACTTATACAGTCTTCCGAATTATTTCTCTGGCCACTTCACATGCGCCGGAGAGAGATAAAAAAACTTCCATTACATGTCTTGCATAATTGCATGTAAATTTGTGGCTACTATTCAAGTTACAAAATACCACCGTGCCAATTGAAGATACGCTCAAACTCTTCCATACTTTACAGAGTCCAAAATTGAAAAATAAAATATAGATGGCACTGGCATATATATGGCAAAAACAGTTTTGTAAACAATTCAGAAGAAAAAAAAAAACACAAACAAGAGATTCAAATTGCACAATTTAAATCAATCAAGTGATACAAGCACATTGCACAGAGCTTCCCAAAATTACCTGAAGAACATAAAAGTCGGGATTAGTAAACCAAACAACAAGCTCATTTGCTTAAAAATTCAAATTAAATAATAATAAGAGCTCAATTTAAAAAAGAAAGAAAGAAAAACCTCTTCCTTTCTGTTCGCCATTTATAAACAGGTTTGTCTGTAGGATAAGTCATCTCTTCCTCCTTGAGTTTTCGCACACGTCCAGGTTTCTGTTTCAAACACAAATATAGATTGAGAGAGAGAGAGAGACAGAGAGAGAGAGAGAGCACACTAGTTAAACTGTCAAAGTACAATTGCCAATGTATAATGATATATCTCTGCACCTTTACCATAATCTAATGTTGGTGTTGTTTACACTTTACACATCACAAAACATGTTTGGTGCTAGTTATAAACATAAAAATGCTGGTTATTTTGTTTCACATGCAACCAAATGGGATGTCATTCTCAAAACACAAGAGAAAAGACGAAAGACAAACATCTGACATTGTACTGCATATCTAATAACAACAACAACAATAATATTATTGTTTTAATATAGCTCAAGTTTAGGATATAAACATTTCATAAAAGAGTAAAATATTTAATTGCAAAAACCTGCAACTCCTTTTTCAATGCCATTTCAGAGTACAATTTCTCCAGCTTTCTAACCCTCTCTTTCCTCTCATTTAGCTCCTTGTATGATACTTCTGTTTTCCTGAAGCCCCATAATAAAACGAGCTTAGTCTCAAAGCTTCCATTGTCGGGGATAAATTTTGCAAACCTATAATAAACTCTGGGCATTTATTTACCGTTTTATATTGTCGGGGATACATTCGAATCTGGGTAGCCTTTTGTCTTGGTCAGCAGCTCTTGATTTTATTTCTTTAGCCTCTTCCCTAACATCACAACGAGAAAAAAAAGCTTTAAGCACAGGCATTTGCAATTCTTTCTTTCTTAGAAAATAGTGGATATAACCTTCACAACATAACAGGCCATAACCAGGAAGACTTAAAAGGAACTATAAAATCAATAGTATAGCAGACTCGTACAATTATGCAATAATAATTCATAGTAGTACCTATCTTCTGCAAAATAGACGTGCTTGTTTAGAGGCTTTTCATCTAGTACATGAAGTGCTGAACTTAATCTCTCAACTTTCTACAATATAATAAAGCATTATTTGAATAACAGGAACGGCAGAAAATGGCACAAAAAGGTCAAAAGAACTGAAATAGCATTCTAATCAACCTTCTTTTCACTTTGAAGCTTTTGAAGAACATAGCCAATATCTTGAGTTTCCATCACCAAAAGTTCCTCTGCTGTGTACTTATTAGCTTCGCTCCTAATAAATGCAAAATTATAATATAAATCCCACTAAATACACTTATTTCAATTTGAAGACAGCATAAAAGTTCCTTCTATGGATTCAGATTATACCTGATATGGCATTTCAAAAACAAAATCTCGAATGCCCTTATCTACAGTAATAATATACATAATGTATCATTTTTAAAAGTAAATTATATTTGACATTAAAAATAGTACACCTGGGTCTATGAATTCCATCGACAATCTTTGTATGAACCATCTTAAAATAGAACTCATCTGGGTTCCGAAACGATGCCTTCTCTCTTAATTTCTACAAATTCAAAGAAGAACATTGCAAGAACACTTAATCCATGCTAATTACAAACACATCAACACATTAATAATGAAGATTCCACCAAACTAATTAAAAAGTTGCATACCTTAAGGGTTTCTTCCTTCTTGTGAAAATTCTTTGCTCTCAAAACATAGTCTTTGTGCTTTTCAAGAAGCCCGAATTTCTTCCTCGATTCACTGTCAAGCATACAGAAATCAGCAAGTAATGATAGCATTGGTACTCACAATTTCAAAGCAATCATATCATTCAGTTTGTATCACTGTGAAAAGTAAGAATCAACTCACGGCTGAGCTCGCTCCTTGTGGGCCCTTCGAGGTATAGCATTTCTCAGAGAAGACATTGTTGAAAAAACTTAAACAAACACCAATCCACCAAATTATACCTGCAAAAACATTGATTGGGTATAAAACGAGAAATTTATCATAATTCAATGAATTTAAGTAAATTAGGGTTCACATCGATTTATTCTAATTCAATGAATAAATTAGAGTTCAAGACAATTTATTCTAATTCAATAAATTAGGGTTGAATTCAATTTATCATTATTCAATGAATTCAAGTAAATTTGAGTGAATTTCAAAACCATTTACAAAATTAGGGAAGAGAGCGAAATTTACCGTGAATTTTCGATATCGCTCCGAAGTGCTGCTGCCCGTTGGTGTGCTTCCGCGAGGCAGAGAACGACTTGGTGTGCTCCGAGTGAGAGAGAGAGAGAGAGAGTCGAGAGAGGGTGAGTCAGCGAGTCAGAGATTTCGTTTTCAAATTCCAGTCGTGAAAATGAGAGAGCTGCTGGCTGCGTTTTCTTCCCTAAATTCCATTTTTGTTTTGTCCATTTTGGGCTCAGCAGAAACTATTTAACAAAAAGCTTCATCTATTTTAATTGTTGGGCTTCAGCAGCAACTAAAAGCTTCAGTAGAAATTGTTGGGCTTCATCTATTTCCCAGAAATAAACCTGATTTTTGCACTGTTTTTAAAAATCCAGTGGGCAGCTGCCCCCTGTGCTACAGTTGGTCCATCTCTGGCGATAAAGAGAGAATGGTGGCGGGTGCAATCGAGTCGGAATCCATATCCTCTGCATTAACGCAACTTTTGGGTTTAAGGGTTTGAACCGTTGGATTTCATCTACGGTTTACATTTAATTAGACTCTATCAAAGACCTCTTCAAAATTCGCCCTTCTCCAGTTGCGAAGTTTGAACAACACTCTTTCTCAAGTCCGTACCCTTCTCCTTTGTTCAGACAATCTTACATCTAACAAACATGTCATTTCTGTTAATTAAGAACTTTCTATAATTCATTATGGGGAGGGCGAGGTTAAAATCGAAAAAAGCGACCTTCTCCATTTGTGCGGCCCAGGCAGGGAGAGTAGAGGCAACAGCGAGCATGGCAATGGAAGGGACGGAGAAGAGGAGCTTTGGGTTTAAAATTGCAAGGGAGGAAGGTTTGGATTGGATGCGGAAAGCTTGACCTTGAGCTTGCCTGGGGAGGGAAATGAAGAGGTGATAGACCTGGTGGCTATGTTGCATAGATACGGATATGAGTATCGTATCGGATACGATACGAATATGGCGATATGGTAATTTCAAAAAATGAAGGATATGATACAGCTATTAATATTATTTTTTTATTTTTAATTATACTAGTCAAGTGCCCGTGCGTTGCAATGGGAATTGAAATATTATTTTGATCACTTTCTTTAAATGTGATTAATTTTTAATTAATTTTTTCATTTTGTATTCGTCAATAATAAAAGCAAATGATAACCTTAGAGCTTAATACTATAATATGTGTGGAGATAATTAATTGTAAATACATTAGTCAACATATATATTATCTGTGGAGATAATTAATTATAAATACAAATGTGTTTATCTTTGTCAACTGGCTTAGAGTTGTATTGTGCAGATAGAAGAAGCAATGAAAGAAATGCACTTGCACAAAAATTGCATCAAACCAACAGTGGTAGAAATCGAATTGTAAATCCCCTCCCAAGATCCGTAATAATCTCCCTAAAATGCAAGGTATTAGTTGCTAGTACTGACAATAACAGTAGCAGAAGAAAGAACACTTGAAAATGGTGTATACATGGATTTTGAGGCTAGGCTTTTGTGAATGAGAAGGATAGAGGAAACAAAGTACATTCCC
This sequence comes from Carex pumila, assembly GCA_033356055.1. Lineage (NCBI taxonomy): Eukaryota > Viridiplantae > Streptophyta > Magnoliopsida > Poales > Cyperaceae > Carex > Carex pumila. The sequence continues at coordinate 757,267 of JARJHM010000032.1, forward strand.
ATTATCTCTGCCAAGAAAAGAACCACGTTTGTAGTTGAGCCACTACCGACTCTAGAAATAGCACAGAAAAGCTGCATACATGAACAAAAAATTATAAAAATTAAAATAAGATCACTTAACATCTTTATTTTTTATTTCTTTCACCAGAACCATGTGTCAATTGTTTCCTAGTTGGATTGATCTGGCAAAGTGCTCAACTTATCAAAAGGACATATAATTGTACTGCCCAAAATCATTGGCAAATTGGACTAATGCATTACTGAGCTGCTTAGAGTCAATAATAATATAGCTTAAATATTTCATTTTTGGGTGTGGTGTGGAACTTGATAATTAAACCATGATTAACCATTGGTTTAAGGTCAAGTCTGCTAAATATCCCCAACTGCTCGTATATAGAAAAAGTTTACCCTCTCTCCTATTCAACAAGATTTTTGTATCCAAATGTTCAACTAAGACACAATCAAGCACAACCCAATAGTGATTAAGCCCTAATCAGATTCAGTTTGTTGAATTTAGTTCACAATCTAACTTCAACTCAATTAACAATCATGATAGTCTCAGTCAAAACTTAATTTTTCCTTCATTTGCCTCAATTATGCAATTGGACAACAAAATATATATATAAACAAATAACGAAACGGAGATACGCCAAATAAAGAGTAATACTTTGTACCTAATTTTCAGCTACAAAATCAATAATATAATACAATGAAGAAAGAAAATAGAACCTTCATGACATTTCCAAGAAAACCACGAATGGACATCACAACTAGCATACCGATGAACATCAAGGATACATACTGTCATTTAATAGAAAAATTCACATCAATATCTCTTATCAGATCTGATTAATAATAACTTCATGTACAAGCTCTGCACATTGTTTTACTCGTGTTCTAATCATACACCATTATAAAGTATGAACCTAGATATGAACTTGTCAAACATGAAGGCACAAAAAATAACAGCTATGACTTTAGTTTAGTCCAATTAAAGTGGAGGTTAGATTCAGTTTCAGTATTGCAAGAATAACAAGTGCATACTTGTGACAAGAGAGGGGCATCTATGCCAATATCAAAGTATTATAAGAATATTTGATCGTCATCATTACTGGATCCACCGAACTCGCCTACGACAAAAATAAATTATCAAAGGCTACTTGGTAATGCATATATAATCAATATTTCATAGTAGCAGTAATAATAATGTGATCATAGCAATAGAAATAGTGATAATGAATAACAACAACAGCAACAATAATAGCATTACTACTGTAGTATTGTAATAACAATAATAAACATCCAAATAAGGGTTTGTGTGCATATTTTTGTTCCTAAAGTAATTATAACAGTAATATAATTTTTTCAAGTTCTTACAAGTTACATAATTATTCATCCACGTCTATTAAAATAAAAAAATAGCATAATACAAATGTATTGAGAGAAATAGGAATCAAAATTTTCAAAAAATTTAGTTACTTATTAACCTTTGAAGTTTCATACTACACTAAACCCATATATCAAAATGCTTGCAAGCAACACCAACAATTTTGGGATATTACGAAAATAACAAAATCAAGAGAAGCCAGATGCTTTCAGTACTTAATATGAGAACTGGTTGCATTATATGGAACGGCTAGAGCTAATTTTGTCACATCCTATTGACTTATGGTTAGTATTGTAGTGCAAATTGTAAAAAGGAACAAATCTTGGTGTTAAGAAACTTCAATATTCTTTCTGAAAAGAATAATTTATTTGGGGTAGTTGAATAAACAAAGAGAAATCACAATGAGTTTTAAATAGAAGTACTAGTATCCTTCTGTGCTCAAATTAGTATAAGAATCAACTATACAGACTAATTCACGATTTCTGCATTTACCTTGAAGCACATAAGGGATTAACTCAGCTTCGATTAGCATGCTTGGCATTTCAAGATCAATCACCGCCTCTATTGCCTTTTCTTCTGAATTCATTGCAATACTATATTTAATTAGTCTCATCCTACAATTCAGCCACTCTAAATAAGGGAAATTATCACAAGTCAAGATTTTTACAACTATGCCCTTAATCTTAATAATATTTCTATTTGGTCCTTGTTATTAGAAAATCAGTACCACCATTCACAAGCACACTGGTACTGATTTGGTATCCGTACTAGTACCATATTACTACAAAAATTCAGCAACCATTAACAGAGATCAATAAGCAAGGAAACCCACTGGTACCGATTATCAAAAAATCAACACAACAGTCAGATACATTGCAATGGCATATATAGAGAAATCCTTATTTTATCTAAAGTATAGAAAAATATACCATATGCTTGTCAGAATCCATAGAAGGTAATGGACCAGTAGTTACACCAGATTCCTGCCAAAATAAATTAAAAAGAGAGAAGAAAAATGAATAGAAAAGGAAAATAATCTTTCTCATGTGTGAGTTGTAGAATAACCTTGTACTAGGATTAGTAAATCCCATGTAGCCGAATATGTACCAAGTCACAACCAGAATTTATAATATTGCTGCAAATAAATGAGAAAATGCAAATACATTTATGCAAATATGGCTGCAAATACATGAGAGAATGCAGAAATGAGAAGATCAATAAAACCAAAATCACAATCAGAATACATGAGAATACATGAACCAAATTCACATAACAAGTACCAACAAAAGACTAGCACATACATACTAACGAAAGAGGGGAACATACCATACCACCAAAAGACATCAAACTCCAAAAACTAAACCCCTAACATAAGCATTACTCTTAATTATAATATATAAAGTTATTCCTTCAGCTATTATCCTTGACCACCTTTCTTCTTTTATAGTGAACTGCCCTATGCATACGGGTCCTTACCCTTTTATAATGTCTTCTATTGGTTTATTGAATTCCTTTTCCTGTTCAGTTTGTACTCCAATTCAGATTGGTTGTATTTACAGTTTAGCAAGCCCAAAGCAGTTCAGTTTGGCTGATTTTTAGGTTGCTTTTGAAGTTCAAAGTGAAACTGTCGAAATAATCTTAACTTTTAGATACAACAAGTTTGACAATTTTTGAAGTTGTGAAAAGAAATAAATAGAGAAGAAGCATACATCATAGATGACCTTCGCTATGACATTTTTATATAGAAACAACTCTTCACATATGTTCAGATGCGCAACATGGCTTGAGTAGTTTCAAAAGGTGTTAGCTATGAATTAAAGCAAAAACAATAACTGCAAAATACACACGCACATGCACACTCAAATATGCAAAACATTATAAATGCATACATGTTGTTTCAAAAGATGATGGTACCTCAACTCCAGGAGGCAGAATTTGCTTTAAGATGTGATCTGCATACAAGAAGAAAATGGTTAAAAAAAAAACCAGAAGAGAACACAAATTGGTCAAATTAGGAAACCCCCCCCCCCCCCCCACACACACACACACTTAAATTTTTGGTCCAAAAGTTCCATGCTTTGTATTGATGTCCCAATTATTTATAAAACATCCTGATCACAGGCCATGAAGGCCATTCTCAACCCAATATCAAGAGGATTATTTAGCCAAGTTTACCTGCACAGTATTTGGTAATTGCTGAAAAATAAACAAATGATAAGAGAAACTATTAAACAAACCTACACCTTAGTAAGAATATCCGAGAGTCAATGAATGAGGTATCACTTTGATTTCACACTTCTTTACTGACTCAAAAATTTGCTTAGGAATTTCATATAAGTCTGCACAATTAGCATATATTAATAATCAGAAGGGATTAAAAAGTTAAATTTAGTAAGTGTTATTATACAGTACATATAAATCATCTAAAAACATAACAAAAACTAACAAATTCCCTAAACTACCCTTGAAACTACAAAATCATGATATTTAAGCATATTTAAGCATATGTCAAAACTCAGCCAATAGAAAAAGGAAAAGTGCACTATCACTACATGCTGGCACCAAAATTGATATCATAAAACCCTAAAACTGACTAAGTTCCAGACTTTTGCAATTTTTGATAATTTTTTAATACAAACTATATGAGTCAACATGCATTTTGATACAAAGAAATAAAATTTCCATGTAGCAATTTGTACATAATGAATTTCTAATGTATGGCTATTCAGAAAAGGGTAAATAAGATACCAAAAAAGATTGAAAACTATAAATAATATGACATTGAACATACAATGCATGCATTTTTGTACTGCATAAGTATATGATGCAAATGGCATATTAATTAATTAAGATGCATATGAACTACATTTAAAAAGTGCCTAAGACAAATACCATTTATGAGAAGGTTCCTTATAAACTAAGGTTAGGAGCATATGAACATACCATGTCAGAAAAATAAATATGTCAGAAGGTTTCTCAAGACATTCTTAAAACAAATTAATTTTGTGAAAATTGGTGCTCGAAACTTCCATTTATGAGGTTTAATTTTGGGACTTCTTAGTAATTATGAAATTGTTAATCTAATCCGTATACATGCACAAATCAGAAAATCGAAAATCAATGAGATATTGCCATTTAGAGCATACCAATATAAAAGAAAACAATCTTGACCATATGTGGTCAGCAATATATCATGACTCGGTTCATATTCGAAATCTCTGTCTTGTCTCATTGATACTGGTATGCTCTAAACAATAATATCTTCGTTTCTTATTACAGTGTCTATCGCAATGCCTTGAGCAATTAATGAGATATAATTGTCTCAAAGCCACACTGATATTCCAAAAAAGTACCCTTTGATATTAGACTATTCTAACAACCAACAAAAAAGTTATCAACACATTTTATCAAAATTCATACCTACTCGATAAAAATGAATGAATTTTGTCAAAAGTGCAAAATGAAAAATGCATCCAATAAATTATCAATTCATACCAAACTCGACAGTATTGGTACCATGAAAGAGGCAAGTAAACACCAAACCACAAAAAGAGGCAACAAGAACACAATACATGAATTGGTATGTACCCTAAAACTAACAAATTCATTTACAAACTATCTTCTTCTTCCTCTCTTTATCTCTCTCTCTGATTTCATAGTACAAATTCACTTACCAGTACAGTGGTAAAATCAGGTATGTGTGTAATTTGATATTTCAGAATACAAGTTGAGGAAAGGGTAAAATCAGGTCTGCAATTTGAGATTAACGAATTTGAATGATATATATAGATAAAAGAGTCGGTTGATTTTGAAATCACAATGGCGGGACAATTACCTGTCAAATCCATTGAGAGATTGAAGAATCGATGTCCTCCCAATTTGAATTTGCGCGATGGAGAGGAACTTTTCAGGGGAGAGATCGAGGAACGATATATTGTTCAGAGAAGAGATCGAAGAACTATTTTGTTCAAGGGGGAGATCGAAGAACCAAAATTATCGGCCCCATTATTTTCTTCTGTGCCATCATCGTAAAGGAGAATGGGATGCGTGGGGAAGGAGGAAATAAATCTACTGTGATCCATAGCAATCGCAGGGACCCTGTAATTTCAAATCCAACCGTTCATTTGTTTTGAGATTCGTGCATGGAAACAACTTACATTGAGATTTGTGCATTTAGATAAATGAAAGATTTGATTTGGAATAACGAGACCCTGCAATTCCTTTTGGATCGCAGCAGATTTATTTCTAGGAAAGGAGTAATGAGAAACCGCATGGAAGATGATGACGGTTGACTGAGCAACTTCAAAGCTACATATTGGACATTAGGAGCTATCCCACCATAAGTCACCCACCAATCAAGTGGCTTTACTACTCCCCTATCCACAATAGAATCATATATATCAAATCCGCCACCACAAATGGAGAATCTAACAAAATCTTCTTGCACGCATCTCCTTTCGTCATTATTTGGAAAAAGTCTTTTAACACATTGATTTTTCATGCTTGAAATTTCTCCGTCCAAATGAGGAGGCACATGATTTGAATGACCATTAAGCCATTGTGCACTATAGTACCCATTACAAAAATATTTAAGTAAAAAACATGTATTAGTCATCAAATATAGTGAATTCTTTGTTAAAATCAAATATGAACAGAATGTCTTAATATATTTTTTTTCAAAAAAAAATTACTTAAAATGAAAACACAAGTGTATCAACACCTTGGGTTCAATGAGTGAGCCAAACAATGAAGATGAGTGTTGCTTTTTGCCCATCTTTCATTCAAAATTGAGCTCACCACATTGAAAAATATTGATTCTTCATCATCTCTCTTTTCCTCGTGACAATAAATGATGACTTCCACTTTATCAATCATGGAATCCCACATCTCATACACCAAATGCAAATAATGTTAATCGATATTTGCAATTCTCAACATCTCATAAATCGGCTCACTGAACTCAAGAATATACTCAATTTTCTTCCAAAACCCCGCTTCATCTAAGATCTTTTACCTTACAAAGTCTATCAATATTGTCCTCTTGATAATTATTCCAACATTCCTTTATAACCATCTTTTTTAGCCCCCTTTTAACTTGAAAGAATATGTTCAACACAACAATTACCGAAGCAAAATGTGTCTCGGCCGCCGAAAATAACTTGAGTTCACAACACTCAAGATACATATGCAACTGCATTGAATGATTGTTAATAAAATTCTTGATGGCAAACACATCTGAGGAAACCAAACTAATCGAACTACATTCGTCATAGTCAATTTGATTAGCTTGAATATTTTTTGCAGCACATTTTTCAAAGTAAGGTTAAGTGTGCAAACAACACAAGGTGTCCAAAAGATGTTAGGATATTGGGCTTCAATTATCATCCTCGCTGCCTTACAAACTGAAGCATTATATCTTCTTTGTACATCGGTCCATCCATTGATTACAATAGATACACCATTTTGTACCCATTTGCTCTTAAATGACTCGAGTAAATGACCAAGATGAATCATCTCTCTATCTAAGAGGGTAATTCTAAGCTCGTTGTAAGTGAGAGGCTTAAATCCTTTGATCCCATTATTTGACAAGAAAACATAGGAGTTAATGAAACGAGAGTTTCTCGCAAAATTAAAAGAGGGACATCCCGTGTAAAATGCCCTAGCAATCTCCTCAATTTCATTTCTTTTAGCCACATCATATACTTTATCAATAGCTGTTGGCATCCTTTGCCTCTTTCCTTCTCTCACTTCCATGGAAACCGAGGTAGTAGAATACAAGGAAAAGCCACTTGCACTTGGTAGTGGAACATGGTTGGGCACCTTCGCCTTTGCCCTCAAATCTGCCTCATCTTGCAATTTCTTTAGCCTACCAACCTCCTCATATGTCACCTTGTCACATATTTTAATACCTTGCCCAATTATTTTGAGTAAATGTGCCTTCACTCAAAAGTATGACCCCTTGAATGATGCCTTGCAAAAATTGCAAATGAACGCCTTATTATCTCCAGCACCTGACTTCTTTGTCATCACCACATATTCTCATAATGGTGTAAAATCAGTAACATTGCTTGAGGCAACACTACCTATGATATCCGGAGATGAAAACATTGAAGAGGACTGCATGATGTTAGAGAATACATAGAAAATCAGAAATCAATTACAAATAATAGTAATTAATAAGAAAAAATAATTTCCAAATAAAACACATAATATAAAATGCAACATGAATAAATTTTATTAAGTTCAGTCAATCAAATTAACTACAATGGTACAATATATAATATTACAACAATTTCCATCTGTTAAATCGCAGTTCATAATTTATTATAAAGATCATTCAATCTGAAATTGAACTCTCAAATATTTAATCAAACAATGATTTTACCTCAGTACATGATTTTACGATATAGTTGTTTAATGCACAAATTCAAGGTAAAAAATAAAGTAAAGCACAAATTCAATGTACAAACTTCAAATCAAAGATACGGCAAAGAGAAGCCGAGAATCGTATCGCGCCGAGAGAAGCCGAGTATCGACCGGAGAGCATTGTATCGCGTTGAGAGAGAGAAGACAGAGAAGCGAAGATATGGCGGAGAGAAACCGATCGTCGAGCGCCGGCCGGAGAGCATCGTATCACGTCAAGAGAGAGAGAGACTAAGCGGAGCGGAGGGTTTTTTTCTATTTTTTGTTTTGGGCCTTTTGGCTGTGGCAAAGAAAATAAAAACCTAACATTTGAAACGTATCCCGTCCGTATCCCTGCAGTATCCAACTGTTATAAGCCGTATCGCATGATATATCGGAGAGAAAGGGATACGCCACGTAACCTGATATGCCAGTTGGCGTATCAGAGCCGTATCAGGTACGCATCGAGTGTGTATCCGTGTCCGATACGCACCCAATACGGGTACGGGGCCTAAAGTGACATATCGGGGTAACATAGCCAGGTGGCCATGATTGTACTTGCCATGGCTTGATTGGAATTGGAAAAATCAGATTTCTCTCAAACTAAGTGGAAGAAAAGAGCAAAGAGGGAGAAGGATACAAACTAGAGAAGAAAAAAGTGTTGTTCAAATTTTACAATTGGAGAAGGACAAATTTTGACGAGTCTTCGATGGGGTCTAATTGAATCTAAACCGTAGTTGCTTTAACACAGAGGATATGTATTCATCGAGTTGTCCTGTAAACAAATCTGACCATCAGAATTGTTTGTGGTGCCCACAGTGTATCTGATGCAGTTGTTGATCCAACTGAACAGTTTTACTTTTTTCAAACTACTAGATAATTTTTAAGGAACTAGAAAGATAGAAACATTTTTTATTCCATAGAAAGAGGGGGGAGAGGAGAAGAGAGAAAAATCCTACTAAACGAAATTGGTATTCAAGGTTTAACTCAAGAAGGAGGTGCGAAGATATAAGAGGGGGGGAGAAGAGAGGAAAAGAGAGATATACCTTAACCTAAAACGTTGCCAATGACCGAAAACAACTGCAGCCAAATTGGGATGACCGACAGCCTGAAGTCCGCACAATTGGAATTTCGACGAGAAAAATCTTACTTAACGGTTTGCTTCCGGAACGAGGAAATACACTCTGATCGGAATGAGCAGTTTCTTGCTCAAATGAGAATTGGAATCAGAATTCTTCCTCGTCTTTTGATCATAACGAAAGTTTTAAAGGGAGATTACTCGATTTGACGGGATTTGAGAGGGGATATTTCCTTCAGCGAAATCATGAGAAAATTGATGGTATTTGGCGAGAAACGATTTTGTTTAGGTGAAATTACGTCGTTTCCCTCGTCACTGGCTGATTTTGCACCGTTGCCCTATCGTTTTTTGTTGTTTCTTTCTCTAGTTACGAAGGCAGTAAGTACTTGATAAATTAAGTAAACATGTGGGATGTTTTTAGACTATCATATATTGAATTCTCTTATGCAGTTTCAATCTTCTGATTAGTAAAATTCAATTTCAAATCCATTCTAATCACTTCTTTTCTATTGAATTGAATTCTATTTTTATTAGGTTTTATTTCTACAGAACGAGCCCTTTCTCCCTCAAACGACAAATGGAATGAGAATTCACACTCGTCGCCTGATTGGAATGGAAATCAGATGATTTGATTTGGCGGGATTTGAGAGGATACTTCCCCTAGCGAAATCACAACAAACTTGAAAGCTATTTGACGAGAATCGATTCTGTCTCGATGAAATTATGGTGTGGGCCGAATCGCGAGTCGCTGTGATTTTCAGCTTGGCTTTTTTTTTGGAAAAATAGGCATAGCCCTTCCATTGAGATATAAAATGGCAAAATACAAATGTTCCAAATGAAAAAATAGAATGAAAAACAGAAAACTACCCAAAAGATAAAGCCTATCCAACAAGTATAAGTACGCTAGCAAAACAGAGAGCGCATGTCAGTAAAGTTCCCTATTACAAGCATCTGAAAAAGGCCTTAACATAGAGAACCAGCAAAACTGAGGTATATAACCCATTTTATTACAAATATCAGAATGCATGCTAGTAAAAGGTCATGGCAATAGTATCAAGTGACTATGAGGGTCGGTATCGCTGGAACAGTGGGAGCAATAGGTATGTCAAGAGTAGGCAAAGGAGAGAGGGATTGCAGGGGAATCATATCCAAGTCTTCAGGGATCTAGCATTTAGTAAAATGCACCACAGCCCTTTTTTTAGTACCTGTCCAGTAATCCAACATAGAGCAAATTAGTAATATCAGATTTCTAATTGTGGGAATTGGGTGATTATCAAAGCATACCGAATTTCTAGTTTTCCATATACACCAACACATAGCACTCACTACCAATAGCATGGCTTCTTCTTTTTTGAGAGTCATAGATTGAGCTAATAGTTGTCTAAAGAAGTCCAATCCCCATAAAAATCTTGGAATTTACCCATCCAAAACCAGATTTTAGCAGTGTAAGGGCATTTGAGAAATAAATGTAAGGTTGTTTCCATTTCACAGTTGTAAAAATGACAATGTGAGTCACCTTGCCACCTTTTGTTGGTCAACACTTCTTTGGTAAGTATTTTATTTTGAAATAGCAACCACATGAAAATTTTTATTTTCAAAGGCATCGGAATATGCCACCACATAACAGCAAAAGGTACCTGTACCCTTCTAAAAGAGAGAAAGTCATATAAAGAAGATGTAGTAAAATGAGATTTAGGGTCCCATTTCCATTGAGGAGAATCAGGAACTGTGGAGAGAGAACAAGAGAGAATGATTGCAACGACCACTTGCCATTCAAAAAGAAGTATACCATACAAGGACCGTCTAAATTTTAAAATAGATCATTTAGATTCTATAACCCTTTGTACACTAACTAAATGATTAGAACACAAGTCAAAGAGATGAGGGTAAGAGATTGACAATCCCAGCTTGGCTTTTGTCTTCATCTTTCTTTGGACTTGGTTTTAAACTTTTCATTTCTTTCCTTCGAAAGAAAGTAATCCATTTTATGTGATAATGGCACATATTATTAGTTTAATAAATTTTGAGAGCTTTCTTTTCCTATCAAATATTAAATTCTTTTGTCTGCTTTACTTCTTCATATCTGTAAAATTCAATTTCAAATCTATCTAATTGTTTCTTTTCTTTTAAATTGAATTCCATTTTTTATAATTATTGTTCCGATCACAACTCATCAATAATTTTTTTAAGGACGAATTCAGATACAGTTAGCTGCTTGACGGAATAAGATCCGGACCGTTTATTTTAATATGACGCATCGCAAAGACCCTGCATCTAATACAAGTTTGATAAATAAAACGTTCGACTGAGGTTAAATCATGAGAAATAAATATGTTGACAGGAACATGTTATTCCAATTCCAATCATTCAATTTTTTTCATGCACAAATTAATAAAAATCAACAGTTGGAATCAGAATAACAAAAACCCTATTATTCTTTTGGAATAAGTAAAACAAGTTACCAACAGGTTTATTTTCCAACTCAGGTATAGTACAGCTGGGATACTCTTTCTGCTTTCGGAGGCCCAAAAGATCCTTACGTTATCTAGCCCATAATCACCCCTCTTTTCTTTCCCCTTGAAAAAAAATTACTTTTGCTTATAACGATGTCTAGTCATTAGTCAATCGTAAACTTTATGGCAGAGATGACATCACTTTATTATTATTTAATGTAAACTTGTTGTTTTCATAAACGATTAAAAAAAACCCTTGTCATGCTTGTATTTTAGAATTCATATCCTTTGCATTAACTCAAAAGGAAATTTTTTGAGTTAATGAATCTCAATCATTCAATCTGTCTTAAGATTCGTGCAGACTAAATCTGCACCAATATTGAAAAACCCTCTATTTTATAAACAGATACTGAATTGACTCCGTTTAAAATCAGACGGTTGTTATTTATTGACTCAAAAAATTTCCTCTTTGAGTTAATGCAGAGGATACGCATTGGTACTTTTAACTCTACTGAAAATTTTCCAGTTGTGTCCTTCAAGAATGTGCTAATTGAATTATAGGTCTCGTACGATAATCTAGCATATGATACGCGTATTAATAAAATGCAACCGCATTTCTCTCCAGCATTAATTGAGGATCCAATTCGTCAATTAGCCGTTTTTTTTTTCATGCCACCCTAAAAAATCAGAATTAAATGAATACCATCTGAAAAATCAGAATTCAGATTCCGCCACGTTCGCACTGTGGATCTGCGAACGGATCGCCAACCCATTCGCGGAATGAATCTGCGGACTGACCCGCTCGTGCTCTGACCCGCTCGCGTGACCCGTTCGCACCGTGAATCTGCGCACCGACCCGTGGATCTGTGCACTGACACACTCGCTTTGACCCGCTTGCGTCATGACCCGCTTGAGTGACCCGTTCGCACTGTAGATCTGCGCACCGACCCGTTCGCACCGTGGATATGCGAACGGGTCAACCCGTTCGCAGATCCACAGTGCGAACGTGGCGGAATCTGAATTCTGATTTTTCGAATGGTATTCATTTAATTCTGATTTTTTAGGGTGGCATGAAAAAAAAAAACGGGTCAATTAGTAATATAACCAAGTAAATGAATTATGCTTTCATTTTAGAGCCGGAGCTAACCTCATCATTTTCAGAGTCCAGCACAGGAGAGAGGAACAAGGGGGATTTTTTTTCATAATTGCCACGTCGGCTAGATGTGATTTCACCTATAGAAAGCACGACGCCAGTGTCTATGATTGACTTCCCCAATCCACGCAAGCCACCTATAGAAATATTGACATACGTCTTTTTTAATATGAATTAATTTTTTTTTTCTAAGAAGTGATAGAAATTAGCATGCCACTGATTTCAAATTAATCAATAAATTAAGTTAATTTCACTAAGTGAGATAATCAAGAGTACTCTTTTGACTAGTACTATTTAGCGAGGGAGTTTCACCTCTGCTAAATTGTTCATTTGTTCATATCCTCTACTCTAGACTCTCTAGAGAATGTTTTTATTGGTCATGCACAGCACAGCACAACTAGACGCTAGCAATAAAGTTTTTTCCAAGTTTGAAATATTGTGTGTTGCAACACCGGATCAGATTCAAATCATGTATGGAGAAGTATTTTTGTGATAATTCATGTCATGTCGATATTTTTATTTGTAGTATTTAAAAAATAAAATTTAAGTTGTAGCATAATTCTCAGAAAATTTCAGAACATAGCAAGGACGTTATGGACTTGTGGTTTATAGCGTCCGACCAATCTACCAATTTTGTTTTTAACCGATGTTGTAGTTTAAAGTGTCCAACTTTTTCTTTTTCTTTTCTTTTTGCATGGATGTTTTACTATAAAATGTCTAGTTAATTGGTAGAAAAATAGACTCATTATTTTTTTAAAGTAGACATTTTATTTTCAATTAGAAGTGAAATTATTTCTCAAAATATTTTTGCAAATTATTGTTGACTTAAGAAGTGTTTTGGCGACAAATCACATGCCACAGAGAATCTTGCTCTTCTTATCACATCGAATGTCCGTCCATTCGGCGAATCACATATATCTCATATTTTGCGTGACTTTTTTTGGAAAATCTTAACCGTTCAAATACATCTGCACGAATCTCAAAGCTCAAATAATACTGGCCCCCTACGGTATCTCCGAATAGACACCGGACACGTCGGTCACGCAAAATATGAGATATCTCAGAGGGTACGCACTCCTAATCGGCGGGGCATCCACTTCACAGTTCACACTTGTATGTTTTCTTCATTCAGCATTTTCACATTCTTCCTTTTTTGTTAAGAGAAACGGCACAATTTCACCTTTTTAGATGGCATGAAAATTTCGGGTTTCTATAATATGCGCACTGTGCAGTTTCTCAAATATTTTAGTAACTTTTTTATAAATTGCTAGTAAACTAATATAATATGATTGTACAAGTTTCACGATATCTGTGCATAGGATTGAAATTATTTAACATGCTTTTAGACACTGCCCACAATACTTTTTTTTTTTTTTTTTTTTGTGATTGCTCGAGATATATAGCAGTAATCATAAAACAAATAGACCAAATCAAAATTTTGTATGTTGTTCTTATCACATGATCGAAGAATCCATACATCCTTACCGGTTTAAGATTTTTTTTTTCTTTTTTTGCAGAGAGTTTATAAACATAAAAAAATGTGTGATTTTTTTTTATTTTTAATTCTTCTGATTCATAAGCGAACAATATATATAGTTAAAAGAAAATTCCCGCGATTTAATATTAAGATTAGCGCATTATTTAATTCTTCTGATTTCTAATATAAAAATCGAAGATTGCTTTTTACTAATTATGAAAGTTTTATATTACCTTTAAAATATAGCCGTTAAATAGTAACGAGTTTGCCATGAAACACAAGAAAGTCCCTAATAAGTGTAATATTTTCCGAACAATTTCGACGAACATGCTTTGAATTTTTTTTATTTGATTAAATATCATCTGAATAAACATATTTTAAATTTTGTATTTAAATAAATTTCTCTTTAGTCATTAACTTCACTTTTTGCGAGTCAATAAAAACACTATAACTAGCATTCAATATATATAATATATCAGGAGGGATCAAGTTACAACAATTTTTGAGTTACAATAAGTTACCACAACCATTTTCTACATTTTTAAAGTCCAAATTATTGATCCAAACCGTTAGATGTGATCTCCACAATAAAATATGTTGGAGACCAAATTGTATATTTTTTGGAATTTTTTTACTGTTTATTAAGATGGGTACAAAATTCAATGATCTGAATTTGACTAATTTTGATAACACAAACTTAATACGTGCAAATCAAATGATTTCGATTTTAGATATCAAACAGAATTTAATTTGACCTCCATTTTAAACTACATTTTTGTGCTAAACTATCACGCCCCGTCGTCGAGCCAGGCACATGACGCAACAGAACGACATCCTCGTATCCATCTGCCATCTTTTCAACCTACGTCGCAATAGAAATAAACATAAACAATACAGAGTCAGCTACAAAGCCGAGTAATAAGTTATTTAACGACACAGCTTCTTTATAATTGGTTTAATAACAGTAAACAACCATTTCAATAGAACTGGATTAATCCACACAATTAAAAATCAAATTATGCCTGCATATTTAATCGATAATATCAGTTGGGTCTAGATTTTCAATAACAACAGTTCCATTCTAGTTGGAATCCTTGAAAAAGGTGATTCCCAGTATCCTAGTCCATTAAAAATAATTTAAGTATCTAGACCATATGTTCCAGTTAAATACACTATCATAATCCGATTACCCAATTCAATACCAAATAAATCAAATAAATAGAAAACACATAGTATAGAGAAATCTGGTTACCTTATAGCAATCAATCCAGAAATCCAATTCGAGATGCAACACTTGTTCATAATCAACACGACATAGTCAAAATTCCAATCGAACATGAAATATTAATCAATATCTCAAATTTTTCATCAGTATATTTCTCTTCATCTTCTCACTTTTTCATATTCTCTTCTCTTTATATTTGATATCTTTCCTATTTTCGTTTTGTTGTATGAATCGGTATCAGAGATCAAAGGAAAATGTCATATTGGGGGATCTATGCATGGGAGCCACGTGGCTCTAATGACCCGTTGGCCATTTCTATTTTTAATTTAACATTTTTATTCAAATAACCTTTTAATTCTAAAAATTGTAAAGAAGTCCATAATAATTTCAGAATTAATACATAATTAATATATATATATAGATATTAATGTGCATTCGAATGTATATGAGTCAAAATACATACGGTCCAAATTCGACTTTTTAAAATCCAAACCATTCATCTTGTTCTCCATATTAATATGTACTTGGAGACCAAATTTTATATTTTTCCGAATTGCTTTACTATTTATTAAGTATTTTACAAAATTGTTGATCCAACGGTGTCTGTTGATTTTACTGTTTTGTTAAGCTACCGCTGGATCAACAATTTTGTAAAATACTTAATAAATAGTAAAAAAAATTCATAAAAATGTAAAATTTGGTCTCCAAGCACATATTAATATGGAGAACAAGATGAACGGTTCGGATCGACCGTTTGAATTTTTTTTAATGAAATATTATGACACAAGTAAAATAAATTTATAACAAATTATTACAAGATATATATTTTTTTATGAAAAAAAAAAGTTATATAGAAGAGAGTTTCAATACAATAAATTTTATGTGCAATATGAGTTATAAATTTTCAAATATAAATGAAAAAGAAAACTTTGAACATTTATAGCACAAATATAAGAATTAGCTTATGAACAACTTTTTTTTCTTTAGGATTCTGATTGAACGGTTTGGATCGAAACTCAAATATTATGTTACCTCAGAGGATATTGATCAGAAGCCGAAGCGTATCATATTCATTATTTATTCAGGTCATAAGCCCAAATCAAACCTTCCCAGTTATGGAGGAATAAACGCAAATGGGGTATTTAGGTCATGTTTGGTTGTGGAGTAAAGTTAAATCGGATTAAATTTCTTACTCCAAGTTAAATCGGAGCAAGTTAACCGTGTTTGGTGGAGTAAGCTAAACCACGATAATACGATAATATATCATAAAACTTTGTTCATAAATTGGATGATTAATATCATTTTGTTGCCTTGAGTATTATTGCATTTATGGATCATTTCGAGTTCATGACTGAAATTGTGAAACTTCATAATATAGATGATATATATTCTTAATCTTAAAAGGTCACTGACCAAGGTAATTAGCAAGAACACTAATTGCCGCTATAAGGTTAGTATGTGGATTAAAAGATGGTTAAGTTTTACAAACCACCTGACACGAGATGTCATTTTAATCACATAGATACATGTTCTAGGAACATGGTATTTGACAGACCTCGAATGAAACATTAAATAGAATTGTGTTCATGTCATTTATGTTTTCATTCAGTGTCATGTTCTAAAGTATGAGGTATTTATCGTTCCCACTGAGAAATATGTATGTGTGATTGTTATCCACCGCTGTCCGTAAAAAGCAGTCATAACGGTAGCTTTTCCATATGTATAGCTTAGCTGAGGAAATGATAGTTTACCAAGAATACTATTTGTCCCTCGTATTTTATACGAGCTATAGCATCACTGGGCCCCTTGATAGAGTAAGATTATCAGCGCGCGGTATGATTACAAAAGTAATCATATTTGATAATCTGCTCAAGATCAAGAAAAGATTAAGTTTACAAGGATGACACACATCTACCTTGAAACTAATCTAATAGCTATGAGACAGAAGAACAGACATAAGTAAATTGTTTACTGGATCGTGATATTGTACTGTACAACATCATCTGTGTAATTGGATGGTCATGATGTGTTGCCAGACGCCACCCATGATTATAGAAGTTAAAACAGTTTTAACTCTATTTACCAACATAACACAGATCCTATTGGGTCACACCATATAGGAGTTAATCGGAGAATCTTATTGTGATTGATTATAAATTGGTTATGATCAATAGTAAGATGGTTGTAATTAATTATACGTGTTATAATTAAAGTATAAATGTTATGTAAAAATAACAAGCAAAAACATTGGTTAATTTATAAACGTGTGTGACACGTTGTATAAAAGTTAACCGGTTAATTTATAAATGTGCCGGACACGTTGTATAAATTACCGAAACAACAACCGCAAGAAAAATATATATAATTGTTCAGAATAATTATACGAGCATTATTTCTGTTCGGGCCGATGGCATTTGGGTCTTTTCAGATTCATCCTTATTCGCATGACATGTCATCGATCCTATCCAGATGACACGTCATCGATACCGAAACAAACAACCGCAAGAAATATAATTGTTCAGAATAATTATACGAGCATTATTTGTGTTCGGACCGAGGGCATTCGGGTCTTTTCAGATTCGTGCTTATCCGCATGACATGTCATCGATCCTATCCAGATGACACGTCATCGATCTTATCCACATGACACCTCACCCCCCTAACAGTTTTACCGAATTTTGCGGTATGTCAGTTTTGCTCATTTGATGAAACTGAGTAACCGAAAATTCGTGTTTATGGGTTTTTGTCTTTTCCTCGTGAATAGTGTTTTTGCAGAATTCCGTGGTTTACGGTATTTCTGGCAGAAGAAATTAACCGCTCTTTGGTTAGTCCTGGTGGATAACCGATAGAGGCATCAGACGTCTGATGCTCCGAGACGAGTCGATTCCTTCCGTGATGTAGCTCTACACGCTCGGTCTGCATTCCAACTGTGATTTGGAAACAAGGTATAAGTATGCTATATTAATCTATTTAATTGGTAACTAGATTAAAGTTTTAGAAATCAATCATGGAGTAGATCTGTAAAATGATTAAATTGAGTTTTGATGCCAAAGGAATACTGAAGGTGGACCGCCTTGGAAAGTTTCCTGACATACCCCGTTTAATTCTGAGCTTAAGTTGGCCGTAGAAATTTTTGTTCTACGGTCATTCCGCACCTTAAGCTTAAACGAGTTTTGGTTACCGCGAAACCCCAAAAGTGGTATCCGAAACCCAACACTCTCTAGGTGGTGTAAGTTACTCCGGTTTAACTCAAATCTTACTCTATTTTAAGCCGCCTAAGTTACTCTTCGTTTGGCTCCTTAAACGTGGAGTAAGGAGTTTACTCCACCTCTTACTCCACAACCAAACATAGCCTTAAAGGCTTAAAGTTACTCCAAAACTTCATAACTTTTGGCCCTTGTGATGAACCCACCAAAAACATGCTTATTAATATTATTATAGCTTTCCTTTTCGGGAAATATATCATTATAGTTTAAATTAACTAGTTCAATAAAGATTTAAAATTTGGAAAAATTACCATTATGTAGTTCAATAAAGATTGACAAAAAAAGTAGTTCGGTATACGTTACCCAATTCAAATTAAAATTGCATTGATATTTAAGATTTTTAGTGAAATTGATATCACAGAGTTAGGATTAGTTATTGTCAGGCAGGACAGGAACTAGAAATTCACGATAGAAGGTACTTAAATTATAGAGTGACTTAGCAGTGTGGGGAAATGTAAATCCATCTTGTTATCAGGCATAATTTGTATTTCTGCTAGACTAGCCAGAACCAGAACCATAAAATATCTTGTGTGATGAAATGCTTAAATTGGAGTTATTTTATGCATGCTTGATTAAGTATGTGTTGACGTGGTGCTGAGAGCAGGGGACGGCTATAAATGCTGAGATTCAATTGATACATTTATCTTATTTGGAAATCCAACCATGAATATTCTTGCAAGGACACAAAAGGTGATGCATGGCTATTAATTTCATGATGAACCAATTCATGCATGTTAGGCACCACACCAATAAACTTCTTAAAACCTCATCATTACTTGTATATGTTGGACCTCATATTATTACTGATCATGATATTCCCTTTTATATATATATATTTATATATTTTATGTTTTTTATAACGAAAAAAACCTACATAAAATTAACTAGTTACTTTTGAATTCGATAAAAATAATAACAAAATTTTCCACTTTACCATCTAAAGAGTAAAGACCCTCGGTATATTTCTATATATAAATGATATTCTTTTATAATAAATTGAAAAAGGACACCTCTAATAATCGCCCTCTAACTATTTAATTCCGAACAGTCGCTGTCCATCACGATGTTTTTACTCTTGCGCGCGCAGCTTTTTCTAATATAATAAAATAAGGGTTAAATCGTTATATTTAATTTTCTAAAGTTTTTCGGCAATTACTAGCCAATAATTAATATATTAATCGAAATAAAATCCTACAAAATTACGTAAATAACATAATGCAAAATAAGATTGCGCATCATATTAAATATCAAAGTCAATTTGAATCGTAAGTTAAAAATAAAATCTATATTATTTTTTCATTATGCACATGAAAAAATATCACTTTTCAATATTTTTAAATCAAGAAACTAAAATATTAATGTTCAAGTATTTTTACAAACTCTTAATAATAATTAATAAACTTGAAATATCATAATATTTTACGTATGCATAACAAAAATAATATAAATCATATTCGAGGATTTTTGGTTAACATTTCAGTTTAAATTTGAAGTCACTGAGTCAGTAAAATTTAAAAAATACATATGCAATAAAAAGACCAAAGCAAAAACATTTGAACTCTCCTTCTCATATAACATTCCCTTCTTCAATACATATTGATTTGTTGTAATAATTGTGAGTAGATCCTTCAATAATAACATCATCGTTGATGAATGATGATATTAGACACCGTTACACCGGTGACGGTTGTTGTTTAAAGGAACCGTCACTTATAAATGCATATTATTAACATGTTTTGTGATCGCTCATTATTGCACTGACTTTAATCACTTCTCTATTTTGATATTCCTCTCGCATTTATGGACAATTCTATTTTCAAATTACGGAGATCAGATATGAATTATATAATTAAAATCAACAAAGTTTTCAGATCAACTTTATACTATTTGTTAGAAATTTATTTTAAAACTCAAAATTTAAATAAGTTATTTTAACTTTATGAATTGTAGAGCTATTTGTGAAGTAATTTCATTGATTCAATCTCTACATGAAAGCTCACTGTTTGCTGACACAGAATATCAAATAAAGTATATATTATATATGAGGCATGAGCTGTGTATTAATACTATCAGTTATAGGCAAACAACTTAATGACTTGATATGCAATTCAATTAAATTTGTCCGTTTGAGCTCAATTGAATTCTATCCGTTTGAGCTATTATATTATGACTCATTCATTTTTCATTAATATTTGGAATGTTAAAATATAATGAATATGAATGTCATGAATGTACATATTTGCCTATAAATAGTACATGATAATTTGAAGTTAAGATAATCCAAAAAAACCATCCAATAATCCATTCAACAATTCACATTCTCTTGCTCTTCCTATTAGCTCTATAATTCATAAATTCAATTTCTATTCTCCCACAAATAAATATTTTATTTATAGAAAACATATTATTCTGCTATCATTGTTGAAAGAAGTTATATCAACCTCTACCACGGTTGTGTCCGAAAGTAGAGGAATATTGGTGTAACTTGGGGTAAGCTTAACCGATTATTCCTGCACTCAGGACGGGAAGTTGCCTTAGATCCGCATTTTGCAGCTCCGGGTAATAAAGTTTTAATTATATTATTGATTATATATTTAATATAATTGTTATTTATTTATTTTTATCAAAATTCAGAGTTAAAATTAGTTGGTTAGTTCATAATTTTTCAACACTATTCATATATTTTTACTTGAAATTATATAAACATTTTGAAAAAAAAAGAGGTCAATTGTTGGCCATATAATTATGTGAGTACATCTGCCCCAACTCACATTTGAAATTTGTAAATGTTGAATGATGGCTGTAGTGAGAGTCTGAGAGACAAGCGGAGGACAAGAAGAGAATGGGCCCATAATTTGCCAAGAAAAGACGAGACATGCTCGTCACCCTGCCACACGGACGTACCCCCATTTTCACAGATACATTTATTCATTTATTCATTTATTCATTTATCACTTGTGACCTCATTGCTGTTTTTCTTTTTTTGTTGGTTTTTCTCTGGACAGGACACAGCATATATGACAACATATTTCAATGGTTTACAGACGAGGTCTTTAAAAAACGATGATTGATCGATAATGTTATTGTGCGGAAGGTATTTATAGAGAGAAATATCACGATGAATAATTTCTTGATTTATAAATCTCTAATATATAATATGATTTTCATGTCTTTTATATTTTATTGTATCTTACATTTTTTTTTTTTCTGTTTTCAAAGCTCAAATAATCGATTCAAACTGCTTAATATGATCTTCATATTAAAATATACTTAAAAGTAAATATTGTATTTTTCAGAAACATTTATTATTTTTAAATAAAAACAAATTCATTATTTATTTTTTTAATGAAAAAATTCAAAATTCTACAGGCCAACATTTTCTGAAGACACGTGAAATGGTGTCAACAGAAGCAGACCTGATAGTCCGAAATTGGTCATGGGAACCTCTCTACTCTCTACTCTCTAGTCTCTAGAGTCTAGACTCATCATTTATATTCTATTCATAATTTCATATTACCTTTTTCTCGGTTCCATCATTTGTTTTGGATTAATCATCAGAGAATCACTGCTGCTCCGCCGGTTTTACTGTTCAACTAACCTGCCATTTTTTTTTTTTTTTTTACTTTCAGAAATATAAAAACTAAATTATCAAATAGGAAGTAGATTGCATTTTTTTTTTTTTATACATAGAAGGGACCAAACTAACTTGATACATAGAATAGAATAGAATAGAAGAGACTAAACTAATTTGTTCCTTTAATTTAATCAAAGGAGACGTAAAAAGTAATTAATTTGTTTTATGATAATTAAAATTTTATATTTCTGAAAATAAAAAAGTGTTGGTAAGGTAGAATTAGAAAAAACAAGGAGTAATTAAGGAGAGTTGACTGACTTGTAATTACAAGGGGATCTTATATTCTACATGCTATATTGCTCTTGCAGTCTTGCTAGGCTACCGCCAGCGCTGAACCAATCACAAATTCACAACCCACGTTGTCTCAAATCTCAATTTCATTCCAATAATCACTATTTTCCATGATTAGGAGACACTTACAGTTTGGCAAGCTGCTGTCAGGGACCACACATGACCTGAAACACCCTTTCATTTTATTTATTTATAGTTGCAAATAAATTTAAATCATGGATAATTAATTGGCAGTATAGTTGCATGGCTGTTTTGGCTCTATTGTTCATGCGCTGCATGAAGTAAAAATCTCTCTGTCGATATCTCACCTCATCATTCTATTCAATAAATAAAAGTGATGTTTCGACTTTAATTTGTAGTTTTATTCATTTATTGAATTTTAATTGGTTCAGATGTCTCCAGTTTCATGTGTTCTCGTGCTTCATGGAACATATTTTGGTACATGAAAATGTTATAATTAGAAATATTTTTGTTGTAGGTAAGATCTTGGAGGAGATAAAAGAAATGTTTAATTCAAGCGGAGTCCACGTACGGCTTGTTATTAATTAAGTAGGCTTAATTAAAAGCAGAAAACAGTCATAACCGTCACCTGAAATTTTGGAGAAGCTTTTAAAAAAGAAGTTTTTAAATATAAGGTTTTCCTATAAAAAAAAAGAAGCTAGAATTTATTCTTTTTAATATATGCTTCCTTTTCTCCAAATGTCATGAAGAATTATATATATATATATATATATATATATTTTAAATTTCATCCTACTACGAGACAAGTTAGACACAACATAATTATTTTCAACTTTAGTTTTAATGATAATATTAAGATATAACCACTCTACTAATATTTCTATAAGGTTTTTTTTTTTGGAAAAATCAAAATGTGATAGATAAAATTGAAAAGGATGAAAACAAAGGGATCTACTTCGAAAGTTTGATTTTTATTTTTTCAATTTGAAATGATGAAATCATACAAGTTTATTGTTAGTACTGTTGTAAATAATGCGGTCATTTTTATTAATACCCTAAAAAAATTTAATTTAAAAAATAACCTTGCATTGTTTTTTTTTTTTTAAATGCCCCAACCGCCAAGCTCATGGGTGGCCCAAAACACAAGCAGACCGTCCGTAGGAGATACATATATACATATACTTATACATATATACATATGCATATACACATATACTTATACACATATACATATACATATATACAATTTTTTTTTATAATATATGTATATATGTATATATAGAGGAGGGATCAAGTTACAACAAATTACAACAACAATTTTCTACAGTTTCAAAGTCCAAATCGTCGATCCAAACTATTAGATGTGATCTCTACAATAAAATGTGCTTGGAGACCAAATTTTATATTTTTTAGAATTTTTTTACTATTTATTAAGATGACTACAAAAACTAGTCAAATTCAGGCCATTGAATTTTATATCCATCTTAATAAATAGTAAAAAAATTTCAAAAAATATAAAATTTGATTTGGAAGCACATTTTATTGTGGATATCACATCTAACGATTTGGACTTTGAAAATGTAGAAAATGGTTGTTGTAATATGTTGTAACTCAAAAATTATTGTAACTTGATCCCTCCTCATATTATAAATATATGCATATATATACATGTCGAGTAAGGCTACGCTACTTCGTGAATTAAATGTGGCGTTTTAATTTGCGCTCATATCTCTAGTTTCGAAATCCAAATAGCTGATCCAAATCGTTAGATATTTAATCTATATTAAAATGTGCTTGGAGACCAAATTTTATATTTTTTTGAATTTTTTTACTATTTATTAAGATGGTTTGAAAATTGTTGTTTTTTAATGCCTACCGTTGAACGAAAACTCAAACTATATTTTGAGGCACTAAATGATGTCTTTTTTAAATTTTGATGCTTTTAATGTGACGATGTCTGGTGTTCCATTGGGGCAAAATTGGATCCGTCTCATCCTCTCCTTTCCGAAAAGTACTCCTACGTGTAAATCCGAGTTTCCTAGCCAAAGTTATGGATGTTTAAAGTTTTTTCAAAAATTAAACTTTGAAAATTCATAACTAACTGTAAAAAAATCCAAATAAGTTGAAATTTATATCAATTATGTGTATTTTTGAACACTCTACATGCTAGTGCAATTACTTTTGCAGTTTAGTCCCTGTATCAATCCATACTTACTAATTTACCAGCAAAAGTCAAATATGATATTTTAGTTCATTGCACTATACCAATGGCATTTGCCTAGTGCTTGACTGCTGAGTTTGGACTTGATACCATACCAGAGGTCAGTCTAGGATACTTTGTGCATGGACATATCTTAGTAGCTCTAAACTGCTGTTTTAGTACCATAAATAAAGAGAAGAAGTTCTAACAAGCTGTCAGAGCTTGAAAATTTTTGAATAAAGGCCAAGTCCTTAATTAGTGTTATATTTAGACTTGTGATATCCAAATGACAAATAAAATCAAAGTTCACCAAAATAATAAAAATAAATAAATAAATAAAATCAAAGTTATAAAGAGTTACGACATCACTTCATAAATATATCAAATGTTTTATTTTTTGGCATACACTATAAACAAGAACACTTTTTCTTCACAAAATTATTTAAATCAAAATATTAAGATCTCTTTAAAAAAAAAAAAAAAAAGAGGACCACCCTCTCACAGGCGATCTGCTAGTGTTGTGACCTGCCTGTGGGACAGGCGGTTTGCCTGTGTTTTGGGCCGCCCGTGAGCCTGGCGGTTGGGGCATTTAAAAATAAAAACCAATACGAGGTTATTTTTAAAATTAAGGTTTTTTTTAGGATATTAATAAAAATGGCTGTAAATAATGGTATGTTTTTATCGGACGAATATAGTACTGCCAAACGATTAATTAGTACATGACCGATTAATCGGAATTTTACAAACAATTTTGTATTTTCATTAAAATTATGTGCATATGCTCATAATTTATTAGAAATAATTAATTTAACTTATCAATCTTCTCAAATAACCTAATTTTAACTTAATTTTCTTTATTAATAAAGTTTTATGAAATTATCATTCGGTAAAAATCCATATAAGTCGAGCAAAATATGTAATAAATTAATCGGACAGATCTATCAATTTAATGGATTAAACAGCCCAATATATAATAGATTATTATCCAATAAATAACCGTTTAAAATACCTACGGGTCTTGTAATCACAAAAAAGACTAAATTGCAATAAACAACTGATTAAACGTGAATAAACCAAAATAAATGAGAATATTAAAAAATAATGGACTGAGTAATAATTTTTTTTCACAAATACACCTCAGTCACCGTCGGAAAACAAATCATAGGCCATATTACAAAAGTCTGCCTTATTCATAGTACGAATATCCAAAGTATTGTCATTTGGAAAAAATCCATATAAATCGAGACAAAATATGTAACATATTAATCGGACAAATCGGTCGATTCAACGGAAAGCAAATCATTATCCTAAATACCTACGAGTCTTATAATCACAACAAAAATACTATATGGTAATAAACGACGAATTAATCGAGAATAATTCAAAATAAATGAAAATAATCAGAAATAAACGCAAATATTCAAAGATAATTGGCTAATTAATAAAAAAAAAACAAATACACCTCAATCACCGTGGGAAAAATATATGATAAGCCATATTAGGAAAGTCTGCCTTGTACATAGCAATATTGTAAAAAAAAATCCGTTTAGACCGATTAATCGTCCAATTAGTCGTTGACGGTAACCAAACTGTCACTAATTTTTCCAATTTATCAGCCGATTATTTCTAATTATAATCAATTATTCTCAATTAATCGCTTAACAATACCATGCCTGTCTGATAACTGCATACCGTTATACAAACACTGATACATAGTATGAACATGCAAAGTCTGGTCCCTATTGTTTGATTATTTTTAACTTTATTGATGTAATGCAAAATTTTGATTATTTTTTTTTTCCCAAACACAAAAAAAAGTTGGTCTAAATATTGTAAAACTAGTACAATTGCAGTGAAAATCATTGCAGAGGAAGAAGCAGGAAAAATAAATGCACAATGTTCGAAGGATACATCGGATCCTCTCTGTGCAGCGTCTTCTCTCGAACCCTGCCTCCCTCCATCTCTGCTCTCCTCTCTTCTCTTCACTGCTCTCTCTCACTCGCACCTCTCTCTTACAACCTCACTTTCTCTCCCTAGGGTTTCATCCCTTCCTCTTATGTTCTCCCATCGTTAATCACTTCAACCTACAGATCTCTTTCCCTCACTCTCTCTCTAAATGGGTTGTTTTCAATCAAAGGCCACCATTCCACCATCCGACGAACCAGAACCTCTCCCGGACAAGGCAGATCTTGGTAAGAGCAGAAACCGAAACTCACCTCTCTCTCTCTCTGGAGTCTCTTTTTCTGTGCTTGATTTTATTCTTTTTTTGTTTTTTTGTTTTTCAAGCGAATGGAGATGGTACTGGAGGCGATCAAGATAAGGTGCCAGCTTTCAAGGAGTACGGTCTAGTTGAGCTAAGAGCCGCGACAAAGGGGTTTAGCACGGACTTGATTGTGTCGGAGAGTGGAGAGAAGGCACCCAATGTTGTGTACAGAGGAAGGCTTGACGGAGGTCGGCTTATAGCTGTCAAGAGATTTTCTAAACAGTCATGGCCAGATCCGCAACAGTTTGTGGTAAGCAAGGATGACACTGGGTGGAACGGAAGGAAAAATGAAGGAGCTTTCTTTTGGTTTGCTTTTTGGGTTTGGTTGGGTTTTCTCCTTAATTTGCCCCACTGTCGTGTATTACAACTGGTCCCACTCTATAAAAGGGGGGTAACTTGAAAGTGAAATAGCATGGAAGAGATTAGCTATACTTAGTAGCATCAATGGGGAAACAACTTGAGTGCTTGTGCTAGATAGATGAGTATGTGTTTACCTACAATTAGAACTAATATAAGATTGATTTCAGGGGCAATTCCTAATACTTCCTTTTATAACCCCACAACAATGAATAATCTTACAGGTGCTCCTCTCCCAATTTCAGTTAAGTATATATTCGTCTTCATCATCTTCTCATTGCAGTAATTAGAGAAAAATGAAGGGTGTCAGTCATCTTTTGAAGAATGCTGTATTGGAAATAATATCTTTTGCATGTATGAATTTGGAAAACTATCCTTGCTATATTTTGATTGTAATTTTGGTAATGTTTTATTTCTGTTAATGAAAATGTAGGCGGAGGCAGCAGGAGTAGGAAAGGTGAGACATAAACGCCTTGTCAATTTGATAGGATGCTGTTCTGAAGGAGATGAGAGGCTTCTAGTGGCGGAGTACATGCCAAATGATACTCTTTCCAAGCATCTATTCCATTGTATATTTCTGATTTATATATATATATATATATTAATTACTAAATTTACTTGTTCATTTTTTTTTATTTTTTTATTTTGGGGTGGGGGGGATAAGCTTGTACATATGCTAGGTTGAAGTACTGACTCTTACCCAAAAAGGAGTAAACTTGAAAAAAAAAAAAACTCTGATGTTTAAAATTAAAGAACAGATGTGAAAAATGATCCAAAGAAACTACTCGTACAAGGTACCTATCACTGTGGCGTGGTTACATAGTGGTCCTGAAAATCGTTACTAAAACCACTGTTATACTTTTAAGAGTCAAGTAGCTTTAATTGAGTTTTTCTGCCAAGTGAAAATGCCATGTCTGAACAAAAGTCTATTCTTCCTTGAATTTGTACAGGGGATAAACAGCCGTTGCCTTGGGAAATGCGATTAAGGGTTGCTCATTATATTGCACAAGCACTTGATCATTGCAATACTGAAAACAGGAGGCTTTATCACGACTTGAATGCCTACAGGGTTCTCTTTGATGAGGTACAAAATAAAATCTTTGTAAAATTACAAAGAACTTGAATAGGGTTTCAAGAAAATTTGAGAATAACCATTCCGTTTCATGCATTGTTTTTTAACAGGAAGGTGATCCTAGATTGTCAAGTTTTGGATTGATGAAGAATAGCCGTGATGGGAAGAGCTATAGTACAAACTTGGCCTATACCCCTCCTGAATTTTTACGAACAGGTCTTCAGTTGTGTTTAGTTTAATAACAAAGACAGTTTATTACTTCCACTTACTAACCATACATGTATCCACACACACATAATTGGACAGACAAAGAAGGTAAAAAATATAATTAGTACAGGTACTTCTAATGCCAAGTTTGTTGTACTTAATTATTTATTTTTGTTTGTTTTATTCTTCTTCTTCTTCTTCTTCAGGAAGAGTTATTCCAGAAAGTGTGATATATAGCTATGGAACAGTTCTATTGGATCTCCTAAGTGGCAAGCACATTCCTCCTAGCCATGTATGATTTTATTCTTCATTTTTGAGTGCACATGGTTATCTTGAATATTTTTCTTCGGAGCACTAGAGGAGATCATTATATAGTATATTGCCATGACGTTGTATTCTTAGTGGTTGTCTACTTCCACTAAACACAACTGTAGCTTTTTACCTGATGCATAAATAAAGCAAGTCCTACTAGGTTCATGGAAAGAATAAATTATTAGGAAATGTGCAATTGCACCTCAATTCCCAATATACAACTATGCCTCTCCCATCTACCTCATGCAATTTAACACAAAGCTGAAAGAATACTACACATTGTCGAATTTGTATTTCACATTTGTGTACACACTGGTACGTTTATGTTTCTGAGAGTGGTATGTTAAATTGGCTTGTGTACCTTTTCAGGCATTAGACTTAATAAGAGGAAAGAATATATTACTTTTGATAGACTCATCATTGGAAGGCCAATATGCAAATGAAGATGCCACCAAATTAATTGATCTTTCTTCAAAATGCCTTCAATTCGAGGCCAGAGACCGACCCAACATTAAGTACCTTCTCTCTTCAGTTGGCCCTCTTCAGAAGCAAAAAGAGGTAGAAATTAAATATTACAATCAAATTCAAGTTAAACCCCCAATTAGCCCTTGAATTTATGCCATAATTTCAGTCTGTTACCTCTGAGTTCATCCTTTTCTTTGTAACATGACTTCTTGATCCTCAATTAAACCCTCAGAGGTGCAATTGCCTCTATTAATTTATGTCACACTCTGGTGTTCCTTCAGTTAGCACAGCTTATTAATTCCTTTTGGATGGAGAGGACTCCTTTAAGGTTTCCTCATCATCGTTGAGCCTTAGGTCGCTCAGCATAGATAGGATTAAAATTTAAAAGTGTGCGGGTCAACAACACTTGCTCAGAAAATTGAAATTTTATGATTGTGAGCTTGATTGTTTACCTGAAAGCATGTGGCATCTCAGCTTTCTCTGTATACTACAGTTCTTTGATTGCAAAAAAAAGGTATTCATGCCAGAGTGCGGGAACTTCAAACTCTACAATTGCCAGATTTGATTAATCTATTTTGCCCAATTTCACTTCAACTAACCCCTAATTGCGCAATTCTCAATTTTTAGCAAATCGATTCTCGTACAATTGCACCAAAACTTGTGGAATAAAGTAAATGAAAAAATGAATGGTAATTGGGCGTAAAATTGGTATTTATGCAGTGTCTGTAACAAAACCTAAAAAAACAATGTTTTAAAGCTAATATACTAATAATCTCCTTCATGACCTTTATTTTTATTTTTTTATCCCAATCATTTCAGGTGGCATCTCATGTGCTATTGGGCATAACGAAGACAACATCTGTTCTGCCAACAATTCTATCTCCACTTGGAAAAGCATGCTCAACCATGGACCTCACAGCTGTTCATGATATATTGTTGAAAACTGGTTACAAGGATGAAGAAGGTGCCGAAAATGAGGTACATTTCAATCACTATGCATTGCTTGTATGAGATTTATTTGGTTTCTTTTGGTGACAAGTGAGCTTTAGGCAAAACTACTACACTAAGCTTAGGACAACTTGATACTTTTAAGCATTATAAATTATATAACTCATTAGTGCTGATAGTAAAGACATTTTGTTTAAGACAATTTTATGCATCCTAGATGGAGCTTTGTTCTTAGCATAGTGCATTTTGAATGTTTTAGCTTTCATTTCAAGAATGGACCCAGCAAGTGCAAGAGATGCTCAATACAAAGAAATTTGGCGATATTGCATTTCGAGACAAGGATTTTAAGACAGCCATTGAGTATTATTCAAAGGTAATTTATGTTATTTTTTTTCTTGAAATATGTATACATTGTGAATAATTAGTTTGCCAGTATGTTAGAAATCTGTAATGAAAACACTACTTATGTGTAATGATCATATTGCCCTTGCGCAGTTGGTGGGCATGATGTCGGTACCATCAGCCACAGTTTTTGCACGAAGAAGCTTTTCATATTTAATGAATGGGCAGTCTGAGCTGGCACTGAGGGATGCGATGCAGGCGCAAGTGTGCATGCCGGAGTGGCCAACAGCTTTTTACCTCCAAGCTCTTGCTTTGTCCAAACTTGGCATGGAGACTGATGCACAAGATATGCTAAATGACGGTGCCACCTTCGAGGCAAAGAAGCATAACAGCTGGCGTGGCTGAACAATGCCATGTATACCCCTTGAAAATCTCACACTATCCAGTGTGCTCCTATAAAAGAGGATTTCCTGATTACCCTCACTGGACATAGGAACCCTTGTCAACTTTTCTAAAAGACGATCATATCAATCCACTCATGACTCATACTTCAAGGAGTGAACTAAATGGGATTTTTTGATCTTTCTTTTTCTTCTTAGTTTCTGAAATGTACTGGAAAAGAGGTCATGGGGTGTAAGGGGGATATTTTTCTTTTTGCTGGATATAAGGGGTATTATGAGGTTTTGCAGGGGATACAATGAAGTTCTTTTAACATAATACTTTCAGATTGTTGTGTGAAAATTGCACAATGTAATGCCAATGGAGGGTGCTTGGGTTTATTGCAGGGTTGCAATTGTGATTTCCTTTTAATTATGAAAACTGCCACCGAGATTAGATTAGATTAGGTTCTGTATTTTAGCTGAGATTCGAGATATGTAGTGAGTGGTGGCAATTTTGCTGACCCGTGTACTTAGGTGGTATGTATATGATGGGATTTTACTTTAGTAACAATTTCTATATTGTGGCTTGGGAATTTTTTGTTAAGTTGTTGAAAATGGGCCTGGGTGGTGGTTTGCTGCATCTTACATTTCTTCTACCGTTTACATTTATTAAAATTTTAATTTGGGTGCTCATCTTTCTTGTCTCCAATAATATGTCGCAAAAAAAAAAAAATGTTTCCATATTGTTTACATGCATTCATATTCAAGTAATTAAGAGAACATGTTTTTCAATTTTTCAATCTGAACAATACACAACCATAATATGTTTTTCAAATAGCATTTCTAAGGAAATAATAGTAAAAAATAATAATATAATATAATTTCTAATGTTTAGGTCTGATCTCAATTCCTTGCACAATTATCATATTTTCCAATAGAGATCCTTCAATAGATTGCAACTTCATCTCCACCTCTCCATCTTCTTCTTTATCAACATAAAATGTTCCCATCTCTACCTCCATCCATCCGTCATCTCTTTCCTTAGCGGTTATTTCGACATTGTTGTCAAATTCTGACTTCTCAAATAGACCCTTGAAAGTAAAACGGTTAAAGTCAAACTGTTCTTTTGCTGACGTGTATTTAACGTAAAACGGTTCAAGGTAAACCGTGCTTTTGCTGATTTGTCTACCAACAGTGACAGATGTTTGTTGCCTCATTCTGCCAATTGAATAGGAAATTATATCTCTATGAGTCGTAGTTAATTTGTAGACTTAAGTATGCACCGTATCTTGTATTAGAAGATAGTGATTTACTGTCAATCTTGCCCACGATGCTCAATCGGACTGGGAATACTCGCTCAACAGCTTCAGCAAACCTATTTAATTATTGAATAGAGTTAATTACAACTTTACAAGTGAAACAAAATTAAATATTCGATCAAACCTTTTGTAAGAATTTTTTTAATATATATTCAGTCACACGATTAATCAACAATAACATTGAATAATTCAATATATTATATTTTATCTTATTTGGAGAAAATTTTATATAAGCTACCTTTCTTACCTTCTAATAATAAATTAAGGTCGCTAATTTTTAAAATTTATACTAACAAAACTTTCATAATGATTTGTCCGCTGTTCTTCCTAACTATCGATTTAAATTATTTTTATGCCATATTTAGAAACAACACAGTAATTTGGCCGTTTCAAATTCTTGGGGAATCAAAAAGCAATTTGCTGTTGTGAACAAAAGATCTTCAGAAAAAAAAAAAAAAAAAAAAAAACGGTTATGTTTTGTAAAATTGATGTGAAGTATTCCCCTCTCAGTTTTTTATTTCAGTACCATTGAATGCTATTACGTTACAGTATAAACAACAAGTGGTACATAATTAATCCCACGCATCCACATAATTAAAACAAAAAAAACTAATTTATATCTATATGAGAATCAGACAGAATAATTATTATTGAATTATAGAATTTTAAAATCCGACTGATCTGATATTCATATATACTATATATATAAGCGGATGTTACTAAGTTTACAAATAATATTCGTTTTCATTCATGATTTAAATCCGAATAATTCACAATATTTATATTATCTTTTATTTACTTTCTGAAAATATTGATACATATTGTTTCTATTGTACAAAATTAGAAGTATTTCGAACTTGGTAATAATATGTGCGGAATTCATTCACTTAAAAAAAAAAAGTTAAATAATTTTCTATTCATACAATGAGTTGTAGGTACATTCGTTTATGTTAAAACTAACGTCTCCTTAACAACAACAATTAATTAATAAGATAAAAATTCTAAAAGAAAAAAATATATATAAGATGATCAAAATTATTTTTCTTCTCTAGAAACAAAAAATATACCTCGAATCAGGGTGAGAAATTCGCCTCCAATACAAATAATGAGTATCTGTCGAAGCTATTTTTAGTAAGCTTGTCGATATCATGTAGCATTTTGCTCCACTAGATATCTCTAGTTCAAAGCTCTACAAAAATTAAGGAGTCGATCATCTTCATTAGAAACCACATATTCGATAAAGGTATTAATTTCAGCATTAATAAATTAGCAAAAGAGAAAAATTAAATACCATTGTGCCTCTGTCGATGAGTACATGGTTTTTAGAGAGTTTAAAGAAAAGATCTTTCTTGGAAATGAACATGATAGGATTCACGGCTCGAGATAGAATGGCAACAAAATCCGATGGGAGAAAAGCTTGCCACATGATGTCAGAGTCCACGACTGATCGAAAGCAGGTGGCGGTAAGAGAGAAATTATAAGCATCACGTGGAGATGTGAGAGATATTACATGACAAAGACAGTCCTTAGGAAGATAATTAATGAGAGAGTCCATCTTTATCTCGTTTGGTTTCAATAGAAATCACAAATCCGAATTTGTTTTGATGGAGTTTTATAAGAGTATTTGTTCTCGTATTTATAACTCTTTGTTTCATTTTTCTTTATTATGATGGTTAAAAATAGGCATGGCTGCATGGCGGTAATGACAAAATTAACCATACCTTTTTATTTTATTTTATTTATTTATGGTCGATGATATACTATGTTAGGCCTGATTGAGAAAAAAATGTGCCACATATAGAAATATGATGTTATTAGCAAAAGATTTTTTTTTTTGAAGCACAGTAAATGAAGTAAGCAACCTCTTGGGAACGGTCCAAGTAAGAGACTTTGATCAATGTTACTAAATATAATTAATTAAATAAGGAAGAGTTGGTTTTACAAAATAGAATAATAATATAAATTGGGATAACAAATCAAAATAACTTGATAATCATAATATTTTTTTTCAAATTTAATCAAGTGGCACTACTATTTTATGGAATTAGATACACTTTTAATCTATAATTTTATTTTATTTTTTTTAAGAACTATTATTTAAATGATCAAGTTAATCCGTTGTTAATGGATTCCCTCGTTGAAATAAACCCCTTCTTTTTTTTGTGTGGAAGCTATTATATATTTAAGTGTCCATTTTTCTATTCATGGCCTATATCAAAATTATTGTTGGGTTTCGTTTCTCGAGATCTTATAAAACATGGTAGCCCATTTAACCCTAAGCCCAGCATCATACAAATAATAATATATTTTTTTTCCTCTCTCTTTAATTCGGCTCAATTTTTTGGTTCATGTCCATATAACAAAATTATTAGACATAGCGCATGTCATGAATTAATGATGAATGGGATCAACGAGTGATAGGAAAAATGTGAGGGCATTAATTAGTTATGTCAAAGTATGGCTTTTTATTTTTAAAATAAAATTTAATAGGAGACTTGAAATACAATTTTATGTATTTACAAATAGGTTAATTAGAAGATTGAACACATTTTATACATGTTGCATTTTTTTAATTTCTTTAAATGATAAAATGTGAATTCTATAAAAAAAAAAAAAGAGTTTTAATAGAAAAAGACACTAAATTGGGTATATTTTTGGGTTTTAAAATTTAAAAAGATAAATATGTTGTTGTGAATTTCATAAGAAAAACATAATTTTGAATTTTTTTACGAGCATAAATAAAAGGAAGCTGATAATTTATTTCCTATGCACATGACGGCTGCTCACATTTGCTCTTTGTTCTCTTAACTTTATTAGTTATGAAAACAGAATTCTTTGCTAACTTGAAACATGCCGAGTGGAGTTTTTGTGGACAAAATTACAAAATTTCATTCAAAGTCAGCTGTAAATCATCCGACCTGTATTAAAATTTACACATATATATAATTTAAATTTACAGAACCATTCAGAGTTATTAAGTTTGAAATATGTTGGTACAAATCTTAAAGCAAATCAAACGGTAAAGTCCGACTTTAGATGAGATTTTGTTCAAAGTCCTTTGACAAAATCCAATATTCTAAACATGCCTAAGTGCTAATTTGTGATTGATGTTTACGAAAGTTCATAAAAGGATTAAATATCAATTTTTTTTAATCAGAATTCAACTACTTTTAAAATAATTAATTTCTAATCTTTACAATCAGTTTACTAACTTATGGGATCTTCTTGAATTAATTGCATTGTGAGATTCTCTATGCTAGTGTAGAACCACATAGCTCATGCAATCTGACGATTGTAAAACACGTTTCAAAAAACTATACATGGCCAAAATAAAAGTGTAAGAAAGAGATATGAAACTGGAACAACACGTGATACAAATAAAATAGACATGAATTTACAAATAAATATTGCCACTCATAAATGTATGTCAACGTGGAATAAAAATAGCCATGAATTCACTAATAAACAACGTTCAAACAAAAAAGTGTTAAAGTAAAAAAATGTCGTTTTTCATCTTTTTAATAAAGAAAAGACAGAACTCGCGAAGATTGTTTTTCCTTTTTTGATGGTTCGCGGTAATTACCGTGAATAGATATATTATAAGAAATTAAAGTAATTACAAAAAGTTTTTCGGTAGCAAAACAATTTTTTTTCTTGCTATAAACCTATGAATTTATAGTTTTATACATGGAGAAACTTAGTGTCGTTTCTAATTTCTTTCGGATTTAAGTCAATCCAATGTACATACTAATTGTTGTCTAACCACCTCTCGGTTGCTAATAATGTATCATTGATACACTCAATGGCGCGGACCGAAAGAGAGACAAAGATAGCCTATCTGTTAATTTTTAAGAGATGAAAGCTGAGGAGACAATATATTTTTTGTATTGAAAAAGTTGTTTCTTTGATTTGTTACAGTGGCTATATATACAATACATGGTCAATATGATCGTTGGAATTATCTCACTTTTCTGCTACAGTGTGCTACAATGAGCTACTTAAATTATTTTGTACATTTTGCATATAAACCCTTAACCTATATATTATATTATGAGATTATTATTTAACACTATCCTTAAATTCACAACTGTTTTTAGACCCAATAGTATTTTATACTTGTGCCTAACTTTAAATTGAAATAATGCCTGTCCCTTAATTCAATTCATGACTAAGTAGAAGAAAATTGCACGGGAAAAAAAAGTCAGACAAGATTGATTCGCATAAAAGAAAGAAAAAAAACAGAAAAAGCAGTCTGATTTGCTGCTTCACTCAAAAGAATTATTGATTTGCCAGGAGAAAAAATAGGTCCGCTGCTAGACATCTAAATATGTACCGTGACGTGACTAGTCACGTCATGACTTGAATCACGTGTTATGCAATGACAAGTTAGATTTATCTATGTTGTGCCATGCGGTGACCAAATTATAAGTGATGTGTTCATGACATGTAAATAGTCACAACATGTGCTAATAACATGACCGATCATGTAAATAGTAACAACATGTGCTAATTATAACGTGTTGTGACTATTTACGTGCCATGCAAGGATGATCATGACACGTAAATAGTCACAACACGTTAGTGATGCCTTAATCTTACGTGACGCATTCAAACATGACCGATGACGTTTTACTTTTATTTTTCATAATTTAAGTTAGTTTATTTAAGATTTGCCATTTGATCAAAATCTAACAGTGCTAAATACACGTGACAATGTGTCGTGATGTGACCAAATCTTTCGCGTGATGTGCCGTGTCATACCAAATTTTAGAAATATATATATATATATATATATATGATTTACATGAATAGTCACAGCACAAGACACACGAGTTACAACATGTGACTTGCACACGTGTCATGTCGTGCCATGATGTATCCGATAGTGCCATGACTTTTTAGATCTCTATCGCTACTCTGCTCTGATTCATCGGGAAAAAAAATTATTGTACTCTTGTCAATATTTAGTGCCTACCCCTGACCAAAGTTCTGGATACACTATTAGAGAAAAACACTTCACTATCGGTTGAAATCGCATTCTGGGTTCCGAACTTTTGCTTATCGACCAGATAGGAAATGTATACACATATGCCATCGGCTCAAAATAGATGACGTTAATCAATATACCATCAGCAGTGCACGTTCGGCCATTGGGTTTAACGAACCCAACGCTATTGCTTTTGGCAAATGTGATTAACGTTGTCTGTTGAATTTCAATAGCCGATTGCAATAGTGTCTTCTACTATCTGTTTTGTTTGAGATGGCGTTGGTAGGTCCTAATTTTGTAGCAGTCATTAATTTTTGAGCTGATGGTGATGTATATGTAATTATTATGCTTTATTATTAATTCTTGTATTACGGGCTAGCCTCCATCATATATCTACTAGTCATTTTTAAAACACATCTAGCAAAGCAATAATAAAAATGCATGTGTTCATTCCATACCCATATTTTAACTAACAATTAATATAGGCATCAACAACATATATATACATATACAAGTACTCCAACACACACACACACACACACACACAGATAGAGAGATAGGCTACCATACATTGCAATGTATTGACTCCTCTGTGCTTTGCATTCTAAAATGTTAGTTTCGCTTCAAAAAACGTGTGGATCAATACATCGTAGCCTATATATATATATATATATATAAAATGATGATAATTCCAATAATAACTTACACTATTTGATATGGATGTCATGTAATTCGTGTCGTTGTACGATATTTTGGATAGACGATACTGTATGAATAAATGTAAACATATGAATAACATATATATATAATTAAGAATTTAATATGAAAGCATGATAGAAACAAGTGATTGACAAATTTTTGGAAAAGAATATGCATAATTTTTGAAATAAGTTGCAAGGAAATACTCAATTAAAATATTTCTTACCTGAAATATTTTGACCTACAGTGCTATTCTTCCTGGTGTGTGCAGATCTCTTCGGAAGATGCATGACTTAAAAGTCTTAAAAAGACCAGTATAATGTACGTATCTAGAAGTAGGTAAAGAAAAGTATTTTATATTTTAAATTATATGTATTTTGCTTATTGCTGTAATGCATGAACAATAAAAAATAAATTTAAACTTAGCATCAGTTTTAAAAAATTTCTAAAAAGAGAGTAGACATAATAAATCACAACGACGAGCGAGACCTATAGTCCTCCCCGTGTGAATAAAGTTTAAGTTCTTTATACAAATTAAGCAACCGTAAATTATTTAGATCGTTATGGTTAATTAATTGGCACACCGCCCGCATCGCACTATCCTGAATTCTTTCAGTCATTAAGCCTCAATAGCTATTCAATAACATGTCATATATATGGGTTCAACAAGCCTTGATAACATCTAGCTAGGTATATACTTAAAACAAAATTAAATGTCTTTAGCAGTGACTGTTTTATTTTCTAAAACCGCTATTGGAAGTTCCAGCAATAGCTGTTTATTGACCAAGACCGCCTCTAAGAGACAAAACCTCCACTAACTGACATATCTTAGTATTTAGTTAGGTGATGAGAACATGCTCTGCAACTTTAATTAT
The DNA here is from genome assembly GCA_033356055.1 of Carex pumila. Taxonomy (NCBI): domain Eukaryota; kingdom Viridiplantae; phylum Streptophyta; class Magnoliopsida; order Poales; family Cyperaceae; genus Carex; species Carex pumila. Next base: position 796,019 of record JARJHM010000032.1, read on the forward strand.
GTGAATTATCGAGGCAGACTAGAATGAAAACTGCTTAAAATGACGTGACAATTAATCAATGTCAACCTTTATAGATTTATGTCATTATAATTAAGTTAGGTGTGTTTTTAATAGAGTCAAAAGTGTGTTTGAATTATATATGTTTATTTGTGGATTTCTGAAATTGAGTCTTTTTAGAGTCTCTATAAAGTTATTAAATGTGTTTTGGTATCAGTAAAAGTTATTGAGAGTTATAATAATGATTAAGTAGCTTCTAGAAAAAGAAATATATATAGCTACATAAGAACTCAAAGTCATTTTTTAATGAGATTATTGAGTTATTATGAATTGTAATATTTGAGTTGAGTTTAATTACCTCTTGTTCTCTGTTGAGTACATCTTTATTGCTTCTTTTGAGTGATATTTCGTTGAACTAACTAGTGTTTTTGTGGTTTTCTCTAACCGGACCGTGTCAATATATAGTTTACAACGTCTCTCTAGCTAGCTACTATGAACTATATATAACGTGAATGAACTACTAAGGTCCTTGCCAATTGCTGTCTTAACGATTGATAATACTGACATGCTATAGTTAGCTAGATATATATATCCTTGTTTTTCAGCAATTTGTGCTTCAAAACTTGGATGTTGCTATTTGGGCAAGTAAAAAGTGTCAGGACTCAGGTGTGTTTGTTTCAATAATGCACTAATAGTGACATTTATTTTGCAATTTATTATTTCTATATAAGATAGCATATTAGCATATATGTACGTACCATTGAATTTTTTTTGTCCATCCTGATTTTTAAATGAAAAACAGTAGTATATTCATTTATAAATGTTTAATAATTCTATATTTATTTTATGAATATATATGCATTCACAATATATAGCCAAAATTATGAGTTCACATCCAATTTCCCATCATACATACATTCTAATTTTTTGTTAAGTTCAAAACTGAAGGTTTATTAACGTCTTAAAAAAATGTGCAAGGATATAGTTTTGGCCCCACTAGAATTTCACTCATTGTGTGCGAACTTATTTGCATTCACTAATAATGAGTGAATCACATGAAATCAATATTATGTTAATCTCACGTGTTTTTTATTAACTTGTGTTTAGGAATCTCTGGTTTCAAACTTAAAGCAAAAATAAAGATATTTGATGAATGAGAAGACATGAGTGCATGTGTTTTGATTATAAATAAATTCGGTTAGAAAATAAATATATAATTGTCAAATAACTGAAAACAGAATATTGCTATCTTGTATTTTAAAAATAGAGATATGAAAAAATTGATTATTTGGTACGAGTATAAGTTGAGTGTTCCTAAGTTTATTAAGTTTCTTTGTGAACTCAATTCTAAAATCCGAATAATTAAAACTCATCTACTTTTAGAATTATGTGTCTACATGTAAAACTCATCTACTTTTAGAATATGAATGAGAAGACTTGAAATGACAAATCCGAATAGTTAAAACTCATCTACTTTTAAAATTATGCGTCTACATGTAAAAATCTTGAACTTTCGAATTAATTTAATATAAAGTCAAGCTGTCAAACTTAGAATGTTTATAAATTAATTTTAATACATTCATTTTTGTATCTTTTTTTACCACTTGATTATGTACACAATTAACTCGAAATTTTAAATTTTATATGTAGGTACATCACTCGTAATAGTTCGAATTTGTCATTTGAAATAAATTCGATAAATTTTACAGTTGAATTCAAAAAAAAAAATTGGGAATTTTGAAACATTTGGTCCTACTCATTTGATACCACACTCTCACCAGTATGGAAGTGAAGCCGCTTTGAGAGTCGACCGACGAAACAGTTGCCTAGGGTTTCACCTAGGCTCCGTCTCCTGGCTGCTTAATGCTGCTTCTTTGCTGCTTGAAACGATGATCAAGCGCTCCTCCGCCTCTCTGCCACTTCCTCTACCATCGCCGTTTCATTTGCTGCTTATACCACCACTTCCCTGTCGCTTGCACCGTTGCCTCTTTGTTGCTGGGGCCGCCTAGGGTTACTGTAAATTAGGTAATAAGTGTTTAGTTTTTGTGATGATGATGATGTGTGTTTTTTCTGTCTCTTCTTTTGTCTTTTTCTTCTTGTTCAAAGGTGACTGTTTTGGACTTGTTGATTTAGTTCCTAGTCTGGTTTGATTTAGTGCCTTCTCAGCTAATGGGTTACTGTCCTGATCCGGTTGATTCAATTCCCGGATTGGTTTGGATTCAGTGCCTTCTTAGCTGTGATATGCATACAGAGGAAACCATTACTAGGCTCCTATCACTCAAATCAAGTAAGGATAATCAATTTGCATCCGTAGGATGCACATACCCCTGTATGTTTTTAGCTAGCTATTAGATGTATGTTTTCACATACACTAGTTGTCTAATCTTATGTAACAGCTATCAATGCAAGTGTCTATACGGACTTTCAACCAAAAAAATAAATAAAAATACCACACTCTCTTTAACATAGTTATTTTGGAGTTATATATAAGCTGTCTTTTTTCTCTCACAACATTTTTTTTTGAGAAAACTCCGATTAATTTTCTCCAAAACAAGATTGATCATGTTTATACTTGTCTAGTTTTTCTATGTTGCGTTAATTTTTTTATTTTTATTTTGTATCTTTTAGCATGGTGCATGATGATTAAATTATTAGCATGTATAAACAGATATATAATAAAATAATAATGGCGTAATTAAATACTTTTCTAATTAAATAATATTTTAATTTTTGAAACTATTTTTTCACATGGAAATCTGTAAATTTTTGTCTAAATAAAGGTATGGGGTATTAAACGTAGATAAGAAAATTACCTAGTTTGGTGGGTAATTTAGATTAATTACGTAGGACATTTTGCAAGTAATTAGAAATAGAGTACTGGTTAAAAATGAAAACGACAGTTTCTTTAACTTTCTTCTTTCATATTCCTTTTCTTCTCTCTTCAAGTCAGAGAAGATTTACAGCCAAATCAGGAGTATTTAGTCATTCCACATAATTTTAAAATTTTAATGATCCATATTGAAATTTAATTGATTTATATATTTTCTTAAAGTTTTTATATAATCAACACCTCATAAAATACTACATATGTTGTAACTTAATGGTTTTCTTTTTTTTGAGAGCTTGACAGGGGCTGTCAAGGTGGTTGTAACTTAATGGTTATAATTCTAATTTGTGTTGTGAAAACTTGAATTTAAATTCTAACAACCATACATTATGCATTTTACATTTCAGTCCCTTAATCAAAAATTTTTTGTTCTGCACTTGCTCCTAGTTAGAAGAACATGGATCCTCTATGGCTCTCTAACAGGATTCGTTGCCACCCCTAGCTGTACTGCAACAATCCAAAATTTTGCACTGAAATAAATATCCAGAGGAGCTCATATGCATGATCATATGAGCTAGCTACTAGCATAGTATAGTGGATTAGTGGGGATTGATTTACGTATATATATCCAGCATGGAGCGAGAGAATGTTATTAATTAGCTAATCTAGGTTGGCATGTGAGCATGACTAGGGTTTTTTCGGCGGAAAAAAGGATAAGAAAGCGACCCTGCCCTGCACTACTGTCATATCATGTCTACTGGTTTCGTTGGAATGACAGATATATAGTTTTACTTTACACAAACTTTTGTCTTTTCTGTGTTTCAAAAGCATTCATTTTACGTACGTTTCTACCCCTACCGTCAGTTTCATTACTAGCTACTAATTTGTTTTATTAGTGCGTCAGTTTGATTACTGGCTACTAATTTGTTTTATTAGTGTGGCTCCATGTACAAGTAGCGGATTAAAAAAAAAAAAAAAAAAAAAAAAAAACAGAAATTTTAAAAGTAGCCAATTATGATTATTTATATATTCTTACTATTTTAGCAGGATCAATGCACTACACACTTAAATTTCTGTACATTAATTATATTCAAACTAACATTTTTTTTAAATCTGTATGGCCGGCCGGGGACCTGTAAATTAATATCTAATATATTGTGTTGTGTGCAATTGTTAGACTAATTTAGTAATTTATGTCAAAGAACATTAATTATATATTTCCAAAAACAGAATGTCAAGGAACATTTCCTCCAATACAAGTCGCGAATTAGTTCAACTGGTGTACTTTGAATCTGTGCAATACTTGGCGAAATGAAACCGACCAATTACATCCATCGCTATTTAAAGCGACTTTAATTTGACATAGAATTTGGAACCTCTTGATGGGAAAAAAAAATTACAAAAGGGTTTGAAAAGCAGAGGTCATGCATGGCCGATAGCTGCTTATGGACCTTTTGGCACCATTTTTCAAATAAAAACAGCAAAGTCTATTGTTCTGATGAATTCAAAGTACAAGAAATTACAAGTGGACCATTATTTATATTTGTTTCTATAAGTTAAATTATGCAATAGTTGTATATACTATATATTAAATCTGAAGTTATATGTATATGTCTAAAGATAGTATCTATATAGGATGAGACAAAAGTTGCCGAAAGCACCACAGAGAGAGAGAGAGTGGGTTAGGATACGATATTTGTTTCTTGTATTTTGTTTGCTCACTCATGAAGGCAAGATGATGAATTGACAATAGTGTGGTAAATTCGTGCCGTGTCTTTTTTTGATAACGGTGGCTTGCCAAACAGTAAAATCAGGGGTTTATTGTTGGATCAGCGATTTTCAAAGTGGCTTAATAAATAGCAAAAAAATTCAAAAAAATGTAAAATTTGGTCTCCAAGCAGATATTAATATGGAGAATAAGATGAACGGTTTGGATCGACCATTTGGATTTTGAAAAATTGAAAATGGGGTGGCAGCACTTCGGCCGAAGTGCTGCCGAAAGCATATTAGCCTCTCTCTCTCTCTCTCTCTCTCTCTATATATATATATATATATATATATATGGGTGAGACGCGGTGTATACGCGTTTGAACTTCACGCCGTATTTTTATTTTGAAAGTCCAAACGACCGATCCAAACCGTTAGATGTTTAATCCATATTGAAATGTACTTGGAGACTAAATGTTATATTTTTTAGAAATTTTTTACTATTTATTAAGCATTTTTGAAAGTTGCAATTTTGCTGTGAACAGTAAAAAATAGTAAAATTTTCTGGATCATCAGATCAGCGACTTTCGAAATTGCTTAATAAATAGTAAAAACATTTCAAAATATGTAAAATTTGGTCTCCAAGTACATTTCAATATGGAGATCGTGTTGAGCGGTTCAGATTGGTTGTTTGAATTTTCAAAATGGCTAAACTGTACCATAGAGCACCAAACATGTATACTCCGCGTCTCACTCAAGTCCATCTCTCTCTCTATATATATATATTACATTTGAGGATGAATAACTTCTTACTGCAAATTTTCACGTTTTCAGTATGCATCATCTAGTTTTCTGCATTCGTACGTTGCACGTCCACTCAACACACACACACTACAATCACTGTCCATTTGGTCACGTTCTTATCAGCTACACATATATATCTGGCTGTACGTTATTGGATACATTCGCTGGTGCATAAATATTGCTCTTTAGAAATTTTCACCTTTTCAGTCTGCATCGTCCAGTTTTCTGCATTCACACATTGCACACCCCCCCCTAACGCACACGATGCGATCAAGCTTTTTTCCCAATTCTTTCAATCTTGGCCATATGATCAAGATCTAGTTGTCTGATTCAAATCGTGACTGACATTCTGTGCTGTATTCCGTATATATCGTGTCATACTGTGATCAGAATGATTCTCGTGCCGTGTCTTTTTCGTTAATAAATTATCACGGCACAGAGACAATTACAGCACGTAATTAACACTTGTATCATGTCGTTCTGTGATATAGCTGTTACTTCATTTGATGCAGAGATGCGGGATCTCCATTACTTCATTTGATAAAGGTTGATGTGGGGACTTGAAAAAGGGTGGCCATATCAAGGTTAACGCAGGACGAGTGTGGCAACTAGGGGTGGTAAAAAAACTTGTAGCTCATGACTCGATTGTAACTTGCACCTGGCTCACCCGCTAACAACTCACTCAACACTGAACCGAGCTATTAACGAGCCATCTCACCACTAACTCGGTCCGGAACTAACGAGTTCAAGCTAGGGCCTAGCTTGCTTGTTAGCTAGGCATCAATTTGTGAATTTATATGAATTTGTGTGCATTTTATACTATCCAGCTCAGTTTAGCTTGATCCAAAAACTTTGTAGAATTCATTTCCTTCTTAAAATAAGATCCAGTCAGACTCAGCGAGCCAGCTTGGACTGGCTTGTCATGATTTTAAGCTAAGGTTTTAGCTTAGATGCCCTAGATCCAACTCGCTTGGCTGTAGCTCGGTCCAGAATTAACAAGTTGAGCTAGAGCCTAGTTCGGACCAAGCCAGTTTGTTGTCACTCCTAGTGGGAACTGAAAAAGGGAAACCATATAATTAGTGTGAATTATAGTACAATTTTTCTTTAATAGAAGTGCGGGAATAAATGGAGATATAGTGGTATGGGAATGATTATAATTATTCTAAAAAATATTGCCGAAACTATATATAATACATAATGAAAAGGAGAAGGGCCAATGGGTGGAATCTTGTCCATTACTTGGGATGACTTGTACCGATTTTTTTATAAATATTCAAAGAAATAATTAAATTTTAAAAACTAACCAAAATTGCGTAGGATTTCAAAATCTATCCAAACCGCAAATTTTTTTTTTTTGGTAATTCAGTTTAAAACTGCAAAAAAAAAATTGCGGTTTTACAATTCCAAAACCACGCTTTAAAAAAAAAACAAAAATCAAAATTTTTTTTTGGTTTTCCAATTCCAAAACTACAATTAAAAAAAACAACAAAAACAAAAACCGCAAAAAAAATTGCAGTTTCAATTTTTTTTTTCATTTTTCAGATTTTTTTATTTAAAGATAAATATTTATAATTTTTTTGCATTGAAATATTAGAAATATTTAAATAATTTTATTTGAAAATAGATGGAATACTATATAATTTGATTTATTAGAAAGACTGTTACAAATAATTTGATTTATCAAAGAGGAGGGTTCAAATGCACTCAAATTTTTGTGCACCTAAATGCATCCTATCTTTCAAATCATTTTTCTCCGTTTTTAAAGTCCGAATAATCAATCTGAACCATTAGATTCGATCTATATATTAAGATGTGCTTGGAGACCAAATTTTATATTTTTAAAATATTTTTACTATTTATTAAGCCACTTTGAAAATCGCTGATTTTACATTTTCTGGACCATTGGATCAGTGATTTTCAAAGTGGTTTAATAAATAGTAAAAAAATTCCAAAAAAAAGTAAATGTTGGTCTCCAAGCACATGCTTAATATATAGATACGCATCTACGGTTTCGGATTGACTATTCGGACTATTGAAGAACTAAGAACAAAAGGATTTTGAAAGATAGGTGTATTTGATGCACAAAAATTTGGAGTGCAATTAGAACCCTCCTCTATATATCAAATTGCATACTTATAATTTGATACCTTTTTTTTTATTAATGTCACACATATTTCAAGTGATACAAATTAATTAACTCAAAACTTACTGTTATACTCGAAATAATATCTAAATCCTACACATTTATTATTAGAACAATTTCAAATATATATATATATATATAGAGAGAGAGACTAACATGCATTTGTAAGGTCCGAATTTGATTTTTCAAAATTCAACAGTCGATCTGAACCGTTCATCTTGTTCTCCATATTAATATGTACTTGGAGACCAAATTTTTATATTTTTCTGAATTTTTTTACTATTTATAAGTATTTTAACAAAATTATTGATCCAACGGTAGCTGCTGATTTTACTGTTTGTTAAGCTAACCGTTGGATCAATAATTTTGTAAAAGTAATTAATAAATAGGTAAAAAATTCAGAAAAATATAAAATTTGGGTCTCCAAGCACATATTAATATGGAGAACAAGATGAACGTTTCAGATCGACTCGTTGGATTTTGAAAAATTAAATTTGGACCATAAGCAATTCGACTGAAGTGCTTACAAATGCATGTTAGTCTCTCTCTCTCTCTATATATATATATATATATATATATTTACGGCTAAATATATACTTTAACTGCGAATTGCATGTATAATAGATATTTTCCATTTTCTGGGATAATTTCATGTGATTAAACCATCAAAATTGATAGGTACATACACATCAACTATTATCTAATGCTTTCACAAATTATTATTAGAACAATTTTTAAAGATGTATCAACTTTTAAGCAAACGAAAAATAGCAATTTATATTTACAACAAATTAATAATATGAATGTTAGATGTATTTTTTGTATTTATTTAGGTAATATATTTAATTATTTAAAGTTATTAAATAATCAAAACTGATAGTTTTTGCTCCAAGTAAATATCTCAAACTTACACAAATTATTTTAGTGCAATTAATTTGAAAGAGCATATTAATTTATTTTGCCTAAATAGCCGCAAGATATTATTGTACAACAAATTACAGTCTTAATAGATGTTTTCGCTTAATGTTGGAATAATATGAAGTGATTAAACCAAAAGATTAAGAATTATACACTAATATTAGCTAATATTTACACAAATAATTATTAAAAGAATTTCTTAAGAATAATCAAATTTTACGCAAATAAAATCTCTAGTGTACAATCAACAAATTGCGTGCATAAATGCATTGTTAGTCTAATAATTATTTGATCACTTCAAATATGCTTACAATTTCATCTAAAAGTACAGTGTTTGAACGCATAGCACTATACGTACTTTAAGAAT